>JAOXNO010000005.1:3177691-3220943 GCA_028565335.1 Limnodromus scolopaceus
CTTGCTCATTGTCATTTTGCTGTCTACCAGGACCCCCAGATCTTTCTCTTCAGAACTTGTCTCCAGCAGATCCATGCATAACCTCTGGAAGATACGCTCTGAGGAACTGCATCGCAGCCTCCTGCGTCACATGGAGGATGAGCCAGGGGAGCAGCAGCTCCATAGGGATTGCCACAGCACCTTTTTGTCAGGTGTCATCTTCCCAAACCCAAAGGAAAACCCCACAACCCAAAGAAAAACCCCGATGTCGAGCGAAAAGCCCTTTGTCAGTGGAGGAGGAGACATCACAGAAGGCGGCAAAGGGAAAATTTATTAAGTCGTGCTGTCGCAAAACGCAGTTCTTGACATCTAACTCCTGAAACACAAGTGAGGTGGGCTCCTCTCGCGCTCTTTAGAAAGCATCACTTCATGCTTTCTTGTCTTTTTCCATTAAGATCCCACACGCGTGGCTATTCATCCCCTCAGCACACAGGAGCCAGATTGTTTGCCGAAGTGATAGATGAAAAATTCATTCTGTTTTGAGGATGTTTAAACATTCAAAGCAGGAGTGTAACTGGCTGCTGGGTAGCCAGCTTAGCAGTTGCTCTCCAGCTCCCAGTCTCTAAGGTTCAGGCTGCAAATTCCAAACCCTACTTGTGGTCAAATAAAATAATCAGAAATTTGACTCAGATTAATTTTTTTTCCTTTGTTTTTAATAAGGATTTTTCGGTTTATAGATCCATCCACACTGTAGCATTTTACAATTTATTCTCCTGAGCTTGACTGGGGCTGTTGTGCATAAAGTAATGAAAATCTTGGAGTCCAAGGGGAAACATCTCTCTGTGTTTGTGTGTGTGTGTACACATACATATATTATTTTGAAAAATGAATTGACAGACACCCCTATGAGATAATGTTTGCAGGCTGAATTTCCTACCCTAGTTTTTTTTTTTTTCTACAAGGCTAAATCAAGATGTTTATGCTACGGAGGCAAAAGATGTGAATATCTAGCTCTTCCCCACCCAGTACGTGCTCGTACACACACAAAGCCAAGGCAGAAAATCACATTGCTTTCTCAGCAGATACATATTCCACCCCTGCAAAAAAAATGGTGTAATCTGTTTTCCCTGGAACTGGAATCCGTGATGTCAGGGATGCTGATGGCAGTGTCAAGAAATCAGCTGAGCCTCTGGTAATGGCATTGGCACGTTTGACTTTTTATTCGTTGGGCTTTATGATTTAAAATCCACAGTTTAATCTGCTCCCACCATCTTGCATGTGGAACTGTAAAACACCCACAAATCCTGACACAGAAACAGCAAATGTTCTTCTCTATTGTCAGCCATTGCTGTCCGAGGCCAAAAGAAAGAGGTCACCCATAATAATAAGGTCAACCATCACCATGGTATCTGAGCACCATCTGATTTAAAGAATGCTGTAAGAGTCTATGGAAAATGTAGAGGCAGCAAAGGAAAAGCACTCAGAGTAACTTCAGAAATAATTGCCATGCAATTAAGACGTGCCACCAAAATGAATATTTCAGATCAGAGTTCGTCTGCGGAGAGGTTGCTAGCGTTATAAAAGTTAGAGGCATTTAGGCTTGATTAGGCTCTCGTATGCAACTCAGCAGCCAAACACACAAAAATCAATGGATTTGTATCAGTGAAAATCCTCTCTGAGAGGAAAACCTTGCTGAAAGGGATGTAACCATGCCCATCAGCAGCTCTGAAGCCTCTGGCATCAATGGGAGGCCAGCACTGCCCGGGATCAAGCTCCGACGCTGAAATATTGCTGGACCACGGGATGGGAAGGAGAGGAAGGAAGATGGAGCTTTTGGAACAGGCTTTTCACCACTGCCTCCGCGTCCGCAACGGGCAGCACCTTCAGCTTAGTTCCTTCAATTTTCACCCATTAACTGCATGTAGGAAATGGCACCGAGGAAGAGCGGTGTGATTCCTTTTGTTACCCATGGCTCCTATAAAGGGACCTTTGTTTTGGCGCTGACAGAGCAAGCGCAGAAGGGCTGTGGTCCCTGGAGCACCTGCCACGGGGGCCAGCACCAGAGGGAAAGACAAGGACCTTCCCAGCAGGCAATACCCAGGTGAAGCTTCCTGACCCTTTTGGGGAGCAGTTGGTGTATGAAAAATGATGGTATTTCTGCTAAAATAATCAAGGAAAAGGGAAGGTCCTCAATGCATCCCCCTACACCCACTGCCTGGCTAAAGCCCCTTTCAGCCCTGAGCATCTTCTCCCCATCCAGCGTGGGGCAGGGACAGACTCCTCTTTCAGCAAAGGAGCAGCCCCCGTGACCCCAGCCGGGCTTAAGGACAGGTTTAAAATGAAAATTAAGCATATTTTGCTTAAATCCTTAATGATTAAATATTTTGGTAAAGGGGATCCACTCTGGCAGCCCGGTGGGTCCGACCCCAAAAAGCACTGAAGGATTACGAACACGAGTTAAAAACCCCCCTAAATCTCTCTGGAGAAGCAGAGGGGGAGCAGCTTTCGGAGGCTGTTTTCCCCAGAACCCCACCACAACTCTCAGCTGCAGGAGCGTTGTGAGCAAAGAGGAGGCTGTTTATCTACCAGAGGCGAGGATTTATTTTCGAGAGGGCAAGTGCACCTCTAGGGAAGACTATTTTGGTCGTTAACGCCGGTTTAGCAGCACCGTTACATGTCGCGCTTTGCTGGTATGAAGCTGTAAATATGGTTAAAATTCTCATGGTGGAAAATCAGGGGCGATGCTCCCCCAGCCAGGCAGCGGTCCAAGCTGAAGGCAGACAGGAGCACGGGGCAGCTTTGTTGCCTTTTTATGATCCCCACCGTACAGTAGCCTTTGATGTTTATTATGAAATATTATGATTTAAGTGACTACGGTAGTTCATGAAAAATGACCCCTGTAAACGCTGCCTGGGAAACTAGATTCAGTAAATTTGCACATTACTTAACACGATCCTCCGAGCTGTACATAGTATGTTAACTTAAATGTGCCTAAATGGGCAGTTCAGTAGCCTATACATAAAATCTTTAAATGATTATCCTATTAAGGACTATTATTGGAGTGGTTTAGCCTTGTGCTGTATCATTTATGCAAATGAGAGAAAACCTGAAGTTACTGTTACTTTTAGACAAAGTGCAAATAAGCTTTTCATTGCATATTAATGAATTGCTAATACCACGGCTCTTCCGGACCCATCTTTATGCAGATTATAGTAATGCTGTTTGCACAGTTGTATAATTTGAACTTTTTCATTTTGAAGCGCCTACGCTAAGATTTAAAAACAAAAGCAAACCCCATTTCCTGCAAGTTAGAACAAACAAAAACCCGACTACTCTTCCTACAGAAAGACAGAAGCGAAGCTGGGCGAGTGCGTTCCGCTGACTGCATTTTGTGTTAAATATATCAACATTTTTTTTCAGGAGTTCAGTGTAAAGCTTAGCAGATCCAAACCACAGTTCAGGAAAGCATTTAGGAACAGACTGAAACCCATCCATAATTTGATATTATTCTAAAATTTAAGCACATTCAAATCCCACTGGTCGCAGTGATGTGCTGACATAGGTTTCAATGTCTCTCTGAAGGAAATATTTTCTTCATTCAGGACTTTAGAGAACATATCTCATCATTGGACCTAATCATGCACCCCTTACTTTCAACTCATACAAGCCCCTGTGATACGAGACCCCTTACGTTTGTGCAAATTCCTCAGGTATCAGTCAAAACCGCAACCAAAAGTGTAAACGCTCAGTGGCTCCAACGAGAAGAGTCTCAGGTCCACAGAGAGAAATAGAGATGATGAACGTGATCAATAATGACTGTAACTTGTTAAGTTATATCTTTATGGAAAACAAGAAACTGCTTCCAACAGTAAGAAAGGTGAGAAGAAATATATACACACTATTCCAGAGAAGTAATAACGCAGTTTTATGTAGCTTCAGCAAATTTGATTCCAGAAGAGAATCAACGAAATTGCTTGATGGATCTTAATTTTTTTAGATTTGCTTGTTCTATTTTACTGCCACCTGATATAATAGCTACACAGTCACTAATAAAAGTTATCCTCATAAAACCATCTAGTTCATATTTACAACAATGCATTTGAATAAACACTAGAAAAAGAGTCTTGCAGGAAGCAAGCAGCTCTGTAGGAAACACCTTTTAGCACAAAATGGAGGAGGAACTGGCCAAAATACAGGCAGGAGTGCCATATTGGCTTTGGGCTGCTATTTTTTTTAAAGGAAATTTACATTCGTGGTTCCAAGGAAGAAAAAGCCTGAATTTTCAAGAGGTCCCACCTTCCAGGGACTCCCACAGAAAAAAGCATCCCTTTCATTTGCAACCACGGAACTACATACAGCTTATAGCAGCCTTCCAGTCCCTAAAGGGGCTCTGGGAGAGATGGGGAGGGACTCTTGATCAGGAAGTGGAGCAATAGGATGAGGGGGAACAGTTTTAAAATGAAAGAGGGGAGATTTAGATTAGATTTTAGGAAGAAATTCTTTTCTGTGAGGGTGGTGAGACCCTGGCCCAGGTTGCCCAGAGAAGCTGTGGCTGCCCCATCCCTGGAGGGGTTCAAGGCCAGGTTGAACAAGGCTTTGAACAACCTGGTCTGGTGGGAGGTGTCCCTGCCCAGGGCAGGGGGTTGGAATAAGATGATGTTTAAGCTCCCTTCTAACCCAAACCATTCTATGATTCTATGATTTTGTATACAAAACCATCTGAGGACCTTAACAGCAAAAGTACGAGTCTTTCTGTTACCACCGTTCACATTTACAAGCTCCTGAGGCTGACAAAATCCCAGCAGCGGTCACAATTCAGCCAGGTGCGGGAGGTGCGGTGCCTGGTGCTCCATCACCACCTTCTGTGTCCGCCCGCTTCACCTCCACCCCTCCGACGTTGGTATTTACCCTAGATCATCACAACCGCTTCACAGCCATTACCAGCTAGTCAGTAAATAACGCGTACGCTGTCTAAATGCATAACATACAAATGCTCAAATACATAATTAATGCGGGTTTACCCTTGAGAGCTGTTGTTGGTCTCCTGGGTAAGTAATAGGTCTTTTATTGTTTAGACTTAAAGATCTCTTGAGCCTCTTTTAAGGACGTGCTTTGAGCAGCTAAGAGAAGAAAAAAATTGCACACAGGAAATCTATAAGTGACTCCATTGGCAGGAAACCAAACCTGCTCTGCCCTGGCAGGTCTTCATTGAAGACAAGTGAACAACAAAGCACTCTGCTTCTCCTCTTGCAGAAGACAAGAATTTGAGTTAAGGATGGAGGCGGAGGTCTGACCTTACCTTGAGGAGGACCCCGTCCCGCTGCGGCCCTCCCAGGAGTTAACAGGACCTTGCAGAAGGGCTCATAACCAGCCCCGCAAGCAAAGAGAGGACTCTTGAGGTCCAGGGACCAGTGAGCATGGAAGGAAGCTTAATTTGTACCAACAGCTTAAAGGTAAAAGGGCATTTCTGTTTCTTTGCTAATTCTAAGCAGCATCCAAGCCTCTCGCCATCCTGATATGGAAGGATAACAGTATAAAATTCCTCTGTGGCATCTGGGCAAACCATTTCCAAACAGCTCTGTGAAGCCATGGGGACCTTCTCAGCTGGGTTGGGCAACCACTTTCAACACAAGAACACAAAGGGAATTCAAGCGACGATGCATCACAAGTGGTGCCTTAACACCATCCTAAAAACCCCACACCGGTTTGCAAACGTTGGTGTGCAGGGCAGATTCCAGCTCTCACCACAGGCTTGTACAGTAATTACCATTAGGATTAATGAATTTATGAGAGAACATCAAGGGGGAATATAGCCCAACGTATTTAATTTAAAAATATAATGTGAACTGCAATGCTGTGTACAAACACCTGACACAAATGGAATTCAGGCTCTTCCTACTACATAAAAATTTTGAGGAGGTCAATAACTGTTTTCAAATACAGATAGTGTTGGCTTTTGCATTTCCTCTTATAAATGATCAAATTAAATTTACACCATTACTTCATTTGGGCTCCCCTCCTTTTATATTTAAAACACAACGTTATTATAGACTTACTTTATGGGTAAAGTAACTAAGAACAATACAAGCGTCATAATGAAAAAGATGTGCAGCATTTTACACTGCATAATAAATGTGTGTCCATATCAATGTAAAACATACAAATGGCAATAATTTAACACTGAATATTTTTCTGCCTTTAATTAAAATAAACTAATAAAGATTTCAGAGATGCATTTGCTTTAATAGAATGCAGAGTTATAATTGGTGACCTATTTTAAGCAATTTAATTTCCCATGACCTGTTTTCCAAATTAACATAGTAATAGAAGAATGTTTATTGTGTTTGGGAATATAAGTTTCTCCTTCAAAGATGTCATATGCCTTTGTGATTTGATTTAAAGGTGTATTCTTTTATTAAAATGTTCATATAAAGAGCTTGTAAATTATGTAAATGTTTCTTTTTATGGCATTTAATGAGCCTAGAATTTTAAATCAAAGCACAATCAAAGAAAATAAACAAGGACATCTTGAAGATTCAGGAGATCGCTTTTAAAAAAGCATATCAGCTAGGTCATACCAAATTCATTCGAATCCCCTTTTTCTTAAAGCGTTCGTGAGCACACTTTCCCCAACTATTTTATTACATTCATCTGTTTGTACATACAAATAAACACACCCACACACAAAATTAGGTATTTTACACACACAAGTTCAATCTGCAGCTGTTTAGAGATGGCCCTTTTTGGAATCTCATTAAACTCTTGTGACATTGTGTGCCAAGGGCTGATTAGGTGTTATTTAAAAAAAAAAAAAAAAAAAAAGATATTCCCTTGTGTGATTTTGAGGCACCTGAATTATTCACGAGTCACACGGGGGGCCCATTTCCCAGTCCTGCCACCTCTGCACCAGTGCAGCCGGGAGCAAGCTCAACCGGGCACAACAACACAGCCCAAACCCAACAGTTGGGGCTGACTTTTAAATATTAAATCCTCACCTTTAAATCAGGGTGCATGGACGGCTTTGTGGATGGTAGTCTCATGGATTTGGTGAGAAAAATACCCTCTTTTTTTTTTTTGTTAACTGATTTTAATGAGCATTTGAATTTTCTCCTGATCCTTATTCAGTTTGAGGACAACCTGCCAAAAAGGTAGACTGGAATCCTTCAGGCTGAGGACGTCCATGGCAGAGGACAGGGGAGATCCTGTGGGGTGAAGGTGCTGTGGGGACCCAGGTGAGCTCCTGTGTCCCCCCTGCGTGGGGCAGCTGAAACCTCCACCCAGGTAACCAGCCCAACACCAGCATCAAGGGAAGATGTGTCCTGCACGTGTCACACTGGAGGTAATCCTGCTTCTCGTTATGGGATTACGGAGCAATGATGTACAAGGCTTCGGAAAACCTCCAGTTCATTCGGGGCAGGGGAGGACAATACAAGATTAAGGCCAAAGTATTTTATAAAAACAGGAAAAAACATTTATTCCCTCCTCAAACGCAATGTAGGTGGGAGTCTTTAAGTCAAAGGCAGTAGTGGAATTGGTTCAAGGGGCTATGCAGGGTTAATGAAATACATCACCTCTGTATAAAATCAGTTCTAAATTTTTTTATGTTTGTCACGTTGAAATGTTGTAAATCAACCTTCGTTTCAGGGAAAATGAGCCACTCCCCAATTCTTCCTGTAGTTCAACAGGCTTGCTCATTATACACATCTATGAATGCAGCTGTATATGCTTGTGCACATTTTACAATTTTAAAATGAAAGAGGGGAGATTTGGATGAGATATTAGGAAGAAATTCTTTGCTGTGAGGGTGGTGAGACCCTGGACCTCATTGCCCAGAGAAGCTGTTCCTCCCCCATCCTTGGAGGGGTTCAAGGCCAGGCTGGATGGGGTTTTGAGCAGCCTGGTCTGGTGGGAGGTGTCCCTGCCCAGGGCAGGGGGTGGGACTGGATGATCTTTTAGGTCCCTTCCAACCTGAACCATTCTATGATTCTGTGATTTTACTGCTTATTTACATTCCCACAACTCTGCACAGTTCTGTATATACATGCAAAACATATGGTAGCTCAAACAGTCCCTGTCATGGCTCCTATAAAGTCTCATTGACTCCCTGCAGGACTCCATCATCTGAAAAGGTGGGAGAGAGGAAAAAAAACCCTCCAGAGAATTGACTCTTTAGTGTACCACGGACACATGTGGCCTGCTCTCTAGACCATCTCCAATTCACTTGTGAAGTGTTGGGGACCGCGAAGGCGCGTGTTTAACAAGAGGAAACTCTCGTCACGGCTTTCGTGCCTCCGTAAATATGCAGAGGAGCTGAGTGAGTTTAACGGGGGGTCAACTGCTTGACTAGAGCGCTCGGTGACGAGCAGGACATCAACACCTAGACAGATGACAGCCTCCTCCTCCAGCTTGTCTCAGTTTCGTTAGGGCTCAGACAGCCACGTGGCATTATTTTCGCAGTGCGTCCCCACAGCAGAGGAGATGCTCTCTAACAGCTTGTTATAGCCCCATCTGTTAAGAATTTACAGCTAATGTGTCTTATAACATGGGCTTTTATAGGTAAGAAAGAAGCAGTTGGCCTGGTTAGGAGATCTCTGCGCCGCTCTGTTCGTGATCTCGTTGCCTGACACATTTGGTTTAGTATTTTGGGGAATTGGTATTAAAAATATCAATGATTCATCCATCATTGATAAACATGCTGAGATGTTCAATAAACATGCTTCAGCAGCAATAACTGTATGTATGTATATATAGATAGATGAATATGTCTCCTACACGTGTTTCCACCATGACTCCCTCAGAACAGCTCAAGCTTTAAGAGATTTGATTCGCAAATCCAGGTTTTGTACTCTGACAATTAAAAATATGTGGTGTGTTAAAGTGCAGGGTCTGGGGGTTGGTGGCTCCGGGGTGCCCAGCTGGACCCCTCGGCCAGCCCCCACTGTCCTGGCTCCTGAAAGCATTGGGAAGGAAAGGACAAATCCCTCACTGTAAGAAATTTACAGCCTGTTTCTGTGATATTATTTGCTCTTTATAGCCTTATTAAAGCACCAAACAGCTGAAGACTCTGCTGGGAAGACTCAGAGGGAATGGAATGAAATGGCTTTCCATGGAGAAAGGAAGACCAAATCAGCCTTTTTCTCCACAGACTAAGGCTAACCAAGTTCTGATTTGCATCTGCCCGTTGAGTTGAAGTCCTCCATCCATCTGGACCCCTAAAGCACCCGCTGTCTCGGGGCTGGGCACAGCCCTTACCCTCAGACCCTGCAAACTGCCCACCCAACTTGGGAAGGAGCCGGAATGGTTTGTCCCATGTCCCTCACCCATGAGATGCAGCGTGTCCTCCCCGCTCCAGCCACCCCACAGCTCTTGTCAGAGAGCAGGAGAAATGGGGGGAGGAAGCACTAAAACAGACAATAAAGAGAACACTTCAGAAACCTATCCATCGGGGATCTTTTAAAAGCATTGATTTCTGAGCTTCAGGAGGGGAAAAAGGAGAGAATAATGTTTCAAGAGAAAAATAACAGCCCCCAAACCACAGACTTCAAGCTGCCTGAATTTCCCGTTGCCTTTGGGAGCGGCAGCCCGGGATCACTGTGGTTTAACGCATGTACTGCTGGATCCAACCCCAGGATGCCGCCCCGAGACAAACCCCCCCACCTTTCTGCCATCCCATTTTCTGGAGTCAAAAGGCCCAACGCTGCTCTCGCACCACTTCCACCCCTGGGGCAATTCAACCAGCTTCAGCCAAGCACCCTCTGATAGAAACAACCCCACGTGGAAGCCAAACCCATGGCCTCCATTTCCTTTTTATTTTATTTTTAAAGGCTCTGAACTGAAGGGGAGTATCTGAAGATCTGGGTGTGTCTTCTTTATTCAAGGGGTAAGAGGGAAAAGCATTTTGCTGCTCCGAGGGTGCACAGTCAATGATCTTACCAGCGCATTTTAGAACGCTGCCGAATAGCTGACAGGCGGCAGGGATTTACACGGCGAACCCAGCACGTCACAGTACCCCGGTGACGACACGAATCACACGAACACAGCTTGAGTGCGTCGCTCCAGCATCTCGGAAGGCACCCTTGTGCCACCCTGCCTCTCTTGAATCTGTGCAACCAGTTCACCTTGCCCCCCGACTCTCCCCCACCAAAAAGCTGGTGCTTTTCTGGTCCGTCTTCTTCCCCTTAGGCAGACGGGGAACACCCCACACCACCACCCGACACCCTACACCACCATCAACCACCTCTCAGACTGCATGTCCTTCCTCCAGCCTAGCCCCATTCCCACCCCTCTGCTCCTCCTTCAGTCCAGCAGGAAAAATACTGCTGGAAGAAATCATACCGGATTCTATTTAGGACCCCCCAAAAAATTATTTCTGTTGTTACCAGCCTGGAATATCCACCCAGCTCTGCCTTGACCTTACGTGCCTTTGGTTAAAGGGATGTTCCATTATTAATCCAGCTTAGAGCTGGATTAACTTTTAAAGATACAAAAATTCCCACAAGCCAAGTAAGGTGATATATTTTTGGCCGGTTGGAGCTGGCAGGCTGCCGGGCAGGGTCAGTGAGCATCTAGAGCTTAGGGGAGGTGCTTTTAGACATAAATCCCAACAACAACAAAAAAAAAACCAACCAAAAAACAACCCTAAAATAAATTACGTAAGTAACAGCCAGCAGGTCAGGCAGGACAGTTAATGTCCTCCAGATATATTTGTACTCGATGAGAAATTCCCTCTACAGATGGAATCTGCTCAGCCTGGAAAGCAGATTCACCTTCCGACCTGGCAACTTTGATTTTAAAAGGGAAGGGATGAGGCAAAGGCAGAGTAGGGGGGGCAAAGATAATTCAAAAGAGGAAAACAAAACCTTGCTGAATAGAAGAACATTTAAGGGCTGATCCAAAGCCTACTAAAATGGATGTCAATGGGAGGCTTTTTGTTTTCCACCTCTCAACAGATATTGGATCGTGTCCCTAGAGAAGAGTTTCCAAATGCTGTAATGAAGCATCTAGAACCTGCATTTGGAGGATGAAAAATCACAGGGATTGCAGCCCCCGAGGTAGGGACTCTGCCTCCTTGGCTGTTTTACTGCCTCTACCATGGGGTGGGCGCTCCTGGAAACCAGACCTGAGTGGCAGGAAGGTAACCGGACCGAGAGCAGAACCCTGGTGGCAATCAGTGAAACGTGGATTTTCACACGCATCTGCACAGAGAGAGCTGAAATACCTTCCTAAGACACCCCCTCACATTTGAAATAGGGTATTCAGATTTGTAAACACATTTAGAATATTAACTTATGCATCAGCAGAAAGGTAGATTTTAACATGTCCTTTGAACCAAACTCCTAAATACTGTTAATGGATGCCTCTCGTGGAACTGCCCATCTCTACCCGCAGATTCCTGCTGGCTGCAAAATACAAATCCAGCGTGTTTGCTTCCATCGCTGCCCCGAGAAGGGATTTATGAGCAGGATACCTGCTTTTGACGAGGACAAGAGCGAGGGGCTGAGCGGAACAGGAGAGAGGAGACGTTACAACACATCTCTTCAGATGCTCAATAAAACAGAAGCTGTTGAGCTGCTACTGGTTTTGCTCGTTGCAATAAAGTTCCTTGTTTGGCCCTAAAAGGAGACAATTCTTACTAGTTTATCTCCATTACCATCTATCAAAAACAAATAAGCAAAAATAGTCAGAAAATGAGAAAAATTACCTTTGAATAAGTATCAGATAAAAAGAAATAGTTAGGATCTGCCATGAATTATTCAAGCAGCTCCAAATATAAATTGCCACAAATAGCAAGCCGAGGTCTTGTCTGTCTCTGTGTTGCAAGTGTCCTGCAGCCACCCAGACAGCACATTCCACTGGGGGGGCTGCGTGTGGAGAACTGCATTGCCTCGAGGAAATCCAACGGGAGGCAATGGTACACAGGGTGGAATATGCACTTCTTTGCCTTACAGACCGTGTGTATATATATATTTTAAAGCCATTTTGCGCAACTAGAATCTTTCAGCTCGCAGTCTCTCTGTTGCAAGCCCACTGCTACATCCAGAGGGTCGCACAGAAAATTCTGCAGCCCGGGAGGAGCCTGGGTCCCACAGCCAGAAATCAGGGCTGTAGAGCTGCAAGGGAATCTGTGCTCTGATATAATTAAGAGTGATTTTTCACTAAACAATTTCATTACTGCAATACTGACCGTTACTTAGATGCACTTGGCTGGTGGCTAAATCTGTGTAAATCTGTTTATAGCAATAGGGCTGCACCACGCAGGTCAAACAGCAGAATTTGGGATGAAGACGGTGGCGCTGGGACTCACCTGCCTTTTCTAGGACATAGTGTGCAAAGGACAGGGGTAATCCGTGCTTTTACTTGTGTGGAGCTGCAGGGAACAGAGCTCCTCTCCTCTGCCTTTGGTCGCTGGGTGACTTCACCAATGCCCGATCAAATTAAATGGATCGAACGCAGAAATACAGCCTCGTGCGACCCGTTATCCCGGCTGAGCCACTCGCCGCTCCCCGGCATCCGCATCCTGGGGGATTCCTATTCCTCCCTCCTGCTCCCTTCCTTCCTCACCCTTCCCCTCAGCCGCTCCTTCTCTTCAAAAATTTGGGTCACCTTTTTTTACACAGCTTTGCCCAATGAAAGCTGCTTTTTTTTTTGTTTTTTTTTTGCAGCTCCCCGGGGTAGGAATAAAGCGAGGATTGATGCTGCGGGGAGAGCGACCGCTATCCTTGCAGAGGAATGAAGCTCTTTCCTTCTGGGGTTATGTGGGTGGAGGGGAAATACAGAGACAAATATTTATATTGTTTCCTTTCATAATATTCCAGATAAAAGTTCAGAATACTACAAACATGCAATCTGCAGAAATGCACTGTTTTCCTTAAATGCATGGGGGAAGGCAGAGGTCTTTGCTTTCCGAGTCTTTATTTTTATTCTTTAACTATCTCTTTCTTTTAAAAAAAAAACAAAACACCCAACAACGTTCTTCTGCTTTGAAAGCAACATCCATTTGCATGTGCCCACCGCTTGAGAATGTCTCTCTCTGCCTTGCCCGAGGAGCATGTGCCTCGCTCGAGTCCCTATGGTGAGTGGCAGAATCTGCCATATGGAGGTCACCTTGTCCAGGTCCATAAATAGCTCTTTTTCCTAAGCAGGGAAGGGAAGGAGCTACTGGGAGGAATGAGAGAGGAGGCTACCTTGCATCCGTGGCACTGATTGGTGCCAGGGTTACAACACGCAGAGACTTGTCATGCCAGCAGCAGCGATACCGTCAATCTGCAGGCACAGGAGTCACCTAGTTCCACCGCGAGAACATGTGCCAGCCAGTTTTTCATTTCAGTTTTCACACAGGGGTTTGGATGCCTTTCAGGAGTTGAGAACAGATACTTCAGGAAAGGTGTCCTTGGGGAGATGACAGCCACCCACTCCCCCCGCTCCAGGCAAAGGGCTTTTGCTGCTTAAGGACGCGCGGTGGGGTCTGCCAGGTTGGTCCCACACGGTGGGTCAGGGTCAGGGGAGGGATTTTGATGAGGTGAAGAAGCAGCATCGAGGCAGCGCAGCCCAAGCCCCCCCACTGCTGCCGAGAGCTGTGTAATGGCTCAGGCATGACAACATCACGGCCATCAGTCAGTGCCCCGGGTTGGTGGCAAGGACTTCTCTTCCTCGCACCAACAACTGGAGGTGGAGAGATCAGGATCTGCTGCTCGTGCAATGAAGCCTTTTCGCTTTGTTCGGCTTTCAAGATACCAACAGCTATGAAAATGCTGCAACAGAAGCATCTGATAGCCAGCAAGGTGCTCAGCCAGCAGCAAAGCAATTGATACCTTCATTTAAAAATAGACTGGGATATGTCACCTACTATTGTCACGTCAGACTGGCTTTCACAGACCAGAAAGCACACTGTCATGTTTCCATTACAACATCCTGGGGAACAATGCAAAACTAATGAAAATATTGCAAAAATAACGTTCCCAGCTAAATCACAGGAAATTTAAAGCAGGATGGAAGGGGAGGAGGAGAGAAAGCTGTTTCTTTGATTCTAATTCAAAATTATTTTGCAGTGTAAATGCTTCCCACAGTGCCCAAAGTCTGAATTAGCACCAGCCCTCTTTTTGCCCCAAAACGTTTAGCAGGTAAGTCATATCAGGATATAAGGTGAAGGAGGAGGCATAAGACCTTGGTGCACTCAGTTTGCGACTGTGTGGACGGTTACAGCTGGTAGCAGCGAGGTGACAACCCAGCCGTGACCATCCCCGGGCGATGCCAGCGCTCCCCTCTCCGTCCTGCTGAAAACGACCCCCTCCCATTTGTCAACAGAGGAAGGGAAGAGCACTTATCCCTCCACGGCATCTTTTCGCATCCCACAGGCTGCAAATCCCCGGTTTGATCTTGTTCGGTGTGGAACATCTGACACGCCTGCGATGGGGAGGCTTTAACCGCTCTTATTCCTTCGTATGATACCCCTGACTATAGGATTGGATAAAAGGGATGAACAGATGGATGGATCACGTATATACACTGTAAAGCCTTTATCCTTCGCTAGGTGTTGGTTTAAGCGATGCACAGTATTTTTAAATAGCCTCTTCTCTTTTTCCTTTCCCCTTCACAAGTTTTCCTCTATGTTCCCTCCCCTCGGCAGTCTCTTCCCCCCTCTCCCATACACACACTTTGAGCTAGAGTCTTGATATAAGAAAAAAAACACCCACCACGAAGCAGCCCTAAGCCAGTGTTTCCTTTGTCCTTGCTCTTTAAAAGCTGTAGTTGCTGCTCAGATGGGGTAACGGGCCTCATAACACAAGAAGTATGTTTTTCAGAACTTAATGTCCTCTGCCACAGATGTTGTCTCTGCCAGAGGCTTATTAACACCTCAGAAGAGCAAAGCCCTGCCCACAAAGGGAAGGGAATCTAAAGAAGATACACAAACAAAGGAGGTGAATGTTAAAAGCAGCTAATGAGGGGGAAAAAAACCCCTCCACCTTCCCATCACGGCACTTCAGAACAAGTAGCATTGCCAAGCACTAAGAACCTGGGGATTAAAGAGACAATTTAGGAAGACTTGATGTGGGGAATGGAAATCTCCTGGAAGACATTAAAAGAACACAGAAGATCAGCACACGTATTTGAGGAAAAGAAGAAAAACCTAGGAAAAAAATCTATATGTGTATATGGACAACTTTGCAAGGACTAACAGAAAAGCTACTCGGAAATAACCAGGCATGTTTATTTCCTATAAGGGAAATTTAAATTTGAAAGGAAATTGAAACAGGGGGACATGCACAAAGCGGTTTCATTATCAAAAAAAGATGTCCCTTCAAAGGGACTTCGTGAAAAAGCAAACCTGTTCATTTACAAACCCTTTTATTTAAAAGCAATCCTCTCAGAAAACCCAAGAAGTACTCAAATAAAATATCCCCTTCTCTTTCTTGCTTTGGAAGTGCTGTGTGTTGCTTTGGAAATTGTTTCCTCCCCCCAAGTGCTACACTTGTTCCTCTTCAGCAGCAGGGTTTGGGTTCCAGCACCTCTACCAAGGTCGCCCCCACGCATGGGTGGGTGTGCAATGGGCATCCCAGGGGGGTCCCCACCACCTCCTGCACTGCGACATGGTTTCTCTTCCCTTTTTTCCCCTAGGGCAGCCAAAAAGTGATGCAGATGCTCCTTTCCACCTTTGGAGAGAGATTTGGGGAAGCTGAGACAGATCGTAAAGGCCAGGATTTTCTCGTTAGAGCGAGGTCCTTGCTCAGAGACACGTGTCACCAGCAGGAACGTGGCAGAGGTCTGGGACCAGACCATAGAACAAGACTTCTGGTATGAAAAATGGACGGGTAAGAAGTAATTACAGGGCCACAGAGATCACCAGAAATAAACAATAAGTCAGGACGTTCAAAAGGGCACTATGACTGAGATCAGCCACAGCAAGGACAATAAAATCAGCCCCTGAGATTGTTGCTATTTAAAGAAATGTTTCATATGGAAATGAACAGCCCATGGAGGGATGAGCTGGGTGCACAACATGCATAATGTTAAAACTGCCTGGCATTTATCCCCAGCACAGCTCACTGAGGCTGCGGGGATCACAAAATATATCGCAGAGGTTAAGAAAACTCAAGGGGTTAAAAGGATTCAAAGAGCACTTAAGTCAGGTTAGACACTCCCCCCAATGCCACAAGAACTGGGTGGTAATTAAAGACCTTCCACTAAATTGCGTTCACCCATTCAAGGGGAGACAAACTTTTAACATGGTCTTGTACTTCCTGCCTTTTGCATCAAAAAAAGCCAGTTCATAAACAGAAATTATCCTGAACTGCTCCAGGAGGAACTGGGGCTGCAGTGAACCACAAACAACCCATCCCTGGAGAAGACCTGCACCATTGAGATGTCCTGGTCCAATATCAGGGCTGTAACACCCCCACATCAATAAGGACACTTGGAGGGGACACTGCTGTTACCCCCTGAGCTTAGCTGTTCATCAGTCACACGGGGAATCATAATTTTTGGTACTTTGAGTCTCCAGCACAGCCACGTTAACAGGTCGTGCCCATGAAGAGGAGATGGGCTGCATGGAGGGAGCTCTGGCTTCACCCCGGGTCAAGAGTCGCGTCTCGGACACTGAATGCCAGGAAGATTATAATTTTTAAAATTGTCCACCCCCCTTACATGATCCAGCCCCAGTTTTGTCAGCCATCCTTGCTTGTGCGGGGCTGAGCCGGAGCGCAAGATGAGATCAGGATCATTCAGAGGGCAGGAGGACGCAGTTTGCTTCAGATGGCGCAGGCTTGGACTGCAGTCAAAGAACTGAATCTTCTGCAGAGATTAACAAGCTCCACAGGTGCAGGGGAAGAACAGGCTCTTCGAACGCAGGAGGAGAAAAACACACAGTATGGAAAAGTGCCCACTGCCCGACTCGCTAGTGAAACTGTTAAACAACTGCCAGTGGGTTTCCTGGAAGGAGGTCAGGAGGAGCAAAGGTGTGGAAAGAGAGAAAGCAGCAGCCGCCGGTGTCCCACAGGAAGGGAACGCCGGCCAGCGCCGGGAGATACAATCTGATCCTTTGTGTATTTTGCAAGTTGCCTTGTTGGAATCAAAGACCGTAGAAAACCAGTTTGCGAAATAATGCCGGTGACAGAGCAGCACCTCCCCGTGTCAGGGCTGTTTCACAGAGTGGGGCTAATGCACCTTTTGTCTGCCTAATAGTACTGCAGGCACCGAGCCTTTCCCCCGTCGGAGAGACTGAGCTATTTCATGCTGCAGACCCTTTGCAGGCAGCCTGACAACAGAACGGTCTCTGCAAAGCATTACCGAGCCGCCGCGGCACTTCCCAAAGCCTGTCTACCCCATGGAGAACGGAGACCGTGGTGGGGAAATACCAGCTTCACAGGGAAGGGGTGTAAATAGCTTCAAGTGGGTATGGCAGCAAAAGCAACGCGATAATAAGAAGGAAGAGCTGCTGAGATTATCAGTTCCTGGCATTATATTCCCAAAACACTCCCGAAGCCTCACAGCTTCCATATGGCTCATCAGACACATACAATAACACGATGGCTCAGAACATTCAGTCCTATAGAAAGGAAACAAGAAACGCAGACACGTCCTTGCGCTCCCGCACACGCGCACACAAAGGCGGCGCCGGGACCCGACACGAAAGGGAGGGGAGCAAATTCTGCCTTCGAGTCAGCCTCCTCCAGGCTTCCTGCTCGCAAGTTCACTGTGAACATCAAACCTGTGGAGAACAGACAAACCTGTGTGTTGCTTCCACATGGCACACCGATCCCAGCGAGCCACGTCTATGCAGATGGCCCATTTGGAGTCTACAGTGAGGGACATCTACGCAGAGAACATGATGGAGAGACGGTGCAACCCCAAGTTCGGTATCGCTGCTCAGGAGGTATCACCCAGCACTTCCCCAGAGCCACAGGTCCATGTCAGCCTGATGGAAATCCTGCCCACAGCAAACCAGAGAGCAAACCTGTGCTAACAACTGAAGGTAGTGGTGGCTTTGACACAAAGGTGGTTGTTGTCACATCCACCTCCATGACAAAGGAATACGGCCTTGTCAAAGTCCTCATCCCCCTGTGCTATCAACAGAGCAAGGTTTTAAAAGAGCAGAAGGTGTTCTTAGCCCTGCAAGGAAAACATGGTTGTTCCCTGGAGCTTTCCTAGAAGATGTCCTCATGTGACAACGCTGGCCCATCCCAGAGCTGCTGCAACCACAGTCTCCGCTCACTGCAGCATTTCATTTTCAGGCTGAGGAAGGATTAGGCCTGTAGTGAGCTCCAGAAAAAACTTCTCAGTCATGGCTTGTAACCATGAAAACTCCTTCCCCAGCCTACTGAGGCTTAAATAGATGCAGTTTCAGTTTCTGTGATTCTTTTCCAAGACTGATAAGCCAGCATCCGTATTACTTGTTTCTCAGTCATCTGGTCCCCAGTTTTGAGAAACTATTTCAATTCTACAAACCTGGCTTGCCATCTTTTTCCTTCTATGAGGCTTTAGAAAGAAAAAAGGATGAATCACCCTTTTCTTTATAACTTTTCCAAGTGGGGGGCTCCTTCACACGGTTACTTACTTCTAGCACCCATTGCACCGTTCCTTCTTTGGCACCTGCAGTCTCTTTGATGCTTTCTCTTTCCTCACCGAGGGGCTTGTTTATTTTTATTTTTTATAAGCAAAGTCTAATTCTTAGTTTTCTTGTTAAAATCCCTCAACCAAGCTCCTTGAGGAGTAAAGTAGGCACAAAGAAAGTTAATGAGAAATTCTCCCTCTACCCCTGAGGACTGAGGAGGGGATAATTTAGGTAATATTCGGAACCAGCTCTGACCCTTTTAAGACTCTCCGGCATCGCTGTGGGAGGAGGAGGATCTAACTGTCCTACATTTTCCTTGTGGATGCTACCACGGCTAACGGTGCGTGGCTTTTCTCCCAGGGCTCTCCCAACAGGGTCTAAGCAGAGCTGGGTGGAGCAGGAGCTGGACTGGGAGCACTGGGACTGCCTGCAGGACTACAGGCTCCCGGTGATAACTGCTAATTCCCATCACCTCCCTCCATTGGACACCCAGAAAGCTGATGACTAGTTATGGCACCTTCTGCTGGATGCGATCATCTCGTAATACCCTAATTAGCAGATCAGCTCTCCTCCACATCACGAGCAGCGACCGAATGTCTTCTCCCTCTGCCCAGGACGGGCTCTCCCCCCTCTCCGCTCTGCCACGCTCTACCCTGGGAAGCGTTTTGTGATACTTTGGATCCCTTGTAAACCGTATTCTTCGATTTGGGCAGTCTTTCAACTCCCTGAAAGTTAACACGTTGTTTTCATTTCTTCTCAAGTACCTCAGGTCAAAGAAAGACCTGTGTCAGTGGCTTTAAAAGCCTAATAAAGTCTTTCATGCATGGACCTGCTTCTGGCGCAAAGTCAGGGAAAACAAACTAAGTCATCGAGTGTTGTTCAAACTGTCAGATCCTTTTCAGCATGCTCTTCCTGCCAGCCTGCTCGTGTGCGTTTGGGGGCTGGGATGGGGAGGAAGGGAAAGGAAAAGAAAAAGAAAAAAAAAAAAAAAAAGAAAAAAAAATCCTGGTGGCAGAAAGCCCATGGAACAACTGGCACCTTTCCAAAGCAGCCTCCCCCCCCCGGCCCCCAGCCCGCCTTCGTGGGCACAGGCGTCTGCCAATCTGTTCTGCACACACACACACACACACACTGCACAACACAAGCCACAAAATGACTTTCCAACAACTTTGCTCACAAGTGCCACTCTACTCCCAGTTTGGCACCTTGCGCTTTCTCCTCGCCCCCCCTCCGCCTCTCCAGGCTTTGCCTCCCAACAAGCTGGACAGGTTCCAGTGTTTAAAAGCCCATTTAACCACTCCCTTTTGTTTAGAAATGCTAAGCCTTGATCTGATTTTATCGACCCTGCCGTGCCAAGAGGAGGAGGATGCGGAGGGTTTCTGAGGATCCTGCAATGAGCCTGAAAAGCTCCAGGAGCCCTTCAAGCCTGAAGAAGGGCTTTTGCCCACTTCGCAGCAGCCCTTTGCTATTGAGAAGCCCCAGAAGGAGAGCATGTACCATTCACGGGACCACACAGGATGGCTTCCACTCTTGCTTTTGTGCACGTTTTTCCCTTTAAAAACTTCATTATTGGCATGTTTAGGAGCCGAAATTCCGTGCCATGCACAGCTGGCACTGGCTTTTGATGGTTAAATAGTTCTTTACACTCTTTGCCTTGGTTCAGTGCTGCTCTGCCCAGGAAAAGCAGAGCAGCAGGGGAGGGAGGCAAAGAGGCAAGAACAGGACGTCTGCTCTGATTGACAATTGTAATCTTCCTGGGTATTGTTAGGAGACATCCTTCTGCACTTGATAAACCCAGCATGATGACATGAAACATGTCCTTTTAAAATATATTTCTCTTCTCCATAAAGCAGGTAAAGCCAACTGCATTTAGAGCTAATTTCAATTCCTTTGTACAGTGCAGCATTTGGATGCCCTCTTAAGGATGCAAGGTTTGAAAGTTTGCCTTATCAACATCCTTGTCTCATAACCCCAGAGAAGCTCTTAACATTAGTGACAGAAAGGATAGAAGGGTAGATTACAAGTCAGACAGAGCCATAGAGCTCTGAAGTAACAGGAGACCCTTCCCAAAAATACTTATCTCCCTTTCTCACATGATTATTTCTCTAAGTCAGATTGGAGAGCAAGAACACACAAGCTCAGCCAGTCACTTTGTGTGGAAAGATGTAACCCACCGTTGACCATTAAGACCACCAACTATTTGGACCAATTTTGGTCCAAATCTTCATATCCATCATCCCACCAGTTCTGTGCCACTGCTGGTCATGGTGCTGCTGAACAGGGGGAAGAATTTAAATGTCCACATAGCTGCTATAAATTTGAATGAGTAAGAATAGTTTCTCGTCTATGGCAATTTACACCAACCAAGGCTCTCTTCGTGCACCTAGCAATCTGGAGGACAGAGTCTGTCTCCCGTTGGGCACTTACTGACATGTTTTTAACTCTCCTGCACTGACTCTGCCCTTCTCTGCTTTTCATTTCCCACCAAGGAGAAAACATAAAGGAAGTAATGACGAAGAGGCTGCTGTGATCAACAGAAGGAATAGCCTGATCGAGAGAGATCCTACTTAAAAGTTCAGGCAGAAACAGAGACTTACTGGCATCAAGAACAGCGGAGAGAGCCTGGAACAATGTCACTGAAAAACAAATTACACACAGACACTACCCAAGCAGCTTCCTTGGGTCCAAACCAGTCAGATATTTTTGATATCCTGCAGCTTCAAGGAGGATAACAGGCAGCTGAGTGCTGGTGCTGAAGATCACGTTAGCCCTACTGGATTATTCAGGTCATGCTAAACAGCAAATTCAGTGGATTAAAAGAGTCCTCATTCCCGCTGTGCAGTTTTAACAGTCTGCAAGTTACACAGAGGGGCTGAGGATGCTCTGTACGATGCATGTCTTGTGGAGCACTTTATAGTCAGACAAGCTCAGCAAGGGGCATCTGCCTTCCTAAAAAATTACCATTGACCCATTCCTGTTTAGGAACATTGAGAAACCAATGGACTCGCCCAGCAGCTCTGTGAAAATCTCTTTGCCAAGCCATGCAGAACTCACTTTTGTGTCTGCAGTGTATCGGCATTGTATTACCATGACAAAACCAAATTACCGCCATTGAGGATAGCCTTTGCTAATACAACAGCCCCTCTGTAGTAATATACTCATGTGCACAAATGATAGCACAATGGAGGGGATGTGTAACCGCTCTAGGATCGCTGTGGTAGTGGCAAACGGTTTTTCAGCTTCTCTCTTCTCTTACCCGAGTCATTCTCCCTCCAGGCGTTAAAGTTCAGCGGCGCTAAACTTGCTTAACACCGGTGTGATGCCGTGGTCTCACGTTCACGTACCATTCCTGCTACGGAGCAAAATCAGAACGGACCCAGTTGTCACTGCAAAAACATTTTGGGGGGGTTTTGCGGTGTCAAGCACTGCCCTTGCTCTCCTCGCAGGTCAGGGAAGTCATAGGTGTTCCTGTACAATGACCAAAATCAATGCGCTACCAACGCGACTAATACTGAAACCACCCACGGTAAATTAAGGCTGTATTTCAGATGTCAATTAAAAAAAAGGCTTTTGTAACTGTTACAAATGAAGATGTTGTGTTGCCTGGGAAAGGAGGTCCTGGGATAGGTAGAAAGAGAAGCACCCAGCTCCTACCCCATGTGCTGAGACCTGCCCAGCACACACCGGAGCCAAAGCTCCCCAGGAACATCATATTGGTGGTCGTTGCTCCACGGCTCGTTTGAAAAAAACAAATCCTTCAATGGGGAAGCAAGCAAATAGCAAATAAATGAAGTAGTGGTGCTTCTGCTTGATTTTTCAAAATGCCTACTGCCAAGGTAGACGCCTGAAGTGGGGTCTCTGATGTCTAATAGAGGTATAAACTATGCGGTTCCCTTCCCTTCAGGGGGAGCAGCGATGGGTCTCCTTTCTGCCCCACTGCCCAGGCTGGAAAACTCGTAGGAACTAAATATCATTGAGACTTCTACCTTTGTCAAAACTGATAGAAATTAGCTGACAGGCTTAAAAAATATTATGGAAACTGATAGACAGAGACACCTACACACTACTTGGGATGGCACAGAACTGCTTTCCTGAGAAAACCTAAGCTAAAAATGAAAACGGTCAGTCCCCGAGAAGGTCAAGACATGGATATGAGCCTGTTGGTAGCGGGCTGACAGATTCCTTGTGGAGGCAGACAGCTCTCCCGAGACTCAATGAGCATCATAAAAGAGAAGAACTTGGTTTAGAGTAAAGCTCTAAATCATGCATGAGGGTTTAGGAGGACAATTCTACCTAGGACTAACCTCAACCAGCAATTTCACAGACACAATCAGCACGTTATGGACGGAGGTCCCACACTGGCACTCACAGGTCCACACTAGAAGCAGAAGCAGTTACTTTTCCACCCATAATTATCATCTTACTGGAGTGTAAAGTCAGGATACAACAAAACCAAAAGACAATCAAAGTCATAACAAACCTAACGTTACTTTTTGCTGATACAATGACAGCGCAGCATGCCACTGTAACAATCTGACAAAGGATTTTTCACAAAAGTTTGCAAAGACTCCTGCGTATTTTTTCAGCTAAGACAAATCACCAGGAGCTCCCACAAAGGACTTCTCGAGGGTAGGAGACGGCAAAGCTGAACATTCATCACCAGCAGATCAGGGAGCAGATGGAAAAACCGCAGTAAGAGGTTGCACCGAGTTTGCTGTTCCTTTAAGTCGCTGATGGATTCACACATGATGCAACCAGACACAACACAGCACTTGCATCTTCCTGCATCAGTGATTCTGCAGACATAGATCTTCCCACCCTCCTCTTCCCCCTTTCCAAGGCCCAGACGTATTTTTTGTCTGGAACTGGATACAATCACTTTCCGCATACAAGCCCGGCAAAACAAAACAGCCCATTTTCAGTTCACAGAGCTGCCATGGCAGAAATAAATATTATTTTGTTTGTTGGGGGTTTTCTTTCTAGTTGCTGCCGTTTTGTTTCCCAAAAATCATTGTTCTGCAGAACAATTTAACAAAACGTATTCTTCCCGATTCAAGACTTTGCATGGTAGCTGCGTTCTCATTGAAAAAGCCAACCCTTTCAAGCCAAAACTCAAACTTCTCTGAAATCTCAGCCTCTAAAGAACTTCCTAAATCACTAAATCAAAGACAAGCTCTGGGCATCCTTCCAGTTTCAGCCAGAAGCCATCAAACACAAGATCTCTGCAGCACTGCCATGGTTTGCAAGCAGAAGACAACACTGGGTTTGTCTCCCTGCTCAGAGCCCACCACGGCTGGGGGAAGGAAATGGGCACAGACTAACCTGTTCCTTACTCCCACTCTGAACTCTCTCTGCAACTGGTATCAGCATCGCTTGGGGGGCCACGGCAGCAACCACCCGTCTGGGTGATGCCCCCAAGAGTTTAGGACAAAACATCCAGCAGCACAAGGGCCTTGCACCAGAAGCAAGTTGCTTGACAGTGCTGAATCAAGCCAGGGGATGAGCCCTCCTTGGAACAGAAACCTGCTCAGATTTGGGCTTTGTGATCCTGACATGGACTCACCGAGCTCAAGCACCCACAAAGGAGCCTGAACTCCGTTTGCAGGGGGCAGCTTCAGGAATTAGCATCTGTTTTCTCCTCCTCTCTCCCGTCTCACTTCAATTGCCTGATCTGGTGGTAATTTTCCTCTCCCTGGTGCCTCCCTCCCCATCCTTTCCTTCTCTCTTCCCACCCTGTCAGCCAATGACAAAAATAGAGATGAGAAAAGACACAATTGCATAAAAGAAGGGGTTTTTCCATCTTTAATCGCCGAGGGGGACTGTTTTGCACGCCGCCTCGCTGCAAAAGCGTGGCAGGTTGGGCCGGTGAGATTTGGAGGGAGGTTGTGGGACGCCTGGAGCCCAGCCTGCCCCTCGACCCCCAGCTCCCCGCCTGCTCTGCCTTCGGCTTTATCGAAGGCACCGGGCGTGAAATGGTACCAGCGATGCTGCTTCGTGCTTTTCTAAGCAGCCTTTGTGGGGAAGGAGCAGCCGTATCAAACCTGCGCCCTGCGCGGTGGGGCTCACCTCTGACGGGGGCACCTGGGGAGGAATATTTCCCTGGTTGTGCCTCCCTAATAAAAAAGCACATTTCTGCGCAGACACTGGCCCTGCGGCTCGGCAGATACGACGCTGTCTTACTCCAAGGTTAGAATCCATTTAAAGAAACCTGAGTTACTGACGATTAAAGAACGAAGGAAAAAAACTTAATCGATGCTTACCTTGTATTTTGGCAGGTTGGGAGTTTCTTTTTCCACTGAAACTGGGCTTCTTGTAGCTGGACAAAAAAAAAAAAGAAAAAAAAAGGAAAAAATATTGTAAGGACAAATCAAAAGAAGAAATTACATCAGCATACAATTCTTAAAAAGCTCTGCTTATTTTATGGTTTATTTTGATTTTTGCTTCGAATTACAGCTGATGAGGTTAAACTTTGCAAAAAAAATATTCATCACAGGTACAGTCTCATTTTTGTTGGACATTAGTGCTCTAATCTCTATTTACAGTGCTGTTCCTCTCCTTCCAACCCTTCCTTCCCCACCATTTGCCACACGTGAAACCGAGACTGGTCCCAGAACTGCTCTGGGACATCTCAGCATATTCACCTGGGTAGTTTAGCACCAATATATATCAGTATATATCCTCAGTATAGTTTTCCACTCCCCATCGGGGCAATTAAAACCACAGAAGGTTAACAAGAGATGAACCTCCAGGTACCACCAGCACAACTCCCAGGATGACCTCTCGTACCAATCAGGGCAAACTCCCCCAGTTCCACCAACACCGTGGCAAACTCCTGGACCACTTCTGAGGGCAGAGTGGAGGAGCAGAGGTGGGTCCTCTGCGCAGCTCGTGCTGCTTGCCCTTGCAAGGGCCCTCATTGCTTTTGATTTCTCCTCCGGGCTGATTTCCAACCTGAAGGTCCATCCTCTCCTTCATCTCTACACACCCGACAGTCATTTGCACCAGCACAAACTCCAGTCAAACCAAGGGAAAGCCCGGAGAGCAGGCACCAAGCCCATGGCACTACCAGCCCGAGGGACAGCGGCACCGTGCTCAGTGTTTGATCGTACATCCCCCACATACAATTAATTGATCATGTCTTTTCAATGGACCACCTACAGCTCTCGAAGTTTAACCAGATGGAAGCAGAGAGACTCTATTCAGAGATGTGAATCAACAAAATATGATCACAAAAATAAAATTATTCCCATTATGGTTTTTTTTTAAATAAATACTACTCAGTCAGGCTACATAAATTATTTTTGCTAGAGTGCTTTGGTCTGGACTTCTTAAATACATTTGAGCTGTTTCCCAAAACAACTTTTTTTAGAATGACTGATTTATCAAGATGAAAAATTTCCCCTGGAAATTCACTGTAAATATTTTTTTAACCTACTTTTCTTCCTCGCTCCCTCCCCAGGAGCTCTTTGTCTCACATCAGTGCTCTGCCACTCGCAGATCCTGTGAGTCCTTCTGCCTCGATGCTTCTTGGGATAAAATGATCTTTACCAGCGACTCTGATAGAGCTGATTTAAAGCGGCCTCTCTCGATTCATGCATTTCACAATTCCTCTCTCGCCTCTCTGCTCTTGCAGCTATAATTACTGGTGGATTTCATTTTATTTTAAAAAAAAACAAAAACACAAAAAAAACCCCTACCCAAACAAAAAGGAACCTAAAAAGCATCCTAAAAACCTCTCCCCCCACAACCTCCATTTCTTCCTGCCAGAAATGACCCCCAGGATCTGTGCTGAGGGTGGCAGCAGGGCTGCCCGAGCCAGATGGGAGCTGCTGAAGACCTTGAGATCAAGCCACCAGCCTTCAATTGTGACATTTGGTCGTGGGTGGCAGATTTCTTCCTTTCACACTTAAAACAAGTGCTGAAAACCGCAGTAGTTCTGTTTGATGGGGAATCAGAGGCTGATTAACCTTATCTTGTTTACGTGCAGATGCAGATGTTGAGAAACCATTTCCCACCCACGTTGGCCAGAACTGGCCTTTGGACCATTAGCCAACGCACAACGTGCCGTCCCGAGCCCTAACCCCTCCGTACCCGGCACAGACCTCCCTGACGGGGTTTTGGTGCCATCCAGCACCTGGGAACCAGGGGAAAATAAAGTTTACTCCTTCCCATGTGGCCCTACAACTACTCTGGAAGCCCCGAATATCCCTAAATTTTTAGCATCGTTGCAAAGCATTTTTCTGATGGGCCAAAAAAAAAAGGGGTCCCCTCTCCCATGCCGTGCTCCCCCGGGTGTGAAGCTGGGCCAGCGGGACCTTTCCCGTGACAGAGGGTGGGAGGGAGGACAACGCTCCACTTCTTTTTTGAAATAAGGAGGATCCTTCTTCATGTGCTTTTATTAAACCATGTGCCTGCACTGTGAGCTCAAAATGACACTTTTGAATAATTTAAGATAACGATAATAGAAACATTAAAAAAACTCTCAGAGAGACCAAACCCGATTCCTCTCGCAGCTTCTGAATTAGTTTTTCGCTTGTAGCCACTTCTGCTCTATCTTAAGAGCCGTAACAAAAAGCACGAGAAAAGGGAATATTAGGAAATTACTAATGCTTTTTTTTTTTTTTTTGAAAGCACCTACTGCCTAATCTCCTGCAGCACTATTTCTGGATGCCCGTGCAGCTTCCATCTTTGCCCTGAGTGTTTTACAAGACACCTCTCACGCTCACAGCCCGAGCCCAAAGAGGACGGGTTGTTTTTGCGCAGTTTCCCCTGGAGCTGTTTGTTCCATTGGAGACGATTCCTCACTGGGTCAGGACTTTTTTTTTTTTTTTTTGGCTTAAGGGATGAGCTTTATTTACAAGACAACGTTAACCATTTGGATTTCCCAGCTCCAATATTCCTTGCAGGCATTCTGAATATATTAGGCTGCTTTTTCTTTTTTTTTTTTTTTTTTCTTCTTTTAAATTCTATTTTTAAAAGCAGGAATGCTGGGTCTGACACAGCTGGGGACTTTGCTGCTTTTTTACTTTCCCGTTTTCGCTCTCGGGAAGGCAGAAACGCGGGCTGCTCCTAAAACAACACCGGGATCGGGACATCATCTTTTTCCCCAGCAACATCTGGAATATTAAGAGGGGGGAGCGGGATGGGAGTTGCGTTGGCGGAACCAATCTCCGGCAGGAGCCTCCCCCCGCTCGCAAGGAGGGAAAAGCAGCCGCGAACGCGCGGAGCCGCAGCCGCAATCTCCGCTGCGTGACTCCAGTTTCATGCCTGCACTTCTCCATTGATTTATGGGGCAGCTCGCTTCCAGACCCACCTCCTTCAGGAGGAGGAACTTCAACTCCATGTGAATAATAGGGTCCTATATCTCTTAAAGCAGTCGCTGCTTCTTTCCCGGGGTGGGGAAGGGGGAGAATTATGGCGAAGGGAAATACTTCTCCTCCCTTTGGATGGGTCTGGAAATGAACTGCACAGCCAGAGAGCGGGAGCATTTTGCTTTTTTTTTTTTCTTATTGAAAAAAAAGAAAAGATGTAAAGCCCATAACCCAAAACACAGCTCGAGAGGATGAGGAGGAGATCTCACAACCCACTCCCGTTGTTAAAGCCGCACAATGGAAGACACGCACGCCTTCCGCCCATTCAATCTCTCCCTTACATCTATATATCTATATACACATGCCCCACAAAGGCATATTTTCTACGTTAAGCCTATGGATTACTGGCTCAGGCCCTTACAAAAAAAAAAAAAAAAAAAATCAAAAAAAAAAATGTTGCCAAGGCAACGAGCCAGGGGTTGCTATGGCATCTTGGAGCCGAGCAGCTGGGCCAATCCCCGCTCCCCGCGAGCTGGGAAGGCGCAAAGCCTCTAAATTTAATGTCAGTGCGGAGAGGAAGGGAAGCTGTTGAGGCATGCATGATGCTGAGCGTGCGCTTGCTAAATGCGGACAACATGGCCCCCATGATTAGGACCAGCACACTAATGAATATTCATTGGGCTGATTAAAGCAAAGTCAATTAACTACTTGACTGCTTGATTTTTTGCTGGATTTTAGTCATCTCTTTTAACCATTTTGCCACTGGGGATGCTCTTGTTCTCCCCTTCATCTCCCTCTTTCCTCTTCTGTATTTCCTTACACTGGCAATTAGGGCTCAGATATATTTCTTTTTTTCCTTGTCTTTATGCTTTTTACTGACAATAACCCATCCTACTCAGATTTTACAGCTCACTTTATTTCACCAGTAAATCATGTTCTTCTAGGGTCACTGTCTTCCACTACAGTTGTGGGTGAGCCAGAAGGTCACAGATTTCCATCAAGTTCTTAAATCTCACGTGCGATTTAATTCAAAATCCCCAGCTAAGCAATAATGCTGATTTTCTACTTCACAGTGGGATTCTCCCCCATCACCACAGCCCTTTGTTTTATAACATGGAGTTGCTGTGAGGCAGGTCAAGGGCTGCAGAATATATTTTTTTTTATTCTGATTTGTTAGACCAGGATTCCTTCAGATGGACGACTCAGACCGAATGTTCTAGGAAACCTAAAGGGATCCTAAAATAAAACAACAATTCATTAAAAATGGTTTTCAATTTAGAGAGATGTCTTTCTCCCAGTGCAGTAGTGATGTAATAAGACTGCGAAGAGGACTGCATATTTTATAAAGATCATTTTTCAGAATGTGCCTGCAAACTAAAACATGTGATTAAATTAAAAATAAATGAAAAATTGTTGGAAAAAAAAAAAAATTCCACATTTGTGAATTCAGCCCTTACAACCTAACTTGGGAAAATACATTCATTTTCATCATGTTCTTTGGCTTGTTTTGAAAACTCTCTCAGGTTCTTGTATTATGTATACAGAACCGTGTCAGAGAAAGATGCATTTACATGATAGTTATGACTCTCCTGGAGGGGAGTTATTAATAGTTGTAAGTAATGTATCTGATGGGTAGAGTAGAAAACCTGAACATAATCACCCAGCATTTGGGCTCGGGTATTCTTCAGCAATTGAAGTAAAAAGGTGCAGAAAAAGGCAGAGCCTACAGCAGGGAAGGGACAACCCTGACTTCCAACACTGTACGTGCAATTCAGCTTTCTGCAGGCAAAGAAAAAAAGGTGGGGGGGGAAGTAATGGAGTAATGGAAGAGGAATGAAGCGAGACAGGGTGTAACTGAGTGGGGCAAGTCCACATTTTTTTTAACTGCAAACTAAAAAAATAATCAATTTCCATTATATGAACTCAATGGACATACAGTTTTCTCTATTATTTTGCTGGATGATGCACATATTTATGTGGTTTTGTATATAGTCATAGAAGCATATATATATATATAGCATATAGAGAGAGTCATAAAAGTTGCTTCTCCAGCATGCCACTAAAATGTGGAAAACAGGGAACTGCAATGCCTTCCTGTGCAAGTTGTATTCTGGGAGCACTACAAGCGATCCCCCTGCGAACTCGCTGCGTGTCCGTCATCCCTCTATTATCGCCGTTATCCCAACTTTTAATCTTTTCCTTCCCAAGCAAACGTGTAGCACCTGGTTGGGCCCCAGGAGCCCGTGGGGGTTTCACCCTGCGCTGGCTGAGGTCTCAGGCACGACTGGGTGTGCGCGTTCCCGGGTTGCCGAGATGCCGCCCTGCTCTTTTCCAGGGCTTTTACGTTTCTCCCATCAAAATCAGAAATCTGCATAGCAACACCGAGCTTTCTCGTCACCCAAATCTGAAGAAAACCCGCCACAAATAATTACCTATTCGCAAATTAAAAAGAGCAACAAAAGAAAAGGCAGAGGGACGTGTTAAGCTGCCGCGTTCAATCAAAAGAAATATATATATTGGGGGGTCTTCTTCAAAATAGCACATTTTCATCTGCGTGCAGTGGAAATCTCTTCACAGGGGGCAATATGCAAACATAGATGCACAGACACAAAGGGAAGTAGAATAATTCCATTCTTACCAAAAAAAAAAAAAAATTTTAGATAATTGGATTCAAATTTTAACTGGGTCACAAATGAAATGTACTCAGCAACCTACAGTAGAGGGGGGAAAAAAAATAAAAAAAAATAAAATAAAAAAAAAAAAGACAAAAACCCACCCCAGAGCCATGCAACTCAGCAGGCTGCGATTGCTGGTCAGGAGAGGCCACGGCATTAGCCAGGCAGGGTGTTGCGGGTCAGGATTAAGACGCATTAACAAATTCATATGGAGGAAGCTCACCCAGCACCTGCCCACAATTCACCAATTCTCTTCATCTCCCTTCCCTGTGAATCAAATTCTCTTTTTCTACTTGGAGGAGGATTTTTCTTTTTTTTTTTTTTTTTTAATAATGTTATTCTGGGTAAAATTTGTCTCCCTGAGCTGTGAAAAGAAGCATTTTAGCTCAAAACCTACACGAGAGTAAGAACGACACAATTATTGTGCTTGTATTGCGAATGATACTGAGATAAAAATAATGCTCAAAGCCATGTGCGTGTGCTGCGCACACACAGATAAATGACAGTAAACAGCACCTACCCTCCTTCTAAGATACATGGTAAATTCTATACACTGGTAAAAAAAAATAAATCACAAAAATGCAAACCTGGAATCTACATCTGCACAATGGAAAATATTCTGACCGCAAACCCATTGCGGGAGCAGTAAATTCAGGGTTAAGTCTCTGGATTCCTGTCTGATACTCTCAGCCTTTCATCATGTCTCTATGAATTTTTATTCCTGCACTCTGGGGTAAATTAAGGCTGATGGTGTCAATATGGAGTTTTGAGCCCTATTTCGACATTTCTTATGTTTCGCCTGTTTAATTCAGACCCTTTAAGTTTGGGTTTTTTTGGTTTGTTTTTTTTTTTTTCCAACAATTTAGGAGGAGGGCTCAGGGTTTTGTAATCCGCTTTTGAAATGCCATATTTTCCAGGAGGCGATTTCCCGCTGAACTCACCCCCCACCCCCCCAAGTCATCCCGTGCCTGTTGTGTCAAGGCAGTAGCCATTTTCCCAGCCGGAATAAATTCCTCATCGTTCTCTTGTAGGGAACCGACGGCTGATCGCCCCCATCCCTCCAAATCGCCAGAAGCGGGAGCACCCCAAGGCTGCAGAGATCCACAACTTTTACATCACCCTGCTCTTGAGGAAATAAAAAAAAAAAAAAACAACACCCCCCCCACACACACCCCCTCCAAAACCCTTCAGGAAAAGCCTGGTGCGTTTGAGATTAAAAAACGTGATGTGTCTGGGATTAAAGCAAAACACGTTTGCAGCCCTCGCGGTGCTAACCAACCAGAAGAGGTATCTAATGGGCGATACATGTGATTGCTGGAATAATATTCCAGTAGACGCTGCGTCCCTTCCTCCCCGCACACGCACCCCTCCGCGCACACGCACACACATGGTATTTCTAATAGGATCTCTTCTCCCCTCTCTCTCTCTCTCTCTCTCCCCCGCTTTCACAATCTGTCGCTCTCCAATCTGCCCACTCTGCTCTATTTTCCCATCCAATATTTCCCCCCTCTAACACCTTCCCCTCCTCGCTCAGCCCCCAGCCTCGCTCCCTCCGTCTCCCCCTTCCTCCAGGCTCCGGCATCGGCCACCTCAGCCCCAGCGCCGACTTTTGGGGCCCGTGGACATTCGAATGCAGCAGACTGGCCAAAAAAAAAAAGGCTAGGAAAAAGCAATTTCTCCCCCCCCCTACCACTAGCACTTAAATAACACGGTAATTAACTAGCTCCTCTAATAATTTGGTGCTGAAAAATCAATTTTTCATAGCGATGGGCTACATCATTAATACTCAATCTTACTTGGCGCTGTTTTATCAGAAACTTTACAAACAAGTTCACTATCGCTATCTCCGCTTTATGGAGGGGAAGAGACAGCAGAGGGAGGAAAAAGGCTCGGGCAGAGCTCCCCAGCAGGCTGGTAGCGTAGCCTGAAATAAATTAGGTCTCCTGGGTTCCAGTCCAGTGCTCTACCCATTAGTCTCTGACTAAGAAACAAATGCAGAGAGGCCAGGAAATGCGTAAATTGAAGCAACACTTCACCGTTCCTTGTAGTCTGTAGAATAATTACTGGATGCATATGTAGCTAGAGGTGCCTGAGGCTTTGGAGATCCCAGGGTTATATTTATAAGCTCTGACTTTTCCTCCAGACCATCCTGCTGCTCTTCTGCGTGGTAGGAACTACTCGCTCTGGCTGCAATTTGGCCCTAACTTGGGAAGCGCAGGACACAACCACGTCTAAGCAGAGCAATGGGTTCAAGGAGTTCAGGGGAGACATCAAGCTTTATCTAGGCCTGGCAGGATTATGGAAGTAAGTATTAAATTTCCAAGAAGAGAACACACTTGCAGTCAACTTATGTTGACATGGACACATACATGCACACACGGGAACACACCAAAAGCTCCACCGTAGCACCCAAGAAGGGGGAGAAACGGGGTTTACGCAGTGTGTAAGATAGCAGCTTTCACAAAGAGGGGGAAAAGATATATAAATTCACATTTCTTGACCATATAGATCTACCCGGAGGGTGCCCCTTGCTTCCTGCCACACTGCACAGCTCTCGAGGACGAGGGTAGCACTGACCCGGTGGAGCGGTGGGCATGACATTGTCCCTGCATGGGACGGGGAGATGCAGAGCAAGGACTGACGTAGGGTCTAGCAGCATGAGGATCCCAGATGACTATGACGTTCCACTCCCCTTTCCAAAAGATAAAAGCACCTACCGCTAGGAAAATAAACGCTGCCACATAAAACAGTAAAACCAGTAAGAAAGCGATGCCATTCCCACAGACCAAGTAAACACTGCATTTAAGAATAGTTTTAAATAGGGGAAAACCCCCAGAATCCAGAAAGGCAAGAGTTAAGTCCTTGTCCCCACTCACAAATTCACACCTGCTTCACATTATACAGAGATAATAAAACACAGGGTGGCTGATACCATGGCCTGTAGCAACACAACATCTATATTGCCCAGGGAGAGCTGGGCAGGGACTCGCAGCCTTCAGCCAGAGATGGGCCTGGGCACCACAGAACATGGAGCTGCTCTGAAAGAGGTGTTATCCAGAGATCTCCTGGTGCCACCATGGTTGTGACAATGGTTACCGGAGGAAGCTCAGCTATTCAAGCTGTTCTCCCACTTGGAACATCAGCGCCTGCAGACCAGGCTCCCCAGTACAGGAGAGGTGTGAACATACTGGAGAGAGCTCAGTGAAGGACCACAAGGACAACGAAGGGACCTGAGCATCTCTCGTAAAAGGAAAAGCTGAGAGAGCTGGGACTGTTCAGCCTGGAGAAGGGAAGGCTCAGGAGGGATCTTGTTAATGGATATAAATACCCAAAGGGAGGGTGCAAAGAGGATGGAAACACCTCATTTCAGGGGTGCCCCGTGACAGGACAAAAAGCAAGGGACACAAACTGAAACACACAAAGGTCCTTATGTCTGAAAATAAGCAAACACTTTTTTTATACCTTGTGTATATTTATCAGGTGACTGAGCCCTGGCCCACTTTGCCCAGGGAGGTTGTGGGGCCTCCATCCTGGGAGATACTGAAAGATGTTTGGGCACAGTCCTGGAAAATGGGCTCTAGATGGCCCTGCTTGGGTAGTGGGGTTGGCCCAGAAGACCTCCAGAGGTGCCTTCTGACCTCAGCCGTTCTGTAATTCTATGAAATTTGCTTTTTAAATAACAATAAATTAATCCTCATTATGAAATTACTAACAAAAATTTTGATTCACACTTTCCAACTCTGGCTTTATAACCCATTTTTTTATTACAAAGGCAACAAACAGCTTCCTGAATCTGCAGAATTTCTGGTAAGACGGGTATTCACATTTCCTCGCGATAGCGGCACTGGTGCCTGCAAGGAACCTGAGCAGCCAGATCACCTGGGGACATTTCCTGCTCAAACCTTTGAGGATCAAGCCTACGGCAAAGATTTCTGTGCACATCCAGGCTTCTTTACCAACAGGATGGCCTCCTTGCCTTGGGCAAGTACATCTCTATAGAAGGAATCCAAGAAGAAATCAGCCATGATAAAGGTGTGAAATATCACAGCAATTTTTAAAAGGGCTCCAAGCTGAATCCAAGGACTACAGACTTGTAAGTATGACTCAAATAGCTAGCAAAAAATGTTTGCAATTATGTATACATACCTAGATCCCTAAGATCTGTGGTAGATTTGTGAGGGGGGACTAGTTCCTCCAACACAAAGGTGACACCTTTGTGATACACCACTTGCATCTCTGAAAAGCTTCAGGCCACTTCCCTCTCTGAAAGACACTGAACTATTGTGGCATATGAGGGAACATCTCCTTCTAGATTCATCACTAGTTGCAAGATGGGAAGTCAAAATGGGGAGAAAAAGCTTTCACAGGGGGTGAAGTTGTAGTGTATTATCCCAAGCATCTTAGGGCTCATCTTGCTCAAGTGACCTGGAAAGGGTCACAAACAGCAAAAGGACAAAGTCTGCAGACACTAACAAGTTATTTCAGAACCATCCCTTCTAAAACAAATCTCAGTTACTACTTATTTCTAAAAGATCTCACTGTAGCTAGTGACAGAACAATAAAACAGTGTCAGTAAATGGAGATACAGAAGAAGAAGGGCTGTATTTGTCAGGAGGCCACTCCGCTGTTGGACAGAGGGTGCTGGACCAGACAAACCCTCACCATACCTCTTCACTGATCTTCATACTTTGCATATCCCATTTGGTTGTTTCAGACCCTTTGCACCACTGCAGGAGCACAAAGTCCATGGTACATCTGACAGCCAATGTCTTCACTTCTAACTTGAAATAAATACTCAGTGTCCTACAACATTTTATTGGTACCTGCACTCTGTGGGATTCTCAGCAATAAATTATTAGTCACCTGGGCCTATGATCGTGTGGTGGATGGTGTTTCTCCAATACAGAGTGAATGGAAACTTCACACAAGAGCAGACCTGAGGTCAGCTTTGACTCCAGAGGTCTGCTGGACAGCCATCAAACACGATGCTGACAAGTTGGAGGCCAATGAAAACAAAAGTACAGAAGGATTTTCTTGGTTGTCCTGCATATGTCATGCCCTTGCACATCTCTGTTCTTCTGATGGATGACTACGCTCCAAAATGATGATGTACTGTACAGCTGAGTCAGTTTTATCTCACAAATCTCTACAACCTCTGCATGCCCGTGGTCAAGTACCAAGTCTGCCCAGAGATGATGACAAGAGTGCTCTCCTCAGACCTGTCTGAAAAAACCTCACTCCAGGAGATCCTGAGAAGAGGTTTCCGAGTCCTTTAAATCAGGCAAAACCCGAAAGTTTTCCTGCATGAGAAAAGTGACACTGGCAAAATGTGCACTGGGAAAGGACAGAATGAGGAACTCTTTGGAATCTCTTTGAAACAATTCCTACTCTCCTGGGTTTGGTTGTGAGTGACACAACCTTCCTGTGCTAGTACTAACATGTTTGAAAATGAGGATCGGGAGAGTCAAAAGCGGTGCCTCCAGCCTTAAGTAAGGACACGATCTTCCTTGTAGTTCCTAGTCTGCATACGGGCACCCAAAAACCAGAAGACTTCATGTCCTGCTCTCTTGTCCAGATGGCGGGTGCAAGAGGCTGTGCACGGTCTCACTTCATATCACAGCCAACAAGACACCAAGACCCATCTAAAACCTCACATGTGGAGATCCCAGCTCCAAGAAATCCCTGAGATGCACCAGAAGTCAAACATGCTCAACTTGCAGAGACCTTCCAGAATCAGAGCAGCCCATCTCTGTGCCCCCTCCACCCACATCAGGTACCTGCCCTTCACCCACTCACCCAACAAACCAACCCTTCGTGCTGCTCAATGTTTGCAGAACACTCCCTTCCAGGGCAAGGGTTTTAAACTGAAAGAAGGGAGATTTAGATTAGATATTAAGAAATTCTTTATGGCAAGGGTGGTGAGACACTGGAACAGGTTGCCCAGAGAAGCTGTGGCTGCCCCATCTCTGGAGGGGTTCAAGGCCAGGTTGAGTTTTGAGCAACCTGGTCCAGTGGGAGGTGACCCTGCCCAGGGCAGGGGGTGGCACCGGATGATCTTTAAGGTCCCTTCCTACCCAAACCATTCTATGAATCTTTGATTCCAACAAGTACAACTGGGAGGCAGAAGCAGAACTCGAGTGCCCCAGTGCAAACGTGCTGCGGCCCCGGCAGAGCCACGAGCGGGCACGTCACCTCTCCAGCAACTTGTTTGTATTCTTGGGAGAATGTTGAAAAATATCTCTGACCCCCAAACATTTACCTTTTGATCGGAGGTTTCCAATGTTGCTGTAGTGTATTAAAGCTGAGATGCTCATAAAAAAACCCTTTGTGTCAACATAGTAAATGACTCTAATTAGGCTGGTGGTGCAATGAAAATGCTTAATTCATTCTGATGAGGCAGAAGGAAGAGCTAAAATGTTTATAGACAATGGGTGAACAGGGAGATATAATGCTGAGTGCCAGCTTTAAATGCAAATTACCGCAGAAATCTTTCCCTCTCCACCATCCCATTCCTCCCCCTTCCTCCCTCTCTCTCTCTGTCACCAGCACCACACTGTAATCTCCTAGTGCAGTAATTAGAAGTGAAAGGAGCCACATAGAGGGGCCTCTAAAGGCAACACTAAAGAGAATTACAGAAAAAAATACCTGCCTTTAATAGAAGACAGCACCATTTTCCAAAGTGCACCACCACTGCAGCACTTAGCATGGTGGTAGGATCAGAGAGGTGATAATTTGGAGGGGTATTACTGAAATGGTATGTAAATTTGTTGCATTCCCCCTCCCATCTGACCTGGCCTTGTCTGTGGTGTCTGTTCACAGAGCTGGGGCCGCTTTGCCTTTTGGAAGGCAGCCAGGCCAGCATCAACAAGCAAGCATTTTGGGGAAGGCAACTTTTATGGTGTTTCTTCCTCTCAGTTGAAGTACAGAGCTGCAAGTGGACACGAACTGAAAACCTGAAAAAACTCAGCCTGGAAGTTGTCGAGAGAGAGTAAACATGGAAACCTCACAAGGTCATCCTTCGAAATCTTTTTCATCACACTTGTGGTATCTCAGCTTCTTCTAGAAGAGGAGAAATCATACATTTGGTGAGAAAGAAGAAGTGAGAGAATGGAAGAGGACAAAGAAGGAGGGAGAGAAGGTAACCAGTGCTTGGTTTGCGTATAGGGTATGACACTTTCTCTTTAAATATTCCCATTTGAAACCTCTAGAATAGCTTTTCCTTGGGAGTTTGAGTGAAGAAATGCTCCTGCTGCCAACTTGACAGCATCTTGTGTTTTAGGAACTCCAGTATCAGCATGGACACAGCAGTGCACAGATGTGTCTTGGAGTCTCACATCTGGAGTCTGAGCTAAAATTGGGTTTTGTCTCATCTTCTGTGAATCAAGTGCTCTCAGCCCTGCTCCAGCATTGAACAAATCCCCTTTTTCCTTCCCACACACAGGCACACCAATCACCCCAGTGCAGCAGAAGGTCAGAACAGGAGACGAGAAAATCTGTCAGTCCCAGACTACAAGCCAAATGAGCTCCCAGTAAAATGCTGCTGAAATTACATTCTGGATTGAAATCCTTTAAACAAAAATATTTTCCTTCCTCCTTGCAGTGGTAGTTGAGCCTCAAGCTTGAGAAGAACAGGCAGGTGAGTGTGCCCTGATGCACACGAGCAGAGTGAGGTAGCCCTGGACTTTTGGCACCCGGAGCCGACTAGGACAGGGGAAAGAGGCAGATATGAGCTAGCATTTTTGTGAGGACTATGAATTTTTATTGATTTTCCACTCCAGCACGGCTGTGGACAAGGTCATGCTCACTCTGGGCACATCATTTAACACCGTGCTCATCTCTTTAGGCAAGTCTGGTGACATGCCCTGCCCTTTTCTGCAGGTGGCCTGACCACATCAGCCAACCTGGGCTTGCTTTTACTTGGGGGGGTTTAACACCCTTTCGGAAAGCTGCCGGAGGCTGAGGTGTGCTGCTGGGGGTCAGCGGTCAGCCCCTCTGCCAGATCACATCGTGTTACCCGCTCCCAACCAAGCTGCCTTAAAATATTTCTATTTGCTAAAAATACACGATGTCTTGCCCCTCCCTCAAGGCCAGTGGGAGGGAGGTCCAGCTACATCCCAAAGCCTGGCCTCCTGCAGGACAGTTACGGCAGAGGTGATGCCACCTTTGTGCAGTGCATGAATATAACGGGGCACCCTCCTCTGCACCTCCCCATCTGCATAACCAGGACCACAGAAGCCCCAGACAAAGCTGGATGGGGGAAAAGGCACAGCTTTCTTGTCCCTGTGATTCATTCCCAAGGCTCGGCTCAGCTCATTCATAAAAGATCTCCCTCTGACCCGCAGAGCCACCTCAAATCCCTGGAGTGTAGGTGACGCTGGGCTCTCCTGGAGGATGCCCCTGGGCACAGCACGGCGTGCCAGCAGCTCCCCCTCCCCAGCCGCGAGCTGGAGCATCCCACCACCGCTTCCTCTCTCTCCCTCTCTGTGTTTGCTCAGTGAGACAGAAGCAATACCAGTTTGCAGCACAATAAAGCATGTAAAGGAAGCATCAATTAACTAGAATACATGGATATAGTATTTAATTAACTGATAGGCTCACAGTTACCGTATGATGTCATGGAAACCTCGAATCTCCTGGGTGCCGCCTCGCACATGCCAACTGGGAATTGGAACCATCACAAATCCCATGTAAAGTTTGAATCCTGACATTTTTAATTAAAAGAAAAAAAAAAAAGATTCTGACTCTCTTAAGTACCTTTTAATTGACACAAACGCGTGCACATCTTTGGTGCTGCAGGAGCCCTGGGTGTGAGGGCTCGTGCAGAAGGGAGGCCAGAGGCATCACTCACCCATTCAAGGCCACTGTCATTAACCATGGCTTTGTGGTAAGGAAGGAGAAGAATGAGCCCACAAGGCTCTAAGGAAATAAAGAGAGGGTAAATTCATACTGGATGGGTTTTCAAGGATATAACAAGATAACACACTGCGGTTACATCGCCTTTGATATGAGGATCTCAAAGCACTCTGCAAAATAAAAATGCAAACATTTAAGGACAATTTCCCAACTCCTAATTCAGTGTGAAAGCATCATTTAAATCTGTAAGCCCGTGTTCAGCAGCTTTTAGAGAAGCAACCTGTCCCAGGTCAAATACTGAATAACGTAATCTCACCAATTTAAAAAGCAAGTGGTATTTTGCAGGATCTGCAGCTGAGGAAAAGGGAGGTTGGGGCCATTTGTCCAAAAGCCAATGGCCGTTGAGTGCCAAAGCCAGGAACGGAGCTGAGACACCCCAGACACACATGTAATGCCTGGTCAGAGCCAGGAATGGTGGAAGAGGGACCAGCATCCCCAGGGTACCGCTGGCAATGCCGAAACACTGCTAATATCCCCCCGAGATGTGCCCGGAGCCACCGAGCATCCCAGCTCACACCAGGCTTGTCAGGGCCTCACGCTCCAGCAGCACGAGCTCTGCCTCCTCCAATAACTCTTAAATAATGCAAAGGTCTGGTTTCCCAAGTACCCGCTGCTGCAGTAGGTCTTGAAGTTGAATCTTTGCAGCCCATAAACAAACACCAACAATCAACCTCAAACGACACTCCGATAGAAGCAATTTTACTTCTCTGGCTGCAAACATTAATACTTTCATTCCATTTACTGCAAGATATTTGTTGCCCGATCCTAATTTTGTCCCAACAGCTTAAATTACAGGAAAAGTCCTGTATTAAAAAACCATTAGGCTGAGACATATCGTATACCTTCCTTCAGTGCTTTGACAGTGGAACATTAGACTTAAATACACCGAGACAGGTAAGTACAGTATTATTTTCTGTGAATGAAGGTGTGCGTTCGTTATAAGTATCCGTTGTCTCTGTTTATGTGCGAATTAGTTTATGGATTGTTCTTGACAGAGCTACAGCGCCCTCCCTTAAGGGCATTGCTGATATATTACCTTTGAAAGAGAATCACAATTTATTCATTCAAACACAGAGCTAAAGATAGATGTGCACCGGAATATTTTGAAATATTGCATTATATATAAAATGAAATAGGGGGAAGCTAAATTACACAGCTATAATTACTTCGAGTTCAGGTGGCATCGTAAATAATCTGTTCACAACTCGCTCAGTGTTTATTATGTCACCGGAGCAATATAATTAACATGGTATAGATGGGAACTATGCAAGGCAGATGCCTAATACACTCAGATCAAACACACTACGACATCAGGATAAAAACACACAAACACATACTATGTCATTCGTGAAAATTCATATGAAAATGGGGGGGGGGGGGGAAGAGGAAAAAGCAGCACTTTGACAATTTTGAGGCCCTCGCCCTGCTGACACCACCAGCACCTTTTTGGAATAGTCATAGTTCAATTTATGGGTACGCTTCATTGCGTTTACATCACAGGGACGTAGATGGTTTTGCATTGGCTGAGTTCGTGCTACCCATGAGGTTCTTTCTGTGCTGCTCTAAAAGCAGCTTCCTGGCTGTTTAAAGTGAAATTGTTACAGGGAAAAAGAAGTTGCCAAAGAAAACTTGGAATCTGCAAGTCATTGTCATCCCGTTCTGCACCTTAAATAAGAGTTCAGACGCCCAAACTGAATTGCTTGGAAATTATAAATAAGGTGTTAGGCAAAAACATTTAAAAAAAAAAAAGTAAGAGAATCAGAATATATTATAAAAGAGAAAAAAAAAACCCAACATCATAAGACTCAATACAGTAGTTAAATTTGTAAGAAAATACTTCCCATTTTACCTAGAAAACACAAAGTCTGTCCCATCTAATCTTATTCCCAAACACCTGTACCCACACAGTGAAACAGATATTCTTTGCACTAGAAGAAAGTTTTAGAAACAGGCAAAGGTGCCTTTCAGAGGCTCAAAGAAGGAATGAGACAAGCAGGCAGCAAACTTTGCATTACAGAAACAGAAAGGTTAGAGGAAGAGGCTTTCCAGAGGGTTTGCTTGGGGTACGACAGTGTGAGGGACAGGAAAATAACCTGCTTTTCTCAGAGTCCAGGGTGTCCTTAAATTTCAGTTGCTTGAATCACGACAATGTCTTTAAGGTCAACAATTGGAATGGTGTTACTCCATTTCTGACTCTCTCCTTTCCTTCCCATAACACTTTGCTGGTCACCCTTTCCCTATAAATTATTTTTTTTCCAATTTTGTTTTTGTACCAGGCAAAGCAGAAGGAAGAAATAGAACAGAGAGGGACAAACTCCTACCGCCCCCTGCAAACCGGAGGTGAGAAAGTGAGTGAGAAATCAAATTTTCCCCTTTACCCCTTCTGCTTTTCACTGCTGTTTGCAGACAGTTCATTATACATATCTCCATGGAAGAGACTTAATACAATATACCAGCAGAGGAGTTCTACATATTTACTCTTTTACTCGTTAAATCTCTTTACTTTGAAAGCAAGAGGACTTTCTCCCAACCACCAGCTCTTCACTACCATGAAAAAGCCCTCTCCAGACCTAGTCTTGCCCTCTGAATAGAAGCTGGAGCAAGCTCCACTGGATCCATCCTTTGAAGGACTTCAGCCTGGGATTTGAATACGCGATGTGTAGAGAAGATGGGGATGATGGCGTTTTATCAGAGTTAGGTTGATGGTTGGACTAGATGATCTTAAAGCTCCCTTCCAACCTAGACAATTCTACGATTCCCAAATAAGTTGGGCAAAAAAAAAAAATTATCATTCCAGCCAGCTTCAACAAACTCACAATTTCCTTTTTCCTGCAGTGGAATTGCAGGTACAAACAGTGTCCTTAAAGAGTTTTGGCCCAGTGCTGAGCTTGTTCTTGTCCTGCCTCGTCACCTGGCAGCAGAGGTGCGAGCGGGCTGGCTCCCTGCCGCCGCCAGGGAGAAGATTCAGGAGGTTGGACACAGAGCAGAGCCAAGCGCTGTGTCTTTTATTAAACAGCATCTGCCCTTCTTCTGGATATATTACTTTATGCCAAGTGGTGTGGATTTTTTTTTTTTAAGTAAAGAATATTTAACGTCATATAAAAAGAAAAACGGTCCCTTAAATTATTTGTGGCATGTCCTCTGCGCTGTGGAGGAACAAAGCTCACTCTCCCAGTGCGTTGCACCAGAGCTCGGGAGCAGCGGTGACAGTCAGGCAAGAATTTATGGTCCCCGGGGAGCGATCTGCTAGGGTCCTGCACAGCAAGATAAAATATTTGAAGGTTGAGGGGTTTTTTTCCCCTCTTCTTCTCCATGGGGGTAGAGATGAAAGATGTAAATCCATTTCCCAGGGACCGAGACCCCACCAAAACACCTTCCCCTCCTGGAAGACAGACTTTGAGGGAAGTCAATCTGTTTTTGCTCTCATGATGCTCTTTGCCCTGTTCCCAGGAAATTTTGCAGTGTGAACAGGAATTCTCCAAAGGTTAAAAACAAAGTCTGGAAAATGCAAAAGAAGGCAACACACTGGGTTCCTTTCCTCTTGGGCCCCCACGATTACTATTATTTTTTTGAGCATGAGGTTGTCTTTGGAGCACGCTTCATGATTAATGTGATTCAAGAACACTTGCCCAGGGAAGCTGGGTGAGAATTTAACAAGGGCAAGTGTAGGGTGCTGCACCTGTAGAGAAATAACCCCCTGCACCAGAACAGGTTGGGGGCTGACCTGCCGGAGAGCAGCTCTGAGGAGAAAGACCTGGGAGTTCTTGTGGACAACAGGATGACCATGAGCCAGCAATGGGCCCTTGTGGCCAAGAAGGCCAATGGCA
>JAOXNO010000005.1:3228616-3243413 GCA_028565335.1 Limnodromus scolopaceus
GGGGTTGGGGGGGTGGAAAAGAGCCTTTTCATCCCTCTGCTGCTCCTTACTCCAAAGCCATCCCTTAAAGCCATAGTGTGCAAACCCAACGGAGGATGGGAGGAGAGACACCAACCCACCAAGGGCTTTTTTTTTTTTTTCCTCCCTTTTTTAGTGTTTTAAGGCAGCGACATGTGCCGTCCAGGGGCTTTGGCGGCGTGACGAGGAATCTAGCGGTACCTCGGAGGCAGGCTGCTCTGAACCTGCGGCTCCCGCATGCTGTTTGATCACACCTGCTGAAGCTTTCCCAGCCTTGCCAGGGAGAGCCAGGCAATGTGACCATGCATCTGGCTTCCTGGCAAGGAGAGGGCTGCCTCTGGCCCCGCGCCAGCCCGCTCCATCTCCTCCTGAAAATAGTGCACCATTTTTTTTTTTTTTAAGATATATATTTAAAAAAAAAAAAGAGCCACTCACACCCCCACTTGTGCGGACCCAGGGGGGACAGCTTTGTCACCCAGCACTGATGGGAGACCCACGGATGGTGCCACGGGACTGGGAACCAGCCCACAGGGTTTGGGGAGAAAGCGATTGCATCCACTGTTGAATTTTCCAGCTTGATTTAAAGTAATCTGGTTGCAAAGCTCCTGCCCTGAAGAAAAGAAATAACTTTTCATTGCAGCAAGGAGTCATAAGACAGCAGCTCTCCTTGAGAGCCAAGGGAAGGAGTGTTCCCACCTCCTGTTGGTTTGCTTGAAAAAAAAAAAAAATCTCTGCATAACTTCTCCAATATTCTCCACTGAGTCTCAGTATAATTGTAGCAGAACCTGCCGGCTCCATCCCTGCTAGAGCAGATGGGACTTTTTCAGACCAACTTATTTCTGTCTTGAAAATAAGACAATGTATAACAACGTGAGCGAACACCAAATCAGTCCAGTTGTGGTATCAGACTTCTCCCCACAGCAGGTCCTTCAGCCTCCTGGTTCCCCAGGTGGTCTCCACTTACACACCTGGCCTATTTCAATGCCTGAAATTGAGCCCCCGGTTCCTCTGCTGGGACATGCTCTCAGGTCATTTCCCTCCAGCCTCTGGCAAGTGACCGCTATTGCTGTAAAACTGGAACACATAAGGAAGAACCAGCAGCCTGAGCTCAAAATACCCCATTTGGGACCTTGTGCATCCTCTGCACGAGTGATCCTGCCCGAGCACCAAGCCTTGGTGCTCAGGGAGGAGCAGCTCCTCCAATCTGGCTTCTGAAGATCCCTGGCCTTCAGGCATCATTTGGGTCTGTCGGCATCGAGCTGCTCACATCCCACTGTGCCATGAGAAGTCTCTGGAGATATATTTCTCTGGCTCAGAAAAAAGTAAGGACTCGGAAACCAAAGGAAAGGAGCAAGTTAAATTATTTCTCCACCCTGACACCCCCTGGGACTATTTCAGCACAAGCTGATTCCACTTTGGAGATCCAAGTAGTCTCAGCCAGACCCCTATGAACTGGTATCACAGAAATTAATGGAGGGCAGGGGGGGATAAGCTGCCACCTTGCCAAAGCATTTCTTTATACAGGGGCCCTTCCGTATCCACAGGTAAGTATGAAAATAAGTCTTGCACGTCATGGTCAGATGCCACGTCCTCCCATCCCTTTCCAAGCAGTGATCCATCCAGCAGATGGTATTGTTGACAAGGAGCCTGTGGAACTGGCACTGCCAGTCCTGTGTTCCCCGCGGTGGTCCATGACCTCACCACAGAGCTGTGTTCTGGATGTTGCTAGGCACATGTGGGTAGTCTGATGTTATAGCAAGCAGACATTTCTAGAAAAACTGAAAAGATTATATCACCTCCTAATTGATACCAGCAGTAAGTCCCACCAAGCTAGGGCTATCTCACCCCTGGGTGCCCCCATCCATGACCTCTTTCAGCACATTTTGCCTGGATGGACTATGAAGACTTATACCACGTGGGCACCACCAGGAACCCCAGACAAGTGGCTCCCGTGCGTCATTTCAGCACATTTGGGTTTGCTGCAAGTGGTCAAGCTATTTTTTTTTGCAGCATATGTGCAGCAGGCCTAACACAGCTTGAAAAAAAAAACCCCCGTACACGTGTTACGCGGTGCACACGCACGTATTTCTGTACGAGAGCCCTCAATCGGGAGCGTGACACCTTTTATCCTAAGACAGCAGGACCCAAACAGCCAACACGGCTCCGAAGCCACGCGCACGATTTGCGGTGCACAGACATAAAATTAACCCAGCCGCGTCCCCCCCTCCGGCAGCTCCCTGCTCGGGGATGCTGCAAAAACACAATAGCGGAAGAGGACAAAGGACAAGGGTGCGGGTTCGGAGGATTTGGCACCACAGCTGGTCAACTGCAGTTTTTCTAAGCCTGCCTGGCCTCTTGCAACCCAAGGAGAGCGTAAGAGGTGCCACGTGGAGCTGCCACCCAGTAACGCTGCTGAGAGAGATGCAGACCAGACCCACGCACGTGCCATAGGACCCGCTAGGGTACCCCGGACTTCTTTCCGATCCAGCCAGCCTATTCCAAACAACTCCTGGAGCTGCCACTGCACCCAGGTACTTGATCAGACAAAGCTAAGGGCAGGAGACAGGCTCCCAGCAAGAGACCCAGCTCCTTTGCCCACCAAACACAAGGTTCACGCCAACCCTTCCCCACAGAAGTGAATCGGTGACACTTGCTGGGGCACGAGTCTGGAGGGACAGAGACCATCCAGCCACTCTTCCTCTCCTTGAGGGCCTGTTACAACCCATTAAGCCAAACTGGCTCCTCTTTGCACCAAAACCATAGGAGAAAGCAGCACCCCAGGTTTTCTCATGGATGTTTTGCAGCACGAACTGCGAACATCAAGTTCTTACGCATTAGACATGCGGAGAAGCTAAAAAGTCATTTGGAAATAAGGAAGTGTATAAGTTACTCTAGCTCGAGGGCTCTAGTAATTTATGCATCGAGAATTTATACAGGTCATGTACCTATTTACTTTGCTGTGCTCTAAAAAAATGCACAGTTACCTTAGCAACTTTAACATCGCAAGAGAATACAGAGCCTTCTTAAAGAGACATTGTCAAGAGCGGTCAGCCTGACCGGCCGTTCCCCCACTTCCCCGCATGCTACGTCTGCATTCACAGGCGGCTTTCCCCTCAGATCAAATACACATTTTGTTATTTTAACAATGAACAACCCATCCCAGAACTCATTGACACCATCGAACAGTAAACAAAAATAAACCTACCGTGCACAAGAATGAGAAAAATGTCGTCAAAAAATAAGACGGAATTTACTCATTTCATCATCCTGACACATTCTGAAAGCTTAAAATAATTTTTCAATTTGTGGAAATTGCCTAAACTCTATAAAAACATAAAGCATTCTAGTTACACCTTGGGGGCTTTCAGATTTAAAAAAACACATTGTAGAAGAAATCTAATAAGCTGACTAGGCAATAAGCACCCAACCTCTCAAATTTGTTTTAGTTTATTTTCCTCTCTCTCCAGGATTTTTCACTGGATTTGTTGATGGAGTGTTTTTCCCAAAGCCAAATTAAAAGAGAGTCTCTAGAAGAGGCTCCCCAGTGCCCAAAAAGCAGAGGTAACTATTCAGAAGAGAAACATGTTCTCTGCCCATCTCGAGAGGTCTGGTCCAATACCCAGCTGAGAAAGTGCAGTCCTACGGAGTCTATTACCAACCCTGTCGGCCCTGTGAAACGCGTGAAAAATCTCACAAAACTAAGGAAAAGCATCTGATAAATCCCCCAAGCTCCCAGTCTCAGAGAACTGGTGGAGTTGGGATGGGGAGGAGAGCAGGGCCCTGCTCAGGGACACAGGCAGCCCTTGTCTTTTGACTCGAGCACCCAAAACAAGTGCTGGCCGACCCCAAACACACCCAACGCTCACACAGTTTTCATTTGGGCTTCCAAAACACAGACCTGCCACCCCAGACAACTCGGGACGTACTTCATTAGCTACCAAAAATCCTCCCTCTTCTGCTGCAGCCATTAAAAGCAGAGTAAAGCAGTGACAGGACACACTAAGCCAGGGAGGTCCGTGCTACAGAAAATGATGCTGATTTTATTACAAAACCCTTAAGGCCACAATCAGAAAAGGGCCAGAAGCGCTGCACTGTGGCACCACTGCAATTTTGGCCCTTCTCTTCCTTCCTACCCACATCTGCAAGTCATTGCAACCCACAAAGCACAAAACGAAATAGCTTTTTCTCCGTACCTACAGAGCCACCAGCCAGCTTTCAGTACAAAAAAAAATAAAATAATAATGGTTTCTCCCACAAACAACTCTGATTTTGCAAACCTTAGAGAGTACACAATAGATTCAAAACCAGATTTTTTTTTTTTTTTAAACAGCTATAAACATGATCTATTTCCTGCAGGATCCTGTGAATAAAGGAGGTGCCTCTTTTCTGCACACAAAGGTTGGGTGTGTTGGGCTGGGGCAGGGAGAGCGGGGAGGAAAGCCATAAACCTCCTGTTTTCTGGGCAACTACTTTATTCCTACATTATCAAAAAAAGAGAGTCAAAATTGTGTCGTTTCAATGACAGGGACAAAAGAGACTTAGAGAAGGTGTTGACTCTCCCTGAGGAACAGTATATGGCTCCAACCAAATTCTACAGCAATGGGCCCACGTGGTTATATATTAGATGGGCTGTGGCTGAGAATTAGGCAAAATATCTACCACAAACCCTTTTTTTTTTTTGGCATTTCTGACTGTCTCTTTTCCTGATAAGTGTCACACAGCTTCAGGGCTTCATTCCAGGCAAAGATGTGGAAGTGGATCTCAGAAACCATCTCCAAGAGCAGCATGAGGAGACTCCCTCCAAAGCAACAGGGCTGGGAATTCATTACTCTTTCCTCTTGCCCTTACAGTTAAACACAACCAAACCTCAGTGATTTTCTTTTAATATTGCACCCAGTTGTCCCATCCACATCCTATTGCCAGGACTGTTCAGAGGGGTCTCAGCAGCAGCATCTGAAGGTCTTGGAACATGCTCTGCATCCACAGACCAGGAGCAGCGGTGGCAGAGGGGGAAGGAGACAACACCTTATTAACACCCTTCCTTCGCATCGCACCCCCACGGAAACCAACAGAGAGGCTGCACAGAAGATAACACAACTTTAAGCCATAATGGCTGTTGCAGGGAAATCTCTCCTCTGTATCCATCTTGCAGATCCTCACCAAGGATCACAGGTTCCCGAGCCTCCTACACAAACAGTGTGGCAACCATCGAACACAACATCCCACCCGCCTTGCCCATCAAGGTACCAGGATGGCACCCTCCCTTCTCCCACTGCCCCGGCGCAGGAGGAGCCCAGGAGAAGCTAAGAGGATGGGGAGAGGGTGGTTTGCACGGATCTGCTCCGTTCCCCATCCTCCACCCCGCGTCCTTTTCTCCGTAGAAGGCAGCAATCTGCCTCCCGTGCCCAGGTACCGCAGGCAGCGTGCCACTTTGCCAACGCACTGTCAGATCCGTGCCGCGTCAGAACGAGCCCTACCACATTAATTCAACTTGGTGGATTATAAAAAAAAAAAAAAAATAATAAAAAAGGGAAGGCAGGACAAGGCATAGCAGATGGCTGAGGACAGATACTGCATCCCATTCTTTCTTGCTCTGCAAGAAAACAGCTTCACTCTGCTGTTTACCATGCTGCTCCTGGCTTTTTCCTTTTTATCTAAAAAAATGCAGAAATTGGTGTCCAAATACCCAAAGTTTCCATGTTTTTGTTGCCTCCACTTAAATTTTTGTGGATTTCCATCCCTGTTGCAGCTCTTTGGGCCACATGGCACAATGAGGGTGCGATTGCTATGAGATAATCACACCCTTGGGGTGTTATTAAGCACAAGGCTATGCCTCGTGCCTTCCGCTCTCCGGGGATGTGATTATATCATGATAACCAAACTCCCCAGAGACACCTTATTGCAATTATGACATTTCTTTCAGGTTTATGTATGAATACATTATTCAAGGAAATTACTTTGATCACCAGAAACTTCCACTTAGTGTTCAAATACTTAAACTGGATGGTTTACAGAGATGAAGTTCCTTCCTTACAGTGTTTGACAGGGAGAGGAACAGGGCTCTTAATCCGAGCAGAGCAGCACCAGGGCCTAATCACCAACATGCAGATACACTCTCTCTTATTTAGGATGGCAGATTTTTAAATAACCACACTAGTCCAAATATTCAATCCCTGTTTTGACTACCCCAATGCCTAGAAGACTAGTCCAACAAAGCATTTCTATAAAGAACAGTTTAAGATAAAAATAATTAAAGACAGATCTTTTACCTTCTGGCTTCAGAAGCACAAAGACCTGGGTGGTTCAAGGAACAGAAAGAAGAAGCAACAGCCCCTTTTACTGACCTTATAAACTTGGCTGCACCACTTAAGGTGAGTGGTCCCACCTGTGTAAGGCACCAGCATCTCACCCAAGTGTTTCAAATGACCTTCGGTGTCTGTTGGCAATGACTGGCCCAAATGCTCCAGCAAAACTCGTTAGTTAAATGCGTCCACCTGCCTCCCTTGGTTCTGGCCATCTCTGTAGCAGCAGGAACTGCTCCTACAGCTGGTTTTTGTTTGGTTTTTTTTTTTTTCTTTTTGCTTCCATTGTGGTGCAAGAAATAGCAGATCTACAATAGTGAAGGGTTAAACAGTTGAGGGGCCAGAACTGGCTCTACAGATTAGTGGTGGGGCAAAATCAAGGTCACACAGAGGATAGGTCACAGGAAAGGCCAGCGCGGTGCCGCAGATGGATAGTGTTTGCTGATAAAAGGTGTGGCCAGAAGGTCTCCAAAGCCCATAAGGATTCTTCAGGGACCAACTGAATTAAAACAGAGAAGCAGAAATAACACCTGCACCCCAATAGCGATGAATATTCCCTAGAGCCCTAAGGACTTAGCAAGAGGGGACTGTGTGGCTGCTCCTGTGTTTGTTTTACTGACCTTGGCTAAGTGTTTATGAAATACATATTGGTTATTGATCACACTCCCCATTCCTCACCAGAGAGAGCCCAACAGTTAATAGCATAGGTCTGGTGTCAGAGAAACACAGAAAACACACATATAATAGAGGACACAGCCTAAGTGCTTCACAGAAGAGATCAGAAAACATACACCAAAAACTCAGGGGCGTCATCCATAGGGGTTTTTTTCCATAGTTTCAGCACAGCTGGGCTCTGTTCCCCATGGAGCGGAGCATCCCAGCCGGAGAGAGAGCAAAGCTGCTTTTCCCAGTGCCCAGCAGCAGCCCTTGCTCCCGGCTCGTAACAGCCCCACTATCGCTGCGCCTTTGAAAGCCAGCAAAAGCCAAATTTTTGCATTTGTTATTTATATACATATCACACACTGAAACAAACACCAGTCCAACGGGAACAAAGAGTACGTACCTAGATTTTTAAGCTCTCTTTCAAATTAAAAGGAAAAGGTTTATGCCAGCAAAAAAAATTGCTAATTAAAAAAATTCTGGCAGTTTCGTTACATACTTTGTTTTTTAAAAAGTCCTGAATAGGATGGGGAATATAACACAAGCTCAGTGTGGACAGTGCAGCTGAACAACCTACAGTGAACGTTCCCTCTCTGGGTTCTCAGTTAATATCTTAATAACACCAATCCTCCACCTGTGACCAGCAGACAGAGAAGAAACCTCAGCCTTACTCCCTATTTCCTATGCCAAGCCCGTCTTCCCTATGCAAAGTTTGAGTCCCTGGTCACCTGTCTCTTCTAAACATAATTGCATCTTGTCATGAGCTTTGATCTCTAAAATAGAGATCATCTCTAAAAGTGCCAATGCTCAGGGCCCTCTCAGTACCTGATACTCTCTGTAGCAGAGCTTCCTTGGGGGATGGTTTAAAAAAGCAGGTATTTGGCTGCGGTGGGCTGTAGGGTAGCTCTGCCTTGTATTTGGGACTTGCAGTCAAGCTTTCGGAAACAGCTTTTCTATGAAGCTCCTACACCTTTGTTCACGTTGGCTTTGATTTCTACGGAGCTGCTTATGTTGATGTCCCCTCAGAGCCAGGTGGCTGCCAGGAAAGGGTTTCTGCAGATGCCAGAGGCCATAGATGATGCCCTCGTGCTCTTAAGGCTGTTACGTGCTCTGGAAAGCCCTGTCCTGCTGGGGAGTAAAGCTGTCATCCACCTAAAAGCCAGATTTCGTGATACAGTCCCACCTGGAAACAGGGAAGGCAAATGCTTGCAGTCTGCGTAAGACCTTCTGATAGCTACTGCGATTCTCCCGTGTCTTCCTCCGTCTTCCCACCACCTTCGGAGCCCATCGCGCTCACACCTCTGATTCTGAATTTGAGAAGCAAGTGGAAGCGTCAGAAAATCTGTTACACAGGTGATGCCTCACTTACAACAGCCACGAGAACATTTCTGCCATGGAAGCCAAATATATATATAAAGTGCTAAAGATAATGACAGAGTGTGCATTATCAGCCTCTCATCGCTGTATCGTTATTGGGGATAAATTTGAATCTAGGGTGAACTTCATGTATCTCACATCCACTGCCGACTATCAGTGAAGGTGACTCCAGGCAGGGCCAGCTTATCTCCGATAGTTTACCGAGTTAATTGAAATGAGCTTAAAACCAGCTCAAATGATCAAATTCCTATACACACTACTTTTGTTTCCATCTCTTCGGCAATGTGACAGGCGATCCGTGGAATTACAATGCGACGGAAAGCTCGAGTGCCAGGAGAGCTGGTCAAACACATTCCAGGAGGGAAAGAACGGGGAGCTCGGTTAAGAATTAGGCTTTATTGATAAATGGCCCCTGCTATTTGAAAACTCGTGATGCTGCTGCTGCTTAACAAAAATACTAATGCGCAAGAGAATCGTTATTAAGATGACTGTGAGCTTGTATTCACAGCGCTCTCACTGCTGCTTGCCCAGCCTTTTTCAAAACAGCGTTTTTCTTTAGGCTGTGAATTTGAGCAGAACCCGAATGTTTATGTGTGATCAGGGAAATTGCCCCTTTGCTTATCCTGTTATCAAGGAACTTACCTGCACGTGGGCAGCCACGCCATGAGGCCAGTGGCCAGTCCCACCAAAGACGTGACAAATAGCAGCCGGGGCTTGCTCACGGAGGCCACTGTGAATAATGAAGAGATTCCTCCCCAGCCCAGCTGTCTCTATTAAACTTAGGTCTAATTCACCAGTTCTGCATCTTTATTCAGCCAGAACCTTCTTCTTTTATGCCAGTACCTTGATTCATGTCCCAGACTAACCTAGGTGTGGTAGCCCACGCTTAGGTGAGGTAAACTGAAGCTGAAGTAGGTGCAGAAAAGGGCTTCTTAGATGATGTGGGGAAACAACCCCTTCTCCTATAGAAGAGAGCAGGAGATCCTGCCTTGTTGGGCCCTGCAGACCTGAGGCCACGGGTGATGGCTGTTGACCATTTCCCCTGGTTGGGACAGCTGAGAGACACATCACAATCCTGGAGACCTTTCCTCAGAGGGCCCACTGCTCGCTAGCAAGAGACTCCTATGTTCATCACAAATGCAAATAGTAAATACAATCTGTGTACAACAAATGATCCTTTGCAAAATTAGCAAGAGAAATAATTATATTTTTAAAAGGCACCTTCGCGAATCAGATCCCCTGTTTGCAATGATTACGTTGCTCAAGAGAAGATCTCACATCAATGTCTTTCTCAAAGCTAGACAGCTCTCCTCGTGGCAGCAAATGGATGCACTTGTTCTGGTGTACTTGGTTCTCATAAGGACGATTACGCAGGGACAGCATCAGCGCTGCCAGAAAATGAAATCAAAGGGAGAGAAGTCGGTGGTTGCCAAAGCTGAGCCTGTACCTTATGAAATCTGATTCGCCCCCAAAGACACGACTCCAGGCCGGCAATATTTGCAAAGGTGACACAACTCACAGCCTGTTCCCGCCGTGTAAAATTCATTGAGGGCAGGAGGAGGCAGGAAAAAAAAAAAGAAAAAAAAAAGAAAAAAAAAAGATTCAAACACTCCAACATTTAAGGGCTGGATTTTAAAATAAATGCACAATGAAAGGTTATGCCGTCATTAGAGAAATAGCCAACACTTTACAGCACGAGTCAACACCGTGCTGCAGCAGACACTTTGCATTTGCAGCTAATCTGCCAATGATTAAACGAGCTGTTATTGAGCATTTGCCCTGTTGAACTAGGTTTTTCTTATCCTTATTAATCATTCATTTTACACTAGAGTAGCCTCCTGTCTTTAAGCAAAACATCTTTTTTTCTCTTTTCTTTTTTTTTTTTCTAAATAAGGCAAATTTAGCTCTTTTTTTTTTCTTTCTTTCTTTTTTTTTTCCCTCTGGTGATGTCCTTTATGATCCCAAGAACAGATAGCTGAACAAAAGCACAAACAAAACCTGGGAGAGCTCTAAAGAGCGTGGGGAAGCAAATTCTTTTTGCACGAAAACTTAGGGAGTTAAAAGTAGAGGACATGGCTGGAGCCACTAAGCTCTGGTGTAAACACGGCCATTTAAGAGGATTTGCATACCATTTATTAACCTTCCGGAGGAACTACACAGACCCCAGTCAGGGAAAACAACTGTGTACACATGTTCGTTTCATTCTTGTTATCGAAATATAGCTTCTGCCAGCCCCCTCCCAGCATATTCCGCAGGCAGATAAACACAGGGACTGGATGGATCCAGCCTCTTTCCTGTCCCTTTTGGGTTTCACAAAAGATGGAATTGATTTTTTAGCTACATTTTAGGAGGAAGGGTGTGAGCAGCCACCTTCAGGTGTTTGTTAAGGTTCAGAACCGGAGGTGGTCTCTGATCCCGGCAGCCCCGGTGGGCAGGAGAGTAGATGCTGGGTGGATGCATCGGTGGGTGCTGGGTGCAGGAGATGCATTGGCCGAGCACGGATCATCCGCAGCGCCGGGGGTGGTGGCAGAGCCCACACCACCTCACACATCCTCAGGCTCCTCCATGAGGTCCTGGTCCTGTCCTCATCCCTGTTTAGGATTTTGCCCTACACCACCACAGTTTATGTCTCAATGGCAAACGGGCACACCAACACCTCTCCTCTATTGGGCACCCCATGTTTCTGGTGGCCACATAAGCAATGTGTCCTGGTGTCTTTTTGCTGTTAACTGTCTGTATGTACCACATAAATTTCGAGGTGCTTAACAAAAAGTTTTCAACTGTGAATTTCACAAGCACTTGGAAATAAAATTTTCTTTATATGGGCATGTTACTGACTTGTTTTGAGAAACATGGAGGGAATGAAAGCAAACGACTGTCCCCACAACAGTCAGTACCTTTGTGTACCCACGGGAAGAGTACAGTTGGGGAGGGACTCTTGGTCTGGAAGTGTAGCGATAGGATGAGGGGAAATGGTTTTAAACTGAAAGAGGGGAGATTTAGATGAGATATTAGGAAAAGATTCTTTGTTGGGAGGGTGGTGAGAGCCTGGCCCAGGTTGCCCAGAGAAACTGTGGCTGCCCCATCCCTGGAGGGGTTCAAGGCCAGGCTGGATGGGGCTTGGAGGAACCTGGTCTGGTGGGAGGTGTCCCTGCCCAGGGCAGGGGGCTGGAATGAGGTGGTCTTTAAGATCCCTTTCAACCCAAAACATTCTATGATTCTACACAGCATGAACACGCATACAAGATGATGTGAGGGGGATGCTGGATGGAGATCTTCCAAAGGCACCAACTGCCCCAGCTTCCACTGAGCTTTGGTTCCCTCCGGTTACATCTGCACTGCTAGAGGAAACCTGGCCAGAGACTTGATCATACAACCTACATGCCCTTGGAACCACTGGTGGCTTTTACCACGGCAGTCCCTGAGCTCTGGATGTCCCTGTCCCTCAGCAGGAGTCCTGGTGTGCTGGGACTGCGTGAAGAAGGATGAAATCCCCTGTTTAGGAACCATGGAGGAGTGATCCTTCCCCGTCACACACAAACACTCTCTCTCTCTTACTTCGAGCTCAGTACAAAGATGCTATCAGCTGTCAGCTTAAAGAAAAACAGAAAATAAAACTTGTTAGAAGGGATTTTTTTGCCCTTAATTTCCTCTGTGTTTTCTTTTTTTCACTTTAAACACACATTTCATTCACTTTCCACTTCAGTTTAAAAGCTGAATTAACTAATACTTTTTTGGCTTTCATATAACAGCATGTTGTAATGTTTGCTTTGCAAGCACTGCATAGGAACAATTTTAAAACAAAGCTCTATAATTGATTTTTCATTGATATTTAGTTAAACTACAGGTTCTATACCATTGCTATAGGGTTTTATAAACCCCTGTTTCTATGTGTTTGTTCTTTGGGTTGTAATTTATTTTAGCAGTAACTTCTTTAAACTCTTAATGTAATAAAATGCACCTTAGTAGTAGCTACACCACCACTACAAATCCAGCAACACCTTCCAAAACCCAAGGTGAACGCGCAATTGAGGAAGAAAACCTGATATTCAATATGTTAAAGATATGTAGGAAAAGTGTAATTAATGTAAGGCAGAAAGCGAAAAAGAAAGTAAGTTTTGAAATCTCTCCCAGAGATCACATACTTCACAGCATAGCACAAATGCAGCTCCAGTGGTTATTTTTAGCCTGGCACACACGGGTATATTGTTACCCAGCCTGCTGCTAGAAGTAATTTTAAATATCTTTCTGAACAATCAAAGAAGATGCTATATTCAAGAACAGGCACAGAAGTCGTCCTTATCTCGCATTCTCCATGAGAACATTTGACCTTCCTGATTTGGGTTCATTTGACAAGGATTTGCTGGCTGCTTAAAGATCTGCATCTCATGTAGAATGATTATAATAAAAAGTTCATATCACAAACCCTACACAGAGTAGTGTTCTCTTTACCTACGAAAGGGTGACATTTTCCAAGCTGTTACCTAGAGAGCAAAGGACAAATGGAAAAGATCAGTCACACAAAAGCAGCATTATCATAACATCCCATGGCAATTTCAGAGTTCTTTGAAGGCCAGATGCTTCTTCTCCGTATCTAAATTTCCTATAATAAGAGACTCGATGGAAGCACAAAACATACCTGGGTCGCAAAGTAAAAAAATCGTGGCCATCCTATAATTTCAAGTGGTTTCCTACTTGGAGTTGGTCAATTTTTGCAGTGTGACAGTGGTACGGTTCCCCCGGTGTGCCGGAGAGAGACAACAAGGTATCGCGAGTGAAGCTGAACCAAACGCTACAGACAGATTGGAACCATTGAACCGGCTCGGCTGGATGGAGCCGCCGTTAAGGAGCTGCAGCTGAGCCTGAATTTCCTCAAAGTGCAGGAATTGTCTGGCAAGATCCCACCCCATCCCTAGCAGCAAAGGCAAGAATCCCCAGGATTGATAATCCGAACCCAACCTGCCTGTAGGGAAAGCTTTTTGGTGGTCTCTTCCCATGCCAAAGCAGACAACTTCCAACGCTTTTTGAAAATGCTTGCGTCTACTGCAATATTTTGGGTGTATCTGCTGGTGGCATTCAGAGTCCAGACTTTTGTGAAGCCTCTCCAAAGTTTGAAAATCAAGGTTTAGAGTGATAAAGCCAGAAAAGCCAGTCCTTCGCAGGATCTGAGCGACGAGCAGCCCCTGGGTACACCCCCAGCAAGCTGACACGTTCCAAGCTCCGCGAGCTCCATTTCCTTGCACAGATGGCAACCTTGCATGGAAGGTCCACAGCGAACTCTGAAACTGTCATTTCAACCAAACGCTCGTGTCGGTCCTGCCTTTCGTAGGCCAAAATCATGCCAGACTGTCTGCAGGAGCTGGGGAAAGAGACCGGCTTTAGGAGAGTGTAAACTGACTTCACTGGAACCACTGCCAAGCCAGGCTGATGGAAATAAGAGGAAAATCACTGTCCTCCAGTTTTTAATTCCCAAAGGAAGCAGAGCCTTCGCGCAGCCCTGGTTCCCACTTGCTTAGCCAAAAGAGAACGAAAACAAACAAGGTGCCTAACCAATGCAGGTATCTACCTGACCTTGCTGTGCGAGATCACCTCAAAATACAAGCTGGTTTTCTGGTTGTTGTTATTTATTTATATATTTTGCCAGGGAAAAAAAAAAAAAAATTGAAAAAAAAGAAAATCGATTCTTCTATGATTTACGGTGGGGTTAAGAAAAACGTGAAGTCCATGTTAAGGCTGTTCATCTCATGATAAGGCAGCAAAAAGGTCAACAAATTACTCTCTCCCTAATGGTTCATTTGGACCAATGAAAACAGGATATTTTATCCTCCCGGGTCAGGCCTGCTTAGAAATCCTGCGTCCCCTTCCCCCCTTCCTCCTAAGCCTTCCCCCCCTCCCATACCTCCTCCCTCTCTCCCACTCCCAGCCCCTTTCTTTTAACTCTCTATCTCTGATCCTCCAAGGTGACCTTTTCTCCCACTCCTAATACCAAATTTTCTGGCTGAGTGACGCTGAGCGTCGCTGCCGCCCTTGGCCGGGGGGTCCCTGGGCTCCGCGGGCAGGATGTGGGGCTGCAGCCCCCGCCCGGGATGGGATCTGCCGCTCGCTGAGCGGGAAAAGGAACCGGAGATGGAGGGGCTGAAGCCCTACGGTTTCTATCCTTCCTGGGAGAGGTTTATTGGGCAATCGGAGGCTCCTCAGTTATCGGCTCGCAGGGGATGAGCGAGGGTTCTCCGGCTTTAGCCGGAGCAGCAGCAGCCGGCGTTAACTGCCGCCTGTTAGGAATAGCCATCACATCTAATTGTGATCCCCGCCGCTGATTGAAGGGGGAAGTGGAGGGATGGGAAGTTCAGCCGGGTGACATGATGCAGTTTTAATGAGTCTCTCTTTTTCTTTTCCTTTTCTTCTTCCATTTCCCTCCTCCCCTCCACCTCTCCCCCCCC
>JAOXNO010000005.1:3243513-3254299 GCA_028565335.1 Limnodromus scolopaceus
CCTCCTCCCCTCCACCTTTCCCCCCCCCCGCCCTCCGCCCCGGACTGGCTGTTTTAATATGGAAATACAGTAAATTCTAACAAAATAAAGCGGGCACTTAGAGCACAGACCGAAGGCAAACCTCCAGCAGTCTTTCAGCAGGGGCAGGGCAGCAATAGCACTACAGAAGCAATTAGTTCCTTAAGTTCTTTAGTACAGGGCCTTTGGAGGGGGTGGACACTAGATTAAGCCCCGCTTCATTTGCCTATTTATTCAGCTGTCAGAAAGCTGAAAGGGTTAAACCGTCTGTTGGAGAAGAAAAGATTCCCCAGAGCCAGCTCCTGGGGTGACCGTCCCCAGCGAGTGGCCCTGGCTGGCTCCATCGCAGGGCGGCCGCTGGCTGCAGCGTGACCTCATGCCTGAAATAGTTAAAAATGCACTTTTTTTTTTTTTTTTTTTTTTGTGGCGTTCCCAGCAGATGCAGCCGTGCTGCGTGCGGCAGAACCTGACTCAGCAAAGGATGTCAGAGCAGCCCCGGAATCCACCTCGAGAAGAGGCGAGCAAAGCCCGGGCTGGTCTGCACCCAGAACCAAACCCAAGCTTTGCAGAATTAGCCCAAATTTAGAAAAAAAAAAAAAAAAAAAAGAGGTTTCCTAAACCAGGTTATGTATCTGAAACCGGGAAAGGTTGGTCTGCAGCAACGGGCTCTCTGTCTCTAAATAATAGAGAGATTAAGCTCCATGTTTGGGTATGGTTGGTATTTCTTCCCCTTCTTGCTGTTCCTCCCTCGCAGCCCCGCGTGTGTCCGGGCCGTGTGTCTCGGGGCTCTAAAGAACCGATGCCCCCCAGTATATTGTGTTTTCGACGTTTCATCAGGACTAGATTTAAAAAGTTAACTCTCCCAGTGAAGTTGTTTTGCTTTGTGTGCCTCGATGCGCACACTCTGCATCAGTTGTGCCCTGTACCAGGGAGGGTTTTAATCACAGAATCATGTTTGTGGTGCATGACCAGTTTATCCCTAATATAGGTCACTAATTTGGGTTCTCTTTTGCCTGAAGTATCCCCTGGTGCTGCTCGCTGTAATGTCTGACAGCCTATATCCAACCCCACAGCATTAGCTCTTTCTCTCTGCGTTATTCGAAATACGAATCTGAGAGACTCTCTTTTCACCGTCTAAGAAATGTCTGGGGTTGGTTGGTTGTTGTTCCAAGGGGTTTTTTTCTTGAAGAATTAAAAACGTAGCATACCCAAAGTGGGTTTAGAGAAATAGCTCACATACGATCACTCACTCACACGCAGAGAAGGAATGTCAGTGCACACGGAGTGCGATAGCTCAAAACACAGAGATGGCATGCAATGCAATTTTGTTATAACACATCATTGAATTTTGTTAATATAATAACCTGAAATAAAGTATTGAGACAGATTGACATGCCCGGGTAGAGCAGCTGAGGATTCAAATATTTAAATCTAACATTTTCTAGCTTGTTCCTGTTGAAATCAGTGGAAGTTCTCCTTCCCAGGTGATTGCAGTGGGGAAAAATGGATCCAGCTTACACAGAATAATAACAGGAGAGGGAATGGGCAAGTTCAGCCGAGTTTTCAAATGTTGATTTCTTAGCTCAAATCAGCCTTAATTTCTGTTTGGTTTTCGTGGAGGTTTTTTGTTAGAGGAAAAAAAAAAGGAAGCTATTTTCTTCGACATCCGTGAATAAAATAGAAATCATCCCAATGCAAGAAAGGAGAGAGAGGGAAGAGAATGAAAAACCTTTTTTAATGTGCATCTTATTTCATCCCTTAATGATGTAAAACTTCCTTGGCCACTCTTTTCCATCTGCCACTTTACCCAAAGGATAAGACCATATCCTGCTGGAACCTGGGGATTCACTGAGCCTGCTCACAATCGACACAAAAACTTCAAAACATTTTTAAGCTCCAAGTCTGAAAACACAAATATAGAAAAAAAATATAATATCATAGCCTCATGCTCAATTTATGTGCGGTCATGTTCTCGTACCGCTCACCTATCTTTGTTCAAAGGGGCTCGGGAACAGGTATTCACTCTCTTAGCTGCCTGCTAACAGCATTTCTGATTATTTTTTTTTTTTTCCAGGACTGCGCAGCTTCACGGTAGCAATTTGGGTCTGGGCGTTCATCCTCCAAACTGACTTCAAAAGGCTCTAACAAAAAAAAGGTACAAGTTCATATTTCCAGCGAGACAACAGCGATGCCCCAGTTAATCACAGGAGAAGGATGCTCCAACCCAGATCTCAGAAAGCGGAAATCTTTCGGAAAAAAAAGACTAAACGTGTCTCAAATTGGTTCCACAGAGGGTATTTTCAATTACCCCTCCCTAAGACCATTTCCTTTGATTGACTTTAAACATCATGAAAGTTCTGGGAAACATGAAACTTCCGCTATTAAGAATCACGCAAACACATTTAAAGCAAATGCAAATTTCCACGCTAAAAACACGCCGCTTCAAAATGCTTTCTCAGATTAAAAGCCAAGTTTTTAAAAATAAAGCTGCAGCAGTACAAAGGCAGAGTGGGGAATTTTGTTAGAAACAAGCGGGAAACACCTTATTTTCCCCTCAAGCAAAACTAAATCAAACGGATTAATGAAGGGCTAGGAAAATCATCGGGAAGGGCCCTGACAGATCCAATAGGAGCTTTAAAGGGAAAGAAATGGCAAAGCCCAGACCTCCCAAACCAACCCAAAGAATTCCCTTTCTGTGAGAGACGCCTGGAAAGAGGAAAAATGCAAACTCCAAAATATTGCAACACCAGTTAGGGAAAGGCAAGAGAGAAGCCTTCCACTATTTCCAGGCTCCTGACTGTAGATTCAGCCTATCCCCCTCCCCAGATAACTCCAGTATTTTATCTGCAAGGTTCCTGGGGCTTGTTCAGCTCGTGTGGTTGGTTTTTTGGGGGGTTGGTTGTTTTGGTTTTTTTTCAGTTGCACCTGACAAAAATCATAAACCTTTTAGCTGCTGAGCATTTCCTGTGCCGTGGCACTGCTCGCAGCCTTCCCAGGAAGGTCCATCTTTTGTGACAAACAAAGAACCAAGGGAGGCAGATGGGAGCAGCCGCCCGGCCCCGCTCTCCATCCCCGTCTGCGACCCCGGGGGATGGGAAAAGCCTCTTGCAGGGTGTCCCCTCGGCGAGGACCCTCCCTTTGCGGCTTCTGGAGAAAGCAAAACCCCATCTTCTGCTCCGGATGGCTCCTTCGGCTCCTGCTTTTACATTCAAATCAGCCTGGCAGGGCGGCGGGGCTGGACACTCACCATCCAGCCACCGGAGCCTAACTTTGTGTTCCTCAGCTGGAGGAAAACACCAGGAATACAAATTGGAGCCCCGAGTCATTTCCTGGCGTCATTTCACTGTAAATTTAAATGGCCCTGGCATTGAGAAACGCTCCCCTTTTATTTTAAAAGCAGAAAAGATTTATTCCATTCGTCCAGAGCAGGATGGAGAACAACCAGGACGTGGGTTGCTGTTTTCCTAACGATGACCTAAGTCAGGGCTGCTTTTTTTGCTGAATGGCAGAGGGGGCTAGGGCACCTCTCTTCCAAAATAATCTCCATTTTTTTCTCTATTTCAAGAAGCTATCCTACATATCTTCTTCAGACATAACTCCCGGCACCCTGATGGGCCATTTACCCCTTTAAAACCCAGCTGGGTTTTAAGTAGTAGTTTTGAGAGCCATCCCTGTATTTCTGGTACATGTCAAACATAAAGGTCCATTCATAGGAATTCAGGATATTTGGGCAAATGTGGGGTCACAAACGAAGTGTCCACGTTGATGACTATTCTGAGACACAAATAAATACTTAGCATTAACCTCCCCCCTGCTTCCAGAGAAGAAAAAACAGGCTGGGGAAGGAGAAATGACCCAAAGACAAAGAACAGACCTGCCGGGAAGCGAAGCTTATTGCTCATGTTCCTGGCTGGCAGCCCCATCTCCTCAACCACTACTCAAGCTCTACATCTTTGCAGGGTATGCAACCGGCATATGGAATTTTTAAAAGCAATTTTGTAAAGATGGGCTTCTATTTCTGTTCATGCCATAGCTCTTAATCCTGAGGCAGAAACAACCAATGCCTGAGTTTTGCATGCATGCATATGCATTACCTGGAAAAGGCAGGCGAATGTCACTTTTGGGTTTCTACCAAAATCTTTCCTTAGCTGAGTTTTTCTCAGGAACTGGAGAACAGACAGAAGCAGAGCCCTTAAAATATGTTTTCAGGATTTAAAATGCAAACTGCAGCCTTCCTCCCTTCCCCGCCTATACTCGGGGTGAAATTCAGCGCTCTGGGTAACTCACACATCACCCCCTGATGGAGGGCAAAGTGGGCAGGATGGACATCATAACGCAGAGGTGAATGCTGAGCCTGGGTACGAGCTCTTTGTTGGGTAAAAAACATCTGCAGAGGGAGGTTGGAGCAAAATAAAAGAAGGAACAAGAGATATTCTTGGCTGACCCAGCATTTGACTGCACAGGCTCAGACTTATGCTGTACAGAAGGCTCCAGCCCCAGGGCCAGCGCTGGATATTAACGATGCAGAAGAGATTTCAAGCTCTGCCTTCGGGGTTGGTGCTGGACTCTCTTTTGTCACATATTTGTATCTCCTTTGCATGCAACCCATTAGCTCAGGCTGTGCATAGCGTGTCAGGTGTACGAGTATGGAATCATAGAATGGTTTGGGTTGGAAGGGACCTTAAAGATCATCCTGTCCTACCCCCCTGCCCTGGGCAGGGACACCTCCCACCAGACCAGGTTCCTCCAAGCCCCATCCAGCCTGGCCTTGAACCCCTCCAGGGATGGGGCAGCCACAGCTTCTCTGGGCAACCTGGGCCAATGTCTCACCACCCTCGCAGTAAAGAATTTCTTTCTGGTATCTAATCTAAATCTCCCCTCTTTCAATTTAAAACCATTCCCCCTTGTCCTATCACTCCCCTTCCTGATAAAGAATCCCTCCCCATCTCTCCTGTATAGCCCCCTGCATCTTGCATTCCCATTTTGGCATCTCTGGATTTTGGGGAGTGCTCAGCAATTAGCCAGGGACGCCTGTTGTTGGACTCTTAGACAGAGCTGAGAAATTCAGCCAGTACCGGCGACCAGCTGATTCACTTGTTTACTGCCCACTCCAACAGGAACTGGCCCTAAAATCTGCTAAAGCTGTAAACAGCACTCATTCGATGAACTGAAAAGATGGATGTTTGTTCATATGTGTTCTTTTAGATGTTTATTGGCCTAACTGGCTTTTCATTAACTCAAGAGCTCTGCTATTTATTTTAATATTCTAAGCGTTTATGACCTTGTAGCTATATCATCTGGTTCTCTCTCGATATATATGTTCTAGGTCATCAACAGTTTGTTTTCATTTTCCTGACGCTGCTTTTATGAACTATTTGACCAGGTCACACAAATTCCTATAGAGGAATTCTGTAAAATCTTCAAGGCTTGCTCATTCCCGGGCAGAGACACCTCACTGAGATTGGGGTTTGCATATTCAAGTGTAAAAATTAGATTTGTTGATATCATGCACAATAAAATAATGGTGTCCCCCTTTTTTTAAACAAAGGAGTTGTTGGCAAAAAGTCGCTGGTTCCATTTGTATTTCTATAATTTCATGGTTCCCTTCCATAGGGTTTTAGCCCAGTTTTACTGAACTTTGATGTGTGGACAAAGCTTGTCCTTCAGACACAGAGGGGAGAGAGAGAGTAAAGGGAAAAAAAAAAAATTCACTTGTAATTTTGTAACTGAACTTCTCTTTTCCTTAACTATTTACTCTGACTCCAATCAATGACGTATTTCTCAACCTTTTAGAGGTTTGCATCATCAAGATACTAAAAGCATCGATACCCATCACTTTTCCATTGGTGTCCTGTTTAGATGCTTCCGGTCTCTGCATCAAACACCCCAGAGATACCGGTGTGGTCCTTGTGTCATCTTCAGCCCTTGCGTTACAGAAGCCGGTTTAGCTCTGCAGACTTCACTGGGGGCTCCTCTTGCTTATGTGGGTTTTTAATCTTGTCCTCGGGTTTGCTCTAACTGTGATCTGAGCAAAGTGACAACAAGGTGGAAGGAATTGTTTTCAGTGGCCATTGCTTTGAACTCCTCATTCTGAGGGTTCACGAGCGATGGCCATGGTCAACTCCACTAATTTGTCTGATGTGCCTCTGTTAATATACAAGTAAATTATCACACATGCAGAGAACAACAGAATCTGGTGGGAAGAAAAAGGCCAAGAATGAAATCAGGCCATAAAATAAGGAACTTTCTGCTGGACTAGAACTGTCATCTCACGGGAAAGAAGCAAACTGAAGAGGCTGAAAATTCAACTCATCTCCCTTCAAGAGAAGGGTGGTGGGGACATGGAGGGATGCAGAGTGCTGGCTATCCCAGCTAAACCTAACACAGACCTTCGGGCATGGAAAACACCCTTTAGGCCTTTGACATCTTTGATTTTCTTCTCACAATCTTCAGCCTCTTTTCTTTATTTGAGGGGGAGAAAAATCCAGTTGGCATTTGGAAATGGCTGTGATTGAATGCAGTGAAAGGTCCCTACCAGCACCAGCCTCCATGAACCTTGGGAACTCCTTTGACCATGATGAAACTACATCTGTCGCCAAGTGGGGAGTCAGTGAATGGATGGATGAGTGGGGAGATGCTTTCTCAGCCAGGCTGGGCTCTACTGCTTCACAATGTCTGTGTGTGGCACCATCTGGGCCACGTGTCGGTCCAGTCCCCTGCCCCAGACAGAGTGACTCTTGGGCAGGCGAGGGGTGGATCAGGGTGGCATCAGGACCATTTTGTAATCGATAAGCTGTTACAGAATAAAGGTAACAATCCCTTTTCAGCAGCACCTCACAAAAAACAGCATCACAAACGGGTGCCCTGTTTCCAACAAGAGGCCACCCAGGGCTTGGGAGAGCCCGGAGAAGTGGATGTAAAGGCAAACAATGAATCTCATCACCGATTCATGGTGACAAGAGCCTACAGAAGTAGCACTCTTCACAAATTTCTCCAAGCTCTTAGAGCATCTTAAGAGCAGCTCACTGTATCACTTGCTTTATGGGTCTGTGGAGAATCTAACTGGGTAAGAAATGCACATATTTAAGTTTATGGGCAGCTAAACCTAACATTTAGAGTCCTGATACGTACATGTTAGTTCTTTGCATTATAAGGTATATTTCTGCCATATGGGGCATTCTGGCCGACCAAACCAGAACGAGTTCCATAATTATTTAATTACTGTAGCAGGATGATACCTGTTATTAATACTATGAATAATAAACAATGTGTCTGAAACTATAAATCCCAAAGAGCAAATCAAACAGACGCGAGGGAAAAAAGAAAAAAAAAAGGGATGTAAAAATATATGTGTCGCTAGTAAAGATGAAACAGTGGCACTGTAGGAGTCAGGAGAGTGGGATATTGGTGAAATAACAGTATGGTCCCTGCCTTGCGCTGAGTCTACACAAACACACACCATATGAAACGGTCTCTGTCCTGAGGAGTTAAAATTCATGGCTTTACACTGAGGGAGAAAATGCCTTTACGATGTCTGTCTCTGGTGTCTCGCTGAGGGATGAGCTTTAGGGGTAGAACCAGCCAAGCCGGTGGATTTTATCATCTCCAGCTGGATTTTCACCTCCTTGCCCACGGAGAACAGCTTGCTCACAGAAAGGGGGTTTGCAGAGGGAGAGGGGGCAAGGTCTGCCAGAGAGAAGTAAAGGAGGAGCAGAGACCAACGCAGGGGAAAGAGAGAGAAAGACAAGAAAGAAGCAGGATAAGGTCTCTGCTCACCCTTTTTTTTTTTTTTTTGAGGGATAATGGGGAGATGCTTTAGGGGGACAGGCAGGGTATGGATGGGGGGGGAGGGGCAAGGTGGGAGAAGCCCAGCGAGGTGAGAGGCAGAGCTGGAAGTGATAAAGAAAGGTTTCAGTGCCCGAGAAGGTGACATTCAACTAATCTTTCCCTGCTGGCACCGCACCGAGCCTGGACCTGACATCTCTGTGGGCAGGTCCTACACGGGGTCCCTGCCCCAGCCACCTCCCCAGCTGCCCCCTCCTCTCCCCGCTGTGTGCACAGCAAGAAGAGGGGCCATATCTCCTGCGTTTTATTTTTATGCAACAAAAGAGTGACTTGGATAGAAACCACTCAAGATCTCCTAAACGCCCTCAACCCATCTCCTCTCCTAGAAAAACTTCACTTTTTACCACTTCCGCAAAAGTCGAAGCAGTTGGTGCTGGAGAGTCCCCTGTGGATCCCCATCTCTCTGCCCACCACCCCCTGCCACCTCCAGCTCTGGAGGCAACGGCCCACATCTCCAGCAGCAAAGCCAGGGAAAGGGCTTTAACCCTGCAGATTTTCCCTGAACACCTTGAAGAGGCTGGGAATTTTGGTGATGGGAAGGGGAAAAGAGGGATAATATTATTATTAATAATAATAATAATAATCCCCAAACATAGAACTCCACCTGAATGAACTGCTCCAAGGTCACCTGGTAGATGACATGGAGACGGGTGGGACAGAAATCCTCTCCACTCCCTGTCCTCTAATGAAAGATGCACTTTAATGTGCTGATTACATTTGCACCAAGTTCTTTTAAGTGCGAAACAAATGCAGAAACTCCAGAGATTTGCTGCACTGCTGAAAAAAGTTCTTTACTAAATAATTAGCATAAAGCATCCATTTCTGTGTGTAAGTTCTGCCAGGTTTACAAATTAATAATAGTAACAGATCTCGTGTAGTAGGTTCGGAGCATTGGGTTTACACCTCGTCCATAATTTTGTCAGAATTGTCCAGCAAAATACATGGGTTTTTTTATTCTAGTGTGTCGGTGATGACACAAGGAGAAAGAAGAAATAAATCTCAGCGGGACAGTGTGGAGAGGAGCGCCTGTTTGCTCTGGAAAGAACTGGAAGAAGAAGAAGAGAAACGGATCGCTGCTGTACATTAATTGTACAAGAAATGCAAAATGGCTGAAAACAGAGGAACGGTATTTATGAAGCCGTCTAGTTTTCAAAAGATCAAAGGCAGAGGTAGAGAAGTAATCCATTTGGACGTGTCTAATTGCGCAGCCCATATTGCAAAAATAAATAATCCCTGGCTGTTTCGCTCGCTGCCCGCCTGCTGCCCGGCGCGGGCTCCGCACGGGGCTGCGCAGCCGCCGGGGAGAGGCCGCAGCTGATGCTGCAGCATTCCCCTCCCGTGGCTCCCAGGGAGGACGAACGTGGAGGGTCCTTGGAGGAGAGAGCTGGGAGCAGGTCACCCGGCCACTGGCTGTGCCACCCAAGGCCAGGGGACGGGCCAGCCGGTTGCCACTCGGTGCTGGAAAAAACCTCTGGGGTGCCAACGCCCGAGCGCCTTTTTGTGGGTGACGGGGAGAGGCCGGATCCCTTTGAAGCCCCAACCTGCCCGATTGTCACCTCCTTCCCCCAAATGCTTGATGGCCGGGTGGGCTCTGCGGTTTATCCGTGCCAAGCTGCACCCACCCTCCCTCCAAACCCACCTCCTGCTGTCCCCACGGCCCCGGGGACCAGGGCAGAGGCCACTAGCCTTATGGGCTGGTGAGGGGACAGGAGCGGGCAGGGCAGGGACAGGTGTAGGTTGGGACAGGCAGGGACAGGCAGGACAAGGACAGGCAGGGACAGGCAGGACAGGGACAGGCAGAGCAAGGACAGGGCAGGGACAAGCAGGACAGGGCAGGGCAGGGCAAGAAGCAGCCGCACAGAAGCACATCGGGGACAGGCAGGAAAGGACAGGCAGGGACAGGCAGGGCAGGAATAGGCAGGGACAGGCAGGAGCAGGCAGGAGAGGAATAGGCAGGGCAGGGACAGGCAGGGCAGGGATAGGCAGGGACAGGCAGGAGCAGGCAGGGACAGGCAGGGACAGGCAGGGCAGGGACAGGCAGGGCAGGAGCAGGCGGGAATAGACAGGGCAGGGACAGGCAGGATAGGGACTGGCTCTCGGGAAGCTGGGGATGGGTCGGGGGGGGTGTCTCTGTCCCTCTATTTTGGGAGACGGGCCGTGTCCCGGGCCGGCGGTGGGAGCGGGGCGGCGGAGATCCCCCGTCCCCGGAGGCAGCCGCGGAGGGCGGGGAGGGATGCCCGCAGCCCCGGGCGGGGGAGAAACGAGGGGAGCCCCGGGGCCCGGAGATCCCTGTGCCCCCCCTCTGTTCCCCAGCTGCAAAGGGGCGAGAAAGCGCCTTCCCTCCCCGGCTGCTGGGCTCGGCCGCGGGGCCGGTCGTCGCCCGAAGGGTCCCCGGGCCCGCAGGGAGGCGGCGGGGGCTGCGTGCGGAGGAGGGGGGGCGCCCAGTCCCCTCCAGGGTCCCCCCGTCCCCGGGGCTCCTGCGGCCGCCCGTCCCTCACCTCGAAGGGGGGACGGAGCTGATGCAGGAGGCTCAAAAGAGCAATTTCACAATCGCCTATTAAAATTAGGCTGGGCGGAATTGCATTTCCCCGTCCCTTTAATCCAATAAGTCAGAACTTCTTAACTGATTAATTACAAAATTAATGAGTAAAATGGCAGGGTTTCAGTGAGGCGGGATGGTAAGGGATTTTTTTTTTTTTTAATGTTGTGCTTTTTAAAAAGACTGATGGAAATAAAGTTACCTCAAAGCATCCGGGCGCTTTGATGCCTATAATAGCAATTTAGTTATTACATTAATAGATTTCCTCTTTATTTTTAACTAGGCATTGTTAAATATGTTCTTGTTTTGTCTGAACGAGGAATATTTGAGTTCGCATCTTTCATTATCCGAATTCTCCCCGCGCGAAGAATTATTTGGCGTTCT
>JAOXNO010000005.1:3273844-3290015 GCA_028565335.1 Limnodromus scolopaceus
ACCTCCCACCAGACCAGGTTGCTCAAAGCCCCATCCAGCCTGGCCTTGAACCCCTCCAGGGATGGGGCATCCACAACATCCAAGCGAGAGAGGATGTGCACTACTGATGCAGAGGCACAAGGCTACCAAATCTGCGGGCAGCTAAATTGCAGTCTGGGAGTGTAAGGCAGGAGAAGTTGACACCTAAGTGTCTGGAAATAAAATAAGGGGGCAAGGAGGAACTGGGATGTAGGAAAGAAGCACTGGAAACCAGCCAGTGGAAGCAGGAGGACATGGGGGGCTGTTTGGCTGTGCTGCCTGGTCTTCTGCTGGTAGCACGAACCCTTCACACCAAAGACGCCCCATTTTCCCAGCGCAGCTAGAAAGTAATGGCTAGAGTAAGCCAGAACTTTATGCTACCAAATTCCTGATGCAAAATTTTACCTCCTGGAAGCCCGTCATTTCACAGCTAGATTCAGGTGCAGACCCCAGAGATAGAAAAGCTTTTGGCATCGCGACAGGAAAAGATCTAGAAGTGCTGTAGGAAGTTCCATTCCAATTAGCTTCACGTCAGCGGTGGGGTAAGCATTACAAAGCATTTAAAAGATCAAACGCAAAAGCACAGCTTGAGTAACAGGGACCAAGGTGGTTTCAGCCAGGAACAGTTGTGGTTAATGTGATGGAGCTCTTTGAGGCTGTAACTGCTACAGGAGTCAAAGCGGAGGAAACAGGCAGAGCACAATTAGGTTTGCAGCACGCAGTGGACGAGGCTTTGCAAAAGAAGCTAATGACTCAGATGGGGAGTCCCAGAATAAGTGGATGTGCTGTGGCTTAATGCTCTGGAAATTGCCCAGAAACAAAGATGCAAGCAGGAAGGTATTAATGGAAACCTTCCATGTCAGAAGGAAATGATTCCTGGGACGGAGCAACACAGCCAGCTTGTCTGGAGCAGAACAAACGGAGAGGAGCCCCCTAGGGCAGGGACCTGTGTTGTGGTTCCAAACATCATGTTCCCCGACCCCTCATGCCCCAAACAAACAATTCTCTCCTTTTTTTTTTTTTTTCCCAAACAGAGCTGCTGGAATTCTGCTTTTTGTATTCTCTCCCTCATTTTTTTCCTGCCCTAATGGTGTTGGTGTTGTTTTTAAACAAGACCAGAAACTCCTCTCGGAACAAAGAGTGCCAGCAGCACGCACGGGCCCTGTCTACGTGGGGATGGAGCAGTTGCAGGGCTGCGACCACATCGCGGGGAGCCCGGGCAGGAGCTACGCCAGATGATGCTGATGGGGAGTCATGCTCCCTGCATCCTTCCCTCCTCGCACCCCGCAAATCTGCAGGCGAATCGGAACAGCAGGTGAGGGAGAGAGAGGCCTCATTCTGTGCCCATTACCTTCAGTAAGAGTTTTGCAACTGAGCCGCACGGGAACAAATTCCAGGCGAATGGCACCTAAAAAACCTCTGACTTCACAGGGTTTTGTAACCTGAGGGCAGGGACGTAGAGAAAACTCCAATCTTAGTCGTGTTGGAGTAAAGAGGAGTTTTTTACCTCGGATCCTTGAATTTACCGCTTAGTTGTTATTACTGGTGAGACACCCATTCTCAGCTCTAGGTACATCCATTCAAACCCCAGTCAGGGGGTTCCCAGCCTTCTGGAAGTCACCTTACTGCGGCAGCCAAGATTCAGGTCATAAATGGGTAATTAACAAGCACGGTTTAGGATCTGCTAAAAAAAAACCCCAAAAGTCGAATATGCTTGACTCCTGGAGCATTCAGCAGAAGGAAAAAAGAAACCCATCCTGGCCCTAGAGCTGCAGAGCCCCCCAGGTTAATGAATTTACTTGCCAGAGAAGGCTGCAAAGCTCCAGGGGAGGTCACCCACGGACTCCGCGACACACTCCTATGATTTACTTATTTTCACATGAATTTCCTTCTTGATCCAACAGGTGTTAAGAACTCTTGGTACAATTTACCAGTTACATCACGTCGTCTCAGAGTGATCCATATATGTCTATACGTTTAAATGTACGCAAAGGCCTTGCCCCGTCACAAACATCTCTACAAAGGCATCCTAAATGTGCAGTTGGACCTATGGAAAGAGGCAAAGCACTGAGCAGCTCCCTGTGGCTCATCTACCCGAGCTCTACTCACCTCCACTGAAACGGCAACGCCGTTAACTCTATCAGCAACGACCAAATTAGCACCGCTCAGACGATCAGGGTCTCCGCAGTCAGATTCTTGGCACCCAGTTTGCTATCGCATTTTCTCCAGCTTTGCTAATTCTGATAATTCTGATCCTTTCCCCTCCACTGGCCGCGCTAACTCTGCGGCCTGGGGTGGAAATCCAGCCACCAAAATAAGGTATTTTGTTTTTTTACAGTTAGAGTTCAATTAATAAATAATAAAAAAAAAAGCATGGGCAGGACTGTATCGGGCATGGGGACAGCCCCTATTGACAGAGAGCTGGCGTCTTTAGCCAGCTTCCCTACTAGAGAAAAGATGTAACACTGAATAAAATCCTTATCTTATCAGCGCTTTTACATTGTAGAAGAATTGCAGAGCTTCGCAAACCCACTGCTTTTTTTATTTATCTGCAGATTCTTGCAGGAAGGAAACCCCATCCTTGCAGAACCCCCTTCTCACAGATGGGCTGTAATCACCCACCCTGGGATGTGCTTTTAGAGCACAGGCAACGGGGCAGGCACTGCACCACACCACTTCTCTGGCAAAGGTGTTCCGAAAATACGAAAAAGGGGTTGTTTTCCCTGTTTTGTGTCTCTGAGAACAGCCTCTGATGTACACTGTGCCTTCCAGACCTCCTCCCGCCTCTGCGATTTTATTTCATTTTCAATCAAACACCCCACTTTTCTCTTTGTTATCATCATTAATACTTTTAATGCGTTTCTTATAAGAAAGGGGGTGAGATTGCCAGCCCCTGGAAATCAGCGCTGTCTGGGGCCGTGCCAATTCGCTTCAGCTCAGACACCCAGCCATGCAGCTACCACCTTTTCAGTTGTATGGAGAAAAAGCAGCTCCATTTCTTACTGTACCTCTCTTTGAAGCATACAAATACGTATAAGCGTATACATATCTATACTTAATATACACACTCATGTCATAAAAGCTACTGAAATCCCAGTGTTTATTCCAGAGTGCGATTTCTTTGAAAAACGAATGGCTTCTTGTGTGCAGAATGTTCTTATTCTACCCAGTGCCTTGGAAAATGAAGTCTGAGAAAGCTGCATTGGAAGCGGTGACATTGGATCGTGAAGAAAATCCATTATAACTACCCAGGATTGTGGGGCTCCTGTTTGTACAGCATGTCCCGTGGGCAGAGGTCTCAGAGAGGTCCTGCCCATAAATCCCCCTTTCTCTGCCACACGATGGCTCGTGTAACTCATCTTTGAAACAGACTCAGCATTTGCTGCAGTCACCGGTCTAGAGATGCTTTCTGCCTCTAGACAAGCTCTACCAGACTGACTGATGGCACTGCTGGGCTCCTGGTCGCAATTCAGATGGCTTCTTTATTGCTGTGAGCAACAACTGACACAGTCATTAATAGCCACGAGTCTCTTGGGAAAGCCCATGTGGGCTTCTCACAGCAGGTGCGTTGGTGAAGCTGATGACCACACACACCGTGCCATCACCTATTCTCCCTCCCCTCCTCCTACTTTTCCATTTATCTCTAACATAACCACACCCTCACACCATAAAAACCAAGTAAGAACAAAAATCACAGCATTACTTCCACATTTGCCGCTTTCCCCCCCAACTTTGCTCAGGTTTAGCTCCCCTGGCCCCCCAGTCCGCTTTTCTGCTCACGCTGCAGAACTGCTGGGAGGGTCTCACGTGCCCCACTTGCAGAGCAAAGCGGGTTTTGGACTCCCAACACCACCTCAACGCCCAGAGAACTTCCCAATGAAACACTGCGTATGTTCAACGACTGAAGGGCACAAAACCACCGCTTTCATAAATGCCTCGTATCTTTCTCCTTACCCTCTTCATTACCTCTGCGGGCCACTTACTTTCAAGAGCTGAGGAGGTGCTGAGGAGGACACGGTCCTAACACAGGTCACGTTCACCGGAGCAGATGACAATTTTGTGCATGTTTCCGAGGATGGTTATGTCTCACAACCCGTTCTCGTTTCACCAGGAGGCTTTTGAAATTTAACAGGAGGAACCTCTCTGCAACTTCTGATCTGCAGGTTCACATCCTTGCTTGTATTTATTATTTAATATAAACCCTAACAGATTAATAATAATTACTAAAAAAACCCTAGTTTAAAGATCACCCTGTCTGTCAGTCTTTATGAATATTCTCCTTCTAGGATTTATCTTCCACTATCACATGCTTTGAAATAACTTAATTAGCAACACGCAGTGTTTTCCCATCCTCAGCGAGGTCAAGAAGCCAAGGAAAAATCTGAAATGCTACCTGGCTCATAAAATCACTCCTTTTCCCCATCCAGCATTTTACTCACTCTGGGCAGATCACGTTTCCCATAGGAGCTCATTAGTGCTGCTCTTTGCTCAGCATCAGGAGATCTTTTGGAGTTGTCTCTATTCCCAGCTGGTAAAAATTGCTTTTTGTTTCTTCTCCTGACTCACTGCCCACCACCCCCCAGTTCGGAAGTGGCATTTGTAGAAAGGCAGAGATTTGGGACCAAAAAAAAAAACCCCACCGTGATTCTGAGCTTGATGATGCCAAATGAATGAACCATCAACTGTCGTAAGTTACTCGAGTAACAGGTTAAAACTAGGAATTCTTGTTCCTTGTCAGAGCAAACAAGGAATTATTACAGTGTTAGTGCTTTAATTGTAATTTCTGTTTTACAGAGGTCAAATATATACAACTAGAGGACACAAAGCAGTCACCTTCACTTTTTAAATGCTGCACACCTACGGGAGTGATGCAACACACGGATACACCTCCTTAATTGTTTCTTGTGTTCCACATTTCTGTTAGCTGATCTAGCGTTAATGGAAAACCCCTAAATCACTACAACACCCTGGCTCCAAAGACTGCACACTGTGAAATAAACTAGCTTACTTAAGCAGGTACTATGCATAAAACAAGGCGTACCCAAAAAGCCCTGAATTGGGTGTGATTAAGCGTATCACCGGCCAACTGCTGCGCGCGGTTCAGGCTCAGTACGCTACAATTTAGTATTTTGCTTTAAAGGGAGATCTCGAGAAAGTCAGGCAGCCACTTGCACGCGGACTGAAAAGGGTGAAATATATAAAAAAAATATCCTACAACTTGCCAGCGGCTTAAATTAGAAAACTTGCTTTGGTACCGTAGAATCTCATACTGTCCCAGAACGGGAGTCCTTACTGGTAACTGCTTCTCCTCGGCAGCCAGCAGCCTCCATCCTCAGCCACCGCTGAGCCTCTTTAGCTTCTCACCCCTGCTCACTGCTCTGCCTCGGAGCACCTACGGGAAAATACAAACCAGCTCCTTTAAGGACTCAATCGCACCATCTTGCAGCAAAACAGTTCAAAAGAGCAATGTGCAGCGGCAGGGTTCTGTTATCTGTCCCGACCTGCTCCTGCCTCCCAGGCTCCGTCCCGTCTCAAAGCTGAGCGGCAGAAACGGGAAGGGTTCACAGCTTTGGTGAATTCCAGAGCGCTAGAAAGGCTTCGCACGAGTAAAACTTCGAAACAGAGCTCTAGAAAGTTTACCAGATAGTTGCACTTAAAGCATTTCTATTTTTTTCATGCCAGACAGTGATAAACGCCACTGACGTATTTATGAAATAAGGTTATTAGAGGCCAAAACATCAAAATACCTTGCCCTTCCACGGAAGTGTTTTCCAGGGCTCCTGATAATCAGCTTATTTAAAAGCGGCCAAAAGCCTCTGCTGACAGACTTTGAGGTTACAAAAGCACTGGTTTGTTACAGATCTCAGGAGAGCTCTTCCCCTTAAAAATGAGACTATCTGCACTCGTGTAATCGTATTCTGTCAGCATTTTACACATTTATATGAAACAGGTTTATATCAGAAAAGGATTTTCATACGTGCCAATGGGGTAAGAAAGCCAAATAGCTGCCATAAATCCCCAGACCTCCCAAAATTCATTCTCTTTTCCTGATCGTGCTGATTATCCAGAATTTTCATCCCAAAGAGGGTGAAAAGGAAGCCCCTCTGCCACTAAGCCGAACTTCAAACTGCATAAATCTGTGCCCACTACGTGGCACGTGGGCTGTCTATATAGAAAGTGAATCTCCAGCCAGGTGTAGACATGGATTTGTTTTGCTTCATCGTTAGCCTAATGATACCCACCTCCTGCAATGTTTCATCGGAAGCAGGATAAATACTGTTTCAGCAAAGTGCATTGGGTCCAAAGAATCAGTTTTTGATGTTCAGAGAAACTGCTGTTCGATCCCTCTGCCATCAGTGTTTTCAGGTGACGAAAACGTGCCGCTCCAAGGGAGCCAACAGCTGCCAGAACCTCTACATCTGTGGGTTTGAACTCCTTCGGAGGGTGTGCAGACCACTAAACTTCAGGGAGATGCTGGGCTCTCTCAGAGAGTTTGATGTTACCCATAATGGACTTGCTGAAGTAACAGTTTGTAGGTGCAGAAGAGCAGAGCACCCAAATCCCCGCTGCGCTGCGGTGTCCAAAAAGGCTGGAAATGGGAACACAGCAGGGTAGCAACACCTTAACGGAGGGACCACACGGAAGATACAATGATAAAAAAAGCTCCCTAATAATATACATATAGACTGATACATAATTTACCGCTAAAATTTGCTTTCTTGCTAGTCTCACCCCACGGAATGGGGTGGGAATCAAGAAGGTTGCCTGCGACACACGTTACTGCTCAAGGCGTCTCATTAATAATCTAAAAATACCTGGAGAAGGCAGATTTGGCAAAACAAGTATTTACACCTCTCTCATACTGTCTTCATTATTGAAACCACAGCAAAACACCAGATCCTACTGATTTAGCAGCAGTCGGACAACAGTAGAAATGCACTTGGTGAAGACTTTACCAACTGTCTGTTGTCATGGTAACATCCCAGGTAAAAATAATTTCTTGAATAACTTATAAACAGACAGATGGCATAAAACCTCCTACGCTCTTCAATTAAAGGAGACTCGGTAAAAGACGGCGTCGATGCCAGTTCTGTGAAGTCCTGCATGTCGAAGAGAGCACGTCCCCAAGGTCCTCCCCGCGCTGTCAGCGGCTCACCTCAGGAACGTGAACAAAAGGGAGATCAGGCAGGTTAGAGAAAGCAAAGAGATGCTACAGACGTCAAGTCAGCACTCTTATTACGTAGGGCCTCCCAAAGGATTACAAAGGTGCCCTGAAATTATCATCCTACATAAAATAAGGAAATTAATCCAGTATCATACCAGGGGACAAAAGCCGTTCTTGTAGCTCCTAAAGCCCTGCCCTGCTGAAGCTCTGCCCAGGAAATGACATCTATTACCGCCTGTCGCCGCACGGCACACGCGATGCGCCGCCGCATATGCAACGCACAAGCTGATTTTAAAGGATTTTTTCCCGACAGAAGTTTTCTGAAGATGGGAAACGGGTTAACATTCATCCACGGGACAACCCCGCTCACCCCGACATTAGGTCAAGGTGCCAACCCCCGGGACCCGGAGGCAGCGCTGCCAGAAGGACGCCAGCCTTGAACCAGCCCACGGGACCAAGCCACGTTACTCCCGAAATCCCAAACCTGCCCCTGCCAAGTCACATCCCAACTCAGTCATTTCAACGGTTTGACTCGACTCCCTTCAACTCCTAAAAACAGGCCGAACAAGAGCTGTTCTTTCTCAAGGGAGCCGTGGACAAGTGGGGGGTCACAGCCGTGTTGGCACAGAAGAAGCCCGAGCCCCACTCGCGCGACTCCTGGGCAGTAGCACAAATTCCAATTAAAAACCTGCGCCCTCCCAAAAATAGCGAACAGCTTTCTCCCAAAACGAGCAGATGCCGAGCGCTGCTGTCAGAAAAAGCCGGAGCTTTTTCCAAGTGAAACAGATTGTTCAACAGAAAGAATTCAAAGTAACTGAGACCACGAAAAGGAGCATTTGATCAAAACACACTTTTCCCCCCATTAGATATTATTTATGCTTCATTTTTGCATTTATTTGCTACTTTAAATAGCCTTCCCTCACTCCCCTCAACTGCTTTTCTCTAAGGTGTACAAGAAAAGGGCAGCAACATTACAAGAGCTGTTTTGCTTTTGATAGTTTCGTAGTATCTTTGCCAACAGGTTTTTTTTAATGCTCACATTTACTGGAATTTCCATCCTCCCTGGGGAAAAAAAAAATAAATCACTCATATTAAAGAGGAAAAGCAAAGACACGTTTTGTCACAACTCGCCCATGCTCTGCTCTGGGGTCAGTCTAATGACAAGAAATAAATACCTTTTTTTTTCAGTGAGATCTCACTAAACTCTTCGAGTAAATCCATTAATATCTTTGAGTAAGTTCTCCGAACAAAAATGAAGTATTTCGTAAAGAAAGAGGCGTATCTTTTAACATCGACAGTCGTTCAAAGGGTGAAAGGAAAGAAAAAAACTTAGTATTTTAAATTTTACATCCCCTATTTCCATCTCCCAAGAACGAGCAAGGTAAAACCCAAAGCCTGACCCTCATTTAGGAGCACGTTGTGTTAACGCAGAGCAGCAATCATCAACATAAATTGGTTTATTTTTGGCTGCCTGTTTCTGTCCTTACACCCCGGTGTAATTTAACTTCTCTCTACAAGCTCAAGTCACTTCAAACCATCCTTTGCACCAACAAATATAATCTCCATGAAGATGAAGTATTACTTTTGGTGTGACTACCTGCAAACGAACATTTTTTTCCCCCTAACGATGTAACATTCACAGCCCCAGAGCAGCACCTCGTGCTGCCAGCGCCGACCCGAATGGAACCAGAGAATCCATTTCACTGGTCACTGGGACCAGCGTCCGGTGCCACCATCTACACCTGGCTTCAAACGGGGAAGGCAGCAGGGACACCGTCACACACACACACAAATTCTATTAACATCAGACAAAAATCACTCATTTAAGGAGTGAATTGAAGCACAAATTCCAAAAGCAGACAGGTTCTTTTAGAACTATTACTTGGATGAATAAAGCAGCCAGACCTATGACATGACGTTACTCTACAGCGGACACTGGAGGAATTGCTTTTTTTCTCCTCACAGTGTAATTCAAACACAAAAAAACCAAAGTGAGGCATCTCCTTAAACGATTTGATTGAAAATCAGAGCGACCAGCAGTCTGCATTTCAGTTAACACGATCAGAATGAAAATGACTATTTTACCCTCTGTTAAATGTTCTCCCCACTTTACCCAAGTGTGTACAACCCAGCCACGGCACCCCGCTATCTGTAAATCTCCATGTGCTCAAGCTGTTACGAATTTTTTCTGCTGCCCACAAAGCCCCACGGCAGGTTGAGACACATCACAACTTTTCTTAAGGATACAGCCAAACCGGTTTCAGCTAAAAGCTCTCAATTTGATGGGGTTTTTTGTTGGTTTCTTTTTTTTTTTTTTAGAAAATATTTACCTGAAGTCTATAGGTATATCACAGCAAAGAGACTTTTGTTTTTAGAACTAAAAAAAGAAATAAAAGTTGGATAACTAACTTTTCTCTTCAGGGTCCAGATGGAGCCAAATTGATTTTGGCTCTGGAACCACCACTGCAAGTGTCCCCCCGTAACAACCAAAACTAACAGCAGGTGCTTTTATTAAGTGGCAACATGTTTATCAAATGCAGTATTGCTTCAAAAAGTCAATTAAAAAAAAAATAAATATCAAGTCAAATCAGTAAAGGTAGATTTGGGAAATAAAGCCAACTGCTATTAAAGGAACCATTCCGAGGTTTACTCCTATTCGGAAAGTCCTTTTCTGCTCATGGTGAGCCACGGCTGTGATTGCCTCCTGGAGGCTATAGGACAACTTCCATCTCTTTCTTCACATTGAAGACCTGAACTCCAACTTCCAACTCTTCTTTGGTCTCTCCTACCACACAAGGAGAGCAGAAAGCACAAGCAACAGCCACTGTACGCACACTTACTTCCAAGTAACTTATAGCCAAGTTACTCAATCAAAACACTTCTCAAATTAGACTTAATTCACAAGTCGGCATAAAGGGCAATTATAACATAGGAAGACAACTGTAAGTGGGGGAAAAAAATGAAAATGACATCAAACTTGCTAAATATGTATTGTTTATTAAGGCTTGTATTCTCCTAGAGGAAAAAGTTAATCTGATGCTGTCCATTACCCCTTACAGGCAGTAACAGTCCAGAGACAGAGTTATACGTTCTAAATACAAGTCTAAATGATACAGATTAAACTTTATTTAAATTGGAGGTCCTTTTGGAGTAAATAGTATTCAGAAGATACTTGCTTTCTAATATAGTAAAAGATCCTCTACAATAAACACGTGCAGATTCAGTGTGCTAGAGCAGCGGACATGAGCACCATTTCCATGCTTAATTGGAACTCCAGTTGGTGACAGGTTCTCCGACGGTCCCCTCACTCCACAAAAACATGACAGCAAATTCAGTTTCTTAAAACAGGTTTTTTTACTCATCCAACAGAAAAAAAAAATTAGACATACACACTGTCAATTTTAAACATCTGAGGCATAATCCATCATATTATCCGTACTATTAGTTCCTACGTTAAAGCTCAGCATTATTGGTATAAAAACTTTAAATGGCATTAGGATTTGGGGGGTGGGAGGGAGTAATGAAGGGAAGGATTAAAAATGATCTGCAATTAACTAATAACACCTGAAAGCTGAAACAGGTTTAAACACATTGTCCAAAACCCCTGCAATGTTGATAGCATCACATTATTATTTAATTAAGCTACAAAAACCGTAAAGCAGAATTATGGCTGAGAGAAAGCGTGGCGCTGACCCTCGGCAGGATATGGTATAACAAATGCACACTGAAGCACTGCTTAACAGAACGTGGAAGGGAAAGATTTTCCAGAGAAACAATTCCACTGACAATTTGATTTTCCTACTAGACAGAAAAAACCAACCTGGCGCATTAGCAATTTTAAAAGTGTAAAGTTGTACAGAGAAATAAAGAGGCAGAGCAGCTGCACAAAGTGAGCAGAAATTTAGGGTTTTTTTTCATTTCAAAATTCTGAAGTGCAGTATCTTAAAAGTTTTTTAAATGACAAAAAAATTTAATTATAAAAAAAAAAAAATCAATGCATGGTTTCTTACTTCCGTCATGAAATAAAGAAAAAAAAAAGAAGGGTTTGGAAGGAGGATAAAGGAAGATTTGTCATGTATTCTCCATAGTCTCTATATCTGGCTAGGAACATAATTTGTGCCAAAATAAAGTCTTTGGGAAGCATCGACACTTTAGTATGCTCATGTACAGGTCCACATTAGGTTAATATAACTGTTTACCAACTTAAAAAAATAAAAACAGACACACCTTTATTAATGATTTCTACAGAATTTTTACATAGAAAAAAAAAAGATACAAATTAATGCAGATCCACTTGGGCAAAAAAACCCTACAATGTACTTAAAGATGTGACAACTTAATTTCCCCTGCACGAGAAGATATATTGGAGCTGAAAGCTTTCGTTTGTCCTGATGCCAGGATACAGCACCAGCGCGCTTAAATTTTGTTTCTCATAGTCGAATTTAATATCAGTTCTAGTATATATATCAAACTGTATATGTTTATTCTTATTGTTTGTTTCGATTCTGACGTTCCTGCAAAGACAAAAAAAAAGTTAAAAGTTAAGAAAGATTTTAATCAAATGAGAAAGCAAAAAAAGTTTTTAGTAGTATAACAGCACGGATGCGACCCCAGACAATTATACACTTTGTTAAAACATTGCTGCTACATTTTATAAATATACTGGATATTTACCGGATTGTTTATAAATATACTGGATATTTCTAAATACACTGGATATACCTGACAATCCGAGGACTTGGTAATATTAAGTGCAGCTTTAAGTGGAAGAGCTGAATGAGTACCTGCTTCAAAGTGACAGGAGCTGAGGGTCACAGTAAGAAATGTAAGGAATATCAACATTCCTAAGAGAAACAGGACCTGCAATATTCTACTTTCTGTAATATTGCAGTTACTGCAGTAGCACAATCCATACAAGAGCAGAAGGGAGACGGTAGATGAGTGAATTCCACAGAACAGGTATAATTTTGAAGCACTCAAATAACTTCGGAGTTTAGCCACATTCAATAAAAGCAGGATTTGAGCTCTCTAAAAATTCTCTTCCTAATTCCTCCTATCTGTTGAACTATCCTAGGAGGCACCGTGAAGTAACTGACTTTCCCAAAGTAAGTTGTACAGAAGCCAGCTTCTGTACTTCCAGTACAGAAGCCAGCAGGTTCTGTGGAGCCTCTCTCAACAGTTTCTGCCATCACAAATACTGAAAGCAGATAAAGGCAACCTAAGGGGTACCTGCAGCCATCCCTCAACCGCTCTCAGTCTCCATCCCACCGACCTGTGCTCTCCCAGCAAAGTCATCCCTCCCCTCCCATTTACAGCAGGGGCTCCGCTCGGGGCTTACACAGTTGAGCAAAGGAAGAACAAAAGAAGTGTGTGGGGGGGCTTTCTCAATAATTGTTTCAGGTGCCCCATAAATTGCAAACATGCAGAAAGCAGCAAGACCAGCTGAATAAAATATGCTGTTCCATCTTTAGGGCAGGGCATTTTTCCAGCGGAGACACCACACAGACTGAACAGAAAGGGTTCAGCCTCACTGTTTTTCATGTCATCCCAACGGTGTTTAAAACAGACCATAGACAGTCGCTGTCTGACATCTCAAATGAAATTTCAGACAGGCTGCCTGACATTTCAAATAAAAGGTGGTTAGAAAGAATCTAAAATGAGTATCAGCCAAATTTTCAGGCTTCCAGAAAAGTAACTGTTCCATCCTACTTCCATTTCCAAGGTGGCAAATCCCCTTCACTCTGCTCATCAGCCCATTCTTTCCCATCACCACCTCATGTAATTTTTACTTTTCTCTGTAGTCATCCACTGACCCTCATAATCCCACCTTCTCCTATTCTCCTGGACTAGTAGAAGACAAGACAGGCCAGCACATGAGACTTCTCCCTGGTACCTCTGAAGTATGCTCGTGGCATTCAGACTCCGCTCAGGCTTTATAATTTAGTAAAAAGTGCTATTTCTTGAGCAAGTTATTACGCAGTTCCTCCTACCTTGCTGCTCACTTTCTCTCTTGGGGGCTAATCTGAGTCTTCCTTTTAAAAAGTGTCTGAAACCATATAAACTGATGGGGAGGAAACTGATCCAGCAATTCTTTGTGTTCTTGAGCACAGCTGCTTTTTTGAAGCTCTAACACTCAAGTTCTCTTCTTTACTGCTATTTAGCACTAATGCAAGTGAGAACAAGCAGTTTTGTAAGGAACTAACAAAGCTTTGTTCATTTGCGTTCTGAAGATCCATTTGGAGCCTTCATAGTTTCTCTCCTCCAGGAGAATTCTCTGCTATCTCACAGGGGAGCTCCTGTTGCATACTTTCCTTCGTGACATTAATACGGATAGTCTTCAGACACAGGAAAAACTGGTTTTCACCAAATCTGCAGAAGCTTCCATTTTAGACTCATCACTGTCAAACTTCTGCTCCCTTCACCCCAGTCTGAAGTAGCTGCCAACCTCCCCACTAAACTTTGTTACAGTCAGTGGGATGAAAGCACCATCTTCTGACACAAAAATATAAATGTTATCTTTGTATAATGAAACACTATTAGTATTAATCTTAAATTATAAGCATTTTTTTCAATTACAGTATTGAAGGAAGGAAAATATTCTGTCCTTAAGAGTTGTGTGTGAATGAATGTGTTCACACAAGGCACACTCAAAGGAAACACACAATGAGTATTTCGGAGTGCCAACATTTTTCGACAATCACCCAAAAGGAGAGATGGGAAGTTTGGTGATTCAAGAGCTTTCTGAGATAAGACTGCTCAGCTCTTCCAGCACAACACCAAGGTGCAGACCATGGAATAGCCGAGTGCCTTGACACCAAGCAGAGGTGACAGCAGAGAAGTCCACTCCAGCCACCTTGACCATCTAATTAAATACAGAGCTACGAGGACAAGTTGCTGCCAGTATCAACCCATCTGTCCTACCACGAGATGGAAATAAAAATAACAAAACCTGCAACAAGCTTATTTTCTTCACAAGCTTTTAACTTTTGAAGACAATTTTGTGAAGACTATGCAAGCATGTTTCTAGAGAACGTTAATAATTAATGCCACATTATACTGTATTTGTTTTTTAAAGCAGCTCTCACGTATGTTGCAACTTTTTCACATTTTAAGAGCATGAGCTTTGATCACAGAAGTTGGTCTCTTTGTGGACGCTGTAGTGGCCCTGGAAACTGCCCAAGAAACGCTTGGAGACTCAGGAAAGATTTCTTGCCACTCGTTTTTTTGCAATTTCATTCAGACACTGATATCCTTCTATCACTCCTTTCCCAGGTTCTGGGTCACCAGACTGGGCTTAACGAGTTTATTACTACAGCAAGTGAAAAGCTGGACTTACATCCCAGCATGAACAAATCTGCCCCCAATTCTAGGTGACGATACAGCAACGCTGGGAACACTGATGGAGCTTTGGCACTTTAGTGAGTGTCACCCAGCGTTACCCCTGCTTAATCCTCACCGGATGATCTGGTGTCAACACTTGAGATTCCTGGAGGAGTTGGATTCAGGGAGCACACACTGGAGCTCACACCGCATCCGTTAATTAAGGAAACACTGGTTAACAAACTGTAACCATCTGAAGAAAAGAACTGAAATGCCCGTGACTTGCACTGTACGGATTACATGAAGTTATTCTTCCCTAATAAATATTTGTGTATAAATTAAAGCATTCAAGCCTTCCACAGGTAGATTTTTAAGAATTCTAGCCCTTTGTAATCACAAGAGTGGTGAAATGGAAGCACAAAATTTCAACACGTAATTTTACGGCTAAACAGTATAATGAATAAAAAAACCACAGCAAATGGAAAACCACTTAAGATGGCACATATACAAATAGCCATCTGAAAGTGTAAATTAGGTCATAAGATACAATAACTGGCAATAAGAGTCTTCAAAAATTGTTACAGGAAGATTAACTTTGCAGAACAGGAAGGCTTCAGCTTTAATAGCACGAACTTCTCAACAGTAAGAAGTTTAAGTGTGTGTGTATTCTGCAAAGAAACTCTGCAGTAATCAGATGGACTTGAACTTTCCATACAACAGTTTTATAGAATGCAAGATACAAGCAGTATCTTATTCTTCATTCCCTCTCTGTTGATCTGCTTTACCTCTCAAGCACTATTATCTTCCCCAGTGTTCTTCAACTGTCTGTATAATGTATCATTTTCTAAGCTATTCAGAGGAACCTAAGAAATGTTAAATTAGACTTCAGAGTTTATTTTCTGAATGTGTCACACAAGGTAGAGCCTCAGTTTTAAATGAGGCAGAAAAACTGTATTATTTTGAAAAATGGATCCTGTTATAAAGCAGTGACCTGGGTAAGACTATTGTACCAGCATTTGAACTGAAAGTGGGAAGCAGTCGTGTATGTTAAAACAACCCAACACAGGATCAGCCCAACAGTTGAACACCAGCCCCTGAGCTGCTCCAAAGCGAAGGCGGGTCGGCATTCAGAACACAGCCATCTGGGTCTTCCGCAGACCAGTAAGTCCACTGTTCAAGACCAGCTCTCCTATCGCTTTCCCAGTACTCTCACTCTTCAAATACGCACATTATTCTCCCCTCCAGACTCAGCAGCAAATCACAGGGAGACTCAGCATTAAAAACTCCAAAACAATTACCCCCGACACTGTATGAGGCTTATTCAAGATTCTCTCCTACATAAGGGAACACCTCTCTTCACCATACAGGTTGCATTGAATATTGAATTAGTTGTTGTCTGCTGAAGGAACGAAGTGTTATAGTAAAGGCTTTTACGTTTTAGCTTACAGTAGTACACAAGAAACACTTCAAATCTTAAGCTCCCCTTCCCTGCTGCGCTGAGGTAGACTCTGCACATCCTGGCTGATGGCTAGGAAAAGGTGAGTGAAAAAGTTCTTAAGACACTGATGTCCTTCTCTCTCATAATTTAAGAGTATACTCCACGAAGACAGTTTAAAGCAATTTTATCTGAACTTTTAAATGGCAATAAAACCTTTAAAATGCTAACTT
>JAOXNO010000005.1:3290115-3304868 GCA_028565335.1 Limnodromus scolopaceus
GTATACTCCACGAAGACAGTTTAAAGCAATTTTATCTGAACTTTTAAATGGCAATAAAACCTTTAAAATGCTAACTTCAATTTAAGCTCCAAGAACATGCAGTCTTTGCTTCAAAATGTTTTTTGAAGCGTGAGCTGCCCTAAACTAACCTGTCAAATAAATGCTTTATTTGAAGTGTTTTACAAAAAAGTCTATGAAACACTATCAATACCAAGCAACTTGTAGTAGTTAGTAATGACACACCCTTATACCTATTATTTTGTCAGTTCATTACTTCTAGACCACCTAATTAGAGAAAGATATTCTTGAAACTGAGGTCATGGGATGGACAGGGACAGATGTCTCTTGTAGCAGACTTAGAGCCACAGAAGTGTATGAAAGTTTTTACTACACTTTCTCAGTTACAGCCCAAATTTCTCTTATTACACCTTCACTCAGAACTTCAAGAATTAGTAGACAGACTGGACCTGGGAACTGAAAACCTTTATTTACCCAAATAATAATACATGTGACTTGAGAAACGCAATCTTTCTAGCACTATTTCAGCAATTTTATGCAACTTTTTCCTTTTCAGAGAGGTCAACTGAATAAACGAGACTGGGCTTCTCGCTCTTAAAGGGGATGCACAACTTTCAAGTGCCACCACAGGTATCAATATTGATAGCTCAGTTCCAGTCAAACAGTGGCAAAGCACCTCATATTTATAAGGCAAAAAACTTAAAAGGCAATCATTGGCAGAATCCAACTCTGAAGCAAACTATTTTCTAGTTATTAATGATTTTAACATAAAAAAAAACAAAGAAAAAAACTGGACATAATGTCCTTCACCTGTATTATTGTTTAACTTTCCCCTTTGAAACCCATTAGCTAAGAAATTGACACAGAGAAATAAGTATCAGTTCGTTTTTGGTGTTGCTAAACACACGTAAAACCATTGAGTTGATATGTATTAAAAACATTTCGTATTCCTACTTACATTTTTCTTTCCACCATAGCAGCCTTCACATTTCATTTTCCCCATATCTCTGTATAAAATAAATTTTTTAATAAGTTTACCTTCCGCACCACCTCCTCCTCTTCCTGGCGCTTTTCATAATGAGAAAAGTCATCAAAGATGGAGGTCGTGTGCTTGTAAGTAGCAATAATTTTAAGCACTTGTTTTGCTTTTTCTAAGGGCACCTCCTGTGTATCACGGGAGTTTGTAACGGGTTTGTTGTCATTGTTCTCCAGCCTGATGTGTCGCAGCTGGTTGTTGGGCACATCCTTCACAAAGATCCACTTGACATCAAATTTCCCCTTCCACTTGTCCTGAGACCAGACACCTGCACTGGTGCCATAGTCCACGGGCGATTTCATCTCTGCTACTCCACAGAAGTGTCCACTGCCATTGACACTGAACAGCAAGTAGACTGGACCCTTGCTATTCATGGACCGAAAAGCACTGTCCAGGCGTTTGTTGCCATGTTCTGTACTACACCAAATAGAATACTTAATGGAACGATGAATATCATCCTCAGAATAGCTCTTTATTATGAACACACGTCCATTTTTAAGGTTCCATTCAAAATCTTTAGGGTTATAGCTGTGAGCAGCTTTCAGTTTTTCAAGAACAGGATGGGACTCACCACTCGGAACAGGGTTAGGCTGGGCACTGCCAGCCGAGTTGCTCTCATTACCAGTTCCTCCACTTTGCCCAAAAGCTGCGTTTCTGTTGCGAGGAGCTACCCAGCGATTTTGGGGTGGCTGCTGAGGGGCCTGATACTGGGGCTGAGTCAATGGAGGAGGCTGAGTTGGAACAGGCTGAACAATTTGTTGCTGTGGCTGCGGGACAGACTGAGGAGAAGGTATCTGTTGGGGGGCAGGAACTTTTGCCACAGGACCCTTATTGTCCCAAGTACCTATGTCCATATTATGCTTTATAGGTGGAGGAGGCAACGCTCCTCCAATTACAGGTCCGGTTTTTGTTTTCATTTTAGGCTGTGGTTTCGCAGGCTTGCTAGCTATAGCAGCCCAAGAAGTGGGTTTAGATACTGGCAAGTTTACATTAGATCCACCATTACCAGAGAGGGCACCTGTCATCCCAGCACTGTTGACCACAGAACCTACTGTTTTCACCGCAGAAGTCGTAACATCTCCACCAATCTTCAGTCCGACCATTCCCTGTTCAATACTGTTCATTCCAGGAGCTTTATTTAATGTATCATTATGAAATCCCGTTTGTCCATCCACGATGGTACCGCCCAGTGAACTAGGTGGGTAGCTGTAACTGCTCCCATACGCTGAACTTTGAGTCTGCTGTCCTTGGGATCCACTTGTTCCCCAAGCTGAGAAGGCAGGATTTTCAGGGAAAAAGTTAAACCGATGTTGATAGATATTATTTCCCAGACCCCCAGGCTGTCCAAAAACAGCATCGTGCATAAAATGATGATCTCCATTACTGAGCTGTCCATAGGTGGTGAGATACGGGATAGGAGGATCGCCTCCTGTAGACCATGGTGCTTCACTGAGAGAATAGGGGAACCCGATAGATGGTGGATAATAACTGGAGAGATAGGGATCAGTCATTGATGGATAGCTACTGTTCTGTTAAAGAGAAAAAAAAGGGTAACTTCAGATATAAAAAAAACTATTTATAAACAGCCACAACACTGTTCATCACCAAACAGAAAAGAATAATAGAGACACAGTAATTTAATTTCTAATTACAGATCTTACTTCACACTCCAAGAAAAATGCAGGGCTAAAATGCAGTATCTGGGTATTTGTAATACACCCCAGAACTAGTGGCTCACAATGAGGTTAGTACTTGAGATTTTGAAACCGTGTAAGCTTATTTACGTTACTAAGGGAATTTAATGGCTTCTAGAATTATTTAATCTACTGATACCCCAAAATATTTCAAGGAACTTGTATCACAATCTATCTTGTGCCTCACAGAATTAAGGATATTTAGCATTTCTGGATCACTATATAGGAGAAGTTTTAGATGAAATTAGTATGACAGCACATACAACAGAAAATACGATGAAAGCCCTCATTATGGGATTGTCCTGAGAGGCCAAGCAGCAAAACATGCCCAAAGTGGTCGAACATGCAAAGGCTACTTCTGACACAGGACCACTGTGAGATCCCAAACTAAGAAGCACATCAAGTTCGCCTTAAGCAAACCTAATGACTACAAACTGGAATGAAGGTGACTGGTGCACTAGAGACAAGTACATGTAAATATGGCATGTGATATATGCCATCCAAACTGTTTGAGAAAGACTCTGTTGAGCCTTCTGCAGAAGTTTCTTTGTCCACCAGCACTGAACAGGCCATCTTTTCCTCTCTACAACACAATTATAAACCAGCAGCCCCCTTTGAAATTCCAGCTTTTCCTCCCTTTCAGCCGCTTCTTATACCAAGCCAGTAAGCCTTCTCTTCCACTCTAAACCTTCTGCTGACACCTGATTTTGAAGCATTCCTTATATTTCTCATATTCAATAATGCAAAAGAACAAACACAGAATATTCTAAACTAGGTTTTATTCTTCTCTAAGTAAACTTGAAGCATATGTATTAGAGACCTTCCAAACTGACACTTGAATTGTGAGTGGGAGGGAAGGTCAACATCTCCTGTTAATGAGTCAAACAGCAGCCAGCCTTTCCTTACTCATGGAGAAAGATTATTTTAAGAAGAGGAACTAAGATTCCTTTCAAACTGCAACATTTCAAACTTTTAAAAAAATTATCTGCAAAAATCAGCAAAACTGTACTGGAACTTCAGTCATTTTCCCCAAAATCAGATTATTTCTCAGCTCATTCAAGAACTACAGTATAAAACCTCCTTGCTGCAGATAAGCATAATACCCTGATACAGAGTCATTTGTATTGCTCATTTTTTAATGACTCCCTTCCATGACATCCCAAAGCCAGGGTCATTCAATATCCTTATTTTCCATATACACAATGATAATATAAAATGCCTCCAAGACTTACATACAGTTCTGCAACCACTTCTGAGATTTAAACAGTCTATTTCTTTTGAATCTATAACCCCGGGTTTAACCTCTGCCACTGTTGATGCTGCCCTTATTTACGGGCAAGATCTATCATTAACAAGAAGAACACAATCCACCTTCCTGTGAGAAGATCCTCTGAAACGCATTACATTTTCTGAGACGCCCAAACTAAAATAATCAATACTTAGCATTTGAAAACATTTTTTTCTGAAAGACTTTACTTGGAGGTTGCTATGTGTTATAGCTTAAAGTGTTAATATCGAGAAAAATGTAAAAGCAAATGCAGTTCTTTGGACCTACTTATGTTTGTATGTTCTACAGGTTTAGACCAAAAAGAGTAAGCCTAGAGAAAACAGGTGTTTTGTCCTAAAATATTTCTGTTAAAGAATTCTAGACAATTCCTGAGACTGTCACCTCCTGTCACACACCCTGTAAAGTTTCCACAAGGATTCTAACAAGATTAAAGGGAAGTTTCAGCAGACATCCTTACAAAACATTCCATCTATTTTGACTGGCTTTATGCCAAAGTGTGTAAAAGAAACCCTGACAGCAGTCCTTCCCTGCAACAGCAGCACATTTATTTCAACAAACTCATCCTTGACCTTTCTGCATCCTTCCATTTTTATTTTTTTTTTCAATTTAAAAAAAAACAACAAACATCCCAACCAGTCTGTTAATAAGGAAGGGAATCCTTCTTTCTCCCAAAGTATGCTGCTCACTCGTAATTCCCTGTTATTTATGAATAATCTTTTGGTTCTTTATGACATTACATGGGGGATGCCTTTCCTGCTTTGAAGACAATTTTGTACATGAACACTCTACTTCACTCAGTTCCCTTTAAAAGCACTTTTACCGTGCTTTGTAGCAAAAAGCTATCACATCTCCAACTCCATCTGTATTAACTGCTACTTGGATACTAGAACCTTTATGGAAAGAAAAGGCAGCACCACTACTTAAGAGCAGTTTCCAGCAGAAAGATGGAAGACATCTACCTGCATTTTATTTGATTATTTAACATATTCAAGACTCATGTTAAAAACAAATTTCTTTTTTTCAAAAATGAAATTAACACAATATTACCAACCTACATTTGATCTTTGATGTCAAATATACTGTTTTATCAGCTGGGTTTTTAATTTCTTAATGTATTTTTAAATATCCAGTTGGTTTCAAATCCTTTTTGTAAGCCAGTTACATTTTACAGTAATTTTAATGGGCTAAATAAATCTGTGTAACTACATAATAAGGCTTTGTTCAGAAACATGGTTGTCTTCAGTACAAAAATCTCACAGTCCTAATTAATGCTACTGTCACTTTCCACTTAAAATTGTAAGACGACCTACACAATTGTTTCTTCCAGCGTGCCAACTTCTCACTGCAGCAGAAATAAATCGGTCAATGGAGCTACACTGTCATGTAAGAAAACTCTATTAGAATTATGGAAATTCTAACAGTCATAGCACTTCTTCCATTTAAACCTAATAATTGGTCTCATTGACAGCTGACAGAAATTTCCTAGAATTAAACTACAACAGATGGTTCTACATTTATTCTACGTGAAGTTTGTTCAGTATATTTCACATTAAGACGAACGTGAAATATACTGAATAATAATATACATTGGTTTTAGTAATTAAAAGTTACATACAAGTGTGATGAAGTACAATTTAAAAGAATTAGAGAAAGGTAAAAACCTCAATTTCTTTCAAGTCTAATTTTGCATTAAAAAAGAAAATCCTACTTCCTTTTTTTCTTCCCCAAAAATTTCCTGCTTTTACCCCTGTGACAGGACGTTAATTTCAGGGAAGAGGGAATGCTTCCCATTAAATCATTTTAAGTCTGGAGAAGATTTCTATGCTGTAGAGGACCAGAAGCATACCATGGCCGCCAGAACCCACAGAGCGCAGAGCTCAGAAGACAACTCATGCTGTCACAAACATACTTGTCCTGCCTTCCCCAGTGAAATGTCTCGATTTCCAGGATGGAAATGAGCTCAAATACATCTATATTGTGTGACAGTTTGTGCCCTTCCCCAAAGCTGCTGTTATCCAAAACAAACTTGAAATACCGTAACATCCTTCTGACTGCCCTAACACAAAAGTGTTTAATACACCTTGAAGACAACCAATACACAGCACATGAATTGACATTGCTTGCTCTAGTGTTCAAGATCAAATCAGTTTCCACAAATGAAACAGAACAGCACATTATATGGTGGCTTTGTTGGCTTTTTTAATATGCAAAATAGTTTTTATTTGCAATCAAGTTCAGTGATGTCACCTGTATTGACAGTGGCATCAATCAGCTTCAGGCCGAATTATACATTTCCCTTTTAAAACATAACACTTAGTATTTCTTGTCAAAAAGGCTAACGTACCTCGGTAGGTCTCTTTCTGAAATGCTATTTTATATTTGTGAAAGCAAACTTTTTGCATCTCCAGTTTCTATACATTTTGTTCACTTTCCAGATTTGAAAGTTAAGTCAAAAATTACTTCAATTAAAAAGATATTTTCAGTTATAATGGTGTCTAAGTCATGGATGTTGACTTAACATACATTATCATGAACTGGATTATATTGAGAATTTAGATTATAGTGCCTTTCTCTTAAATTTTTTTAACTCTTAAGATATTTCAGAGGACATGAAAAGAACACTATTTGCTGATGTGTAAAAAGCAACTGGGAGAGCTCTACAAGCTACCTAGAAAGCATCCAAACCAAATTTCAACTACACTAATTTCTAGGATTATACAAATTACACAAATCAGGAGAGCCCCAAAGCAGAACCTTCAGACTCCCACATACAACCCATCTATCAAAGAGCTGCAAGATCAAATAGTCTGTCACAGACCAACCGTATCAATAACCTGCAATCCGAGGAGCAATCAGCAGACACTAGTTGGAGTATTAACTTCATTTTCACTTGTGGCCATCTGGATTTGCAGAGTAATATTAGCTTTGTGAGCACAAATGCTAGTTGTATTACCAAGTAACACAATATGCCAGTCATTTCTTTTTCCATTTCTATTTAAGGAATTTGCTCCCTCAACACAATCCTGTGAATTGAGCGCCAGCAGCATGCCTAAGAAAAAAAGCTAAGTTAAAAATACACTAACCTGATTTGACTGCCCAGAAAGGTAAGGTTCAAAATCGTTGTCGTGAACTGTATCCTTCTGATGTAACGAACCATTTTGTACTAGAAGAAAAAGGTTACAACACATTATAGTACTGCTTAGTAGCATTTCAGTAGTAAGTTCTACCCTATGGTATTTTATGAAAAGTCATATTTCTTCTCCACAGCATGAACTCATAAAAAGACTAAGGAATGACATTTCTTCCCAAAATGGTTTCACTTTGTATTATTGCTTACAAAACTAAAATTGAGTAGATTTAAAATTTTTTAAAAAGTAATTCTACAGCTGAAAGTGAATAGACAATTCATGCGAATTACCTCGGAAGAAAAAAATAATTACCGACAAGAATTTTGTGAAAAATATTGGGAAACAACATCTATTGTTCTGGTCCATAATTAGAACTCTCAGAAATCAATTCACAGTTCTCCCAGCATGTGTTATTCACTGCTTGCTTAAGTTAAGATGGCTAAACTAAGATGAGGTGAGGTAACATTTAGTTATGAAATAATGACTGGTAAGTGCCTTGATATCCGGACATTTTCAGGAAAATTTAAGTCTCAACTTTCTCATGTGTAAGAGAGGTATCTGCCATAATCAAAACCTACTTAAGCAGAAATTAGTATCTGAAAAGAAACGCATTATATCCCAAAATATCTCAAAACGCATTACAGAAAGATATACAAAGTCAAAACTGGTATCAAATCACTTCAAATAATTTCATTTACTTTAAATTTAAGAAAGCAAAGTCAAACACATTATGTGACAATTGCTTTGTTTACCTATGCCATAGAATAGCTAAACTTAACTAAAAGTAACACTACACCAAACACGATGTTTAGCAAACAAGTTTGGGAATTTACCAGGATATTTCTGCAAAGTTTGTCAGGGAGAGTAGAGATACAAGAGTATTTACAAACACAGGAAACAGTGTCAAACTTTCTGTAACTATAAGTAGCTGAATTTTTAAGGCAGGTTAGGTTATATTTAAAAACACTTAGGAGTTGAATATTGTTAGTTTCTAAGCCTAAACAGTTACACACATATTAGCAATCACAATAATAATCAAGGTATTTTCTTAGATGACTTGTTATTATGTTTAATTTCAAATGAAGCAAGAGAGTTATCAAAACAGGTCGATTATCTCACCAAAAGTTAACTATTTTTTATTTAAAATTCCTTAAATAATCAAGTTTGTGGGCTTATATATGACGAGTAGAAAATATATCAGTCAACAGCAAACCAGTAACACAACTGTAGTCATACAGCAGGAAGAGACCGCAAAAGTATGCAAAAATATAGTGAATAGGCATATCCCTGTGACTTTATGTAGAAATCTGCTTTATTTTAAGGAAATGAAGAGCATTATTATGTTTATACTAACAGATAGTCCTTCCCACTGTAAACAAGGTAGTAGGATGCAAGTAAACTTGCAGGAGCAACAGTTTATGTTCTTTTTGAAACAAAGCACAACTTCCTTTGTTCCAGATGTTATCCATAGGGACTAAGAGCAACACCTTTCCACCCACCTACAGGTACCTGCATAATCCATCTGTTAGAGTAACAGCTTAAAAGACCAGATCTCAACACGGTCCTCACCTTTATTATCCTGTCCTTTCGGTCTCTGGAAAGCCATGGCACATGATTCAGTAAAGAAGAAGAAAAAAAAAAAAAGAAAAAAGAAAGAAAGGGGAAATAAAAAAGTTAATTTGAGAAAAACGTTTATATTGTCACTGCAAAACACACAGCTTTTGAGGAGGGATGAAAGGCTGATAAATATGGCTAACACCGCATCAGGGTTTGTTTAAACTGGGGCTGAGGAGCACGTTTCACGTATCGTTCAGCACCGGCCTTCCTTAGAAATGGCCACGGCTCTCCAAAGGCAGCGGGAACGTGCTGTGCCCACGGGGGAAGCCAACGAGAAAGATGAAGCTCCAGGGAAGCCGGGAGGGAGAGGAAAAGCCTCTCCCGGGCCAGAGGCAGGCACCGGCCTGCAGGGGAAACCCCCCGCCGGCGGGCGGGGAGGCGGCAGGCCCCGCGCTCCGCTTCGCCGCTTACCTGAGGGTCAACGCTTGTGGCAGACATAATTCATGTACAGGGCCGCCGTGGTTCAGCAGAGAGGCCCGGGGCAGAAGGCAGGGCCGCTCAGCGCGGCGCGGAGCTCCGGGGCCTGGCGGAGGGGCGGCGGCGCCTCTCCCCTCAGGCGGCGGCCGGGGAGGGGAAGGGGCCGGGGCCGAGGGAAAGGGGCCGCTGGCGGGCGCGCCGCCGCTCGGCGCTTCCTCGGGGTGCCCGGGGGACGGTAGGCCGGCACCGGTACCGCGCACTCGCTTCAGCCTGCCGGCCCCGTCGCCTCACATGCTCCGGGCCGCGCCGCCCGGGCCTGCCCGCCGCCGTCGGGCCGCAGCAAGGGACGGAGCCGCAGCCTCCGACTCCAATGGCGGCGGGCGCCGGGCTGTGGTGACGTCAGCGCCGAGAGCGCGCGGGGCACGCCGGGACGGCGCGGGCGGGGAGGGGGAGGAAGGCGCGCGGAGCTGCCGCGCATGCGCGGGCGGCGGGCTGAGGGGACGGGCGGGCTTGGGCGGCCCTTCCCGCTTCCTCGGCCCCTTCCATCTTCCCCGATGCCGTTCTCCTTCCCTCTCTCGGCCTTTGCCGGGTTGTATGGCAACCTCCTGGCCCGCAGGCTCGGTCATGCAGGCCCAGCCGCCGCCCGAGGCGCTGAGGGAGGCCGGTCTCCCCTCACAGCAGCCCGCAGGCGGCGCGGATCCGGCCCTGGGGCCTGCGGCTGGGATCCTCTGGCAGGGGATCGCCACCAGCCTGACTGCTGGCCGCGGTTTTTTATCAGGTTAATTCATTTTATTTTCCTTCCAGCTGCAGTTTTGCAGAACCTGGGTGAAATTTTGGCCCCCTCAGCATAGGTTATGTCGATTTCAGCAGGGTCAAACTAGCGGTTTTCAGGGAGACTTGTCATTTACGTATACACCTTGAGGAGGGAAGGTGACAAAACGAAGCAGTATTGAATGAGCAGCCTGAGTTGTGGTCATTTTGTGCAGCTTTATGCCAAAATTGCATCTTTGTAATTTTTAGGGAGGGCTTGCTTAAGGAGAGGTGAGATTAAAAGAATGCATTCATATAGCAGGAAGAAACTATGCAAAATCATGTAAAAATATATATTGAGTAGGCATATCCTTGTGACTTCATGTAGAAACCTGCTTTAATTCTACATAAATAGAAGCAATGACAGCAACGCCCATTTATTTATAGTATTTGAGTTCTACCTCATTAATGGTTGTATTTTTGCTTCTTGTACATAGTGGGCTGGGGTTTTGTTTGTTTCTTTCTTTGTTTTTCTCTAAATGGGTGGAATAATGAGCATAACTGTTGCTCTTTCTTAGGTCCTGCTTAGGTTCCTTTGGCCAAGATATATTTTGTAGGTCCTGCACAGAACAAAAGGGCAGTTCCCGCCATCCCCAAGGTCCTGCAGTTTATAATAATAATCATATATACTGAAACTTGTGTGACCGTCTGCCTCAAATCTGTTTGAGTTCTGATGACCAAATCATAAACGTTTTGTAATGAAACAGAAATCAATGTGGTTTTTCTTTCTTATTACATGTTTTATGGTAACACCCAGAGGCCTTTCTGTGTTGCTGACTTAAAAGCATAGTAAAACGATAGTCACCCGCTTAACGCATGGTGAACTGGGAGCTTCTTATGCCACAGAAAACGACAATATCATTGCAGTGCTTCTAAACAACCCTGGCACTGGAGAGTAGCAAATAAATGAGATTTGTATAATATAATTTCTTTTGATTTCTTTGGAAACTGCTGCAGTATGTGGATTGGTGACAAAGAATTTTCATTGGTTAACAACGTGTCACTGAGACTATCTTTTAACATGTTACATAGGTTTCTGATATCTGTTGGGAGAATGGAAATAATTGGCATTAAGTTGGCCAGAAATCTAATCTTTTTCTTGAAGGTGTAAAAATGCCTGCAGAGATTTAGTTTGGTCTCTTGGCTTTGAACATCCATCTTGTGTAGGTTTCTTGACACGTGCACCATTTAGAATTTCTAAGTATGAGAAAGGTAAGAACATATTTGAGAGAAAGATGAATCAAAACCAGCCCTTCAACGTGCGTATGATATATTGTGTTATTGCCTGAGGTAATAACTTGAGGCCCAAACTGGGCCCAGTACCCACCAGTGTGATGGTTGTATCCAGTCTCATTGCTGCATTCACAAGCAGCCAGAGCTCTGACCAAAGCAGTTCAGGCTCTGCCATACCAGATAGTAGTTCCAGACATTACAAAGTCTTGTAGCATCTCCATGCTTAATTTTGGGGGTAAAAGTGGCCAATTCTAGTCCTTATGAAAGATACTAAATAATGCAGTCATCTTTTCCTTTAGGTAGAGTTAAAGCCAGAGTCTCCTCTGTGTTCACGTATTTCAAAATTGTTAGTTTGAGTTTGTGTTTATTATTCTAATAAAACATCTGAAATGAATAGTCTGCTTTCTTTTGTCCCTTTGCTGATCAGTCATCCAGAGGTAAGGAAGAAGGAGTATTCCATTAATCCTCAGCACCTGGAGGTGCTTCAGGTTCTTTGTTTGGCTTGGGTAGCAACTAAAAATCGGCAGGTTTTATCTTAATTCCGTTTGCCATGCAGTGTAGCTATGGATGAAGTCAGTAGGTCTGTGCTCTTGGGAGTCCCTGGATGAGCTGGAAAGGCTGGCTAAAGAGCAGCACTTCAAAAACAGATGTGAGAAAAAAGGGAGCAGCCTGGCTAGAGAGTGGAGCATCTCTCTGGAAGGGAAAGGAAGGGGTTTGTCCTGGGTGCTCGGGTGATGGGTGCTGCTCTGAACTCCATGTGATTGCGTATGTTCACCAGTCTTGATATAGAAACGATGTGACTATGAATCATCCCAGCCATGAGTGTATGTAGGCAGAATGTTAGAACTGTGTTTGCTTCAGCATCCTAAGGTATTTACAGGGAATACAGCTGTTCGGCTCTACCTGCTATTTTACATGCAAAGACAGGGCATTTCAGGTGGGTATATAGATGTACGTGCCTAAGTCCATGTTTGTGCAAACCTTTTGGTTTTTTTGCATTAGGAAAATGTGAGTTATTGCTTCTTCCTCATAACTTTGAGAATGATTTTGTCTATCCAGTGAGGAGTACACAATCTTTTAGAAACAAAACCAGTGAGATGAGAAGTCTTAGTTGAAGGATATAGGAAAGAGATGTTACTCGGAATTACATCATCTCAGAGTACTCTCAGAGTGTAACACTGTAACCTGGGGGGTGACACGGGGTTTTTTTTTGTTTTGGCTTTTTTTTGAGAGAAACATGGTGGTATGTTCTTCCAGTACACGAAAAAGTTACAAGTATCTTTTTTTTCCTTTGTCAACACTCTCTGAAATCTCAGAAGAGTTCACTTTTAAATTACAGAATACTTTTCTTTTTTCAAATTTCGATTTTACAGGGATTTTCTGCAGGCCCATCTGCTACGAGCAGGGGCGTAAAATCAAACATTGCCAGGCTGGAATCGTCTCCCTCCTGCACCCCACACACCTGTGGAACGTAACCAGAGCAAGGATCCAATTTTCATTTCCATCATTTTAGGGTGAAAGATAAAAGCAGACACCCAGAGAAATAGTAGCTGTTCTTCTCTCCTGCTTTTCATGTTACTGACATGTTGTTTGTGAAAACCCGAGAAGGGAAATCATATGCAAAGAGTGTGGCCTGCGAACAGACATCCTCTGACATCATCATCACACGTGCTGCTCTTTGCAACTTCATTGAAAAGCTGTAACGAGCACCTCAACTGAGCAACGACTGATCGCCAGGACTCACCCGTGTCTCCCTCTTGGTCTTCATCATCAGCAATTCTTCCGTGCTGCTGTCATGTAGTTTCCATTAAATTGTAAGGTCAGTCTCTCTTTGCTTACTTATTAGATGGAATAAGGTCATCCCTTTTTGACTTCAGCTTTTTGCAGCGTCCTTCAGGTTGGTCTGTTGTCTTTCTTCCTCATCTTTCAATCTTGCTATTGATTATTGATACAAGGACAAAATAAACCTATTCCGAGCCAATTTGCATGGAGAAAACCAGATGATTGTGAGTGTGAATAGTTGAAGAATAGATCTTTCTGCCTGTTGTCCAAACAATATTGAGGCAGCCTGGGCACATCTCTCTACAATAAAAACACGTTCCAAACTGTGGCAGAATTTAATTGGAAAATCAGATGTTCTGTGATCCTTGATGGCTGATTTTCCACCAATTAAAAAGTAAGATGAGCTCCACTAGAGTCATAACAATGCCTGACAAATCCTTATTTAAAGGCAATTAATGGCTGAATGGTGGAACATACTTTTGTCACAAGCTGATAACAATCCCTTCTGAAGAGTGGGTAGTTTTAGTTGTGAACAATTCGGAACAGCGATGGCACCCAGTTTACATGAGGCTACTTGTCTCCTGTTCCTTGTCCCTCCTGCCAGGCTTTGAGCAGGGAGAGGCAACAGAGCGCAGGCGTGAGGCTCCTCCGTGTCAGAATCAGGAGCCGGGAAATGATGGGAGTCGGTGAGAGGGAGAGGCAGGGACAGAGAGGAAGAAGCGCAACCGATCTTTGGGGAAACCAGCCAGATGCTACTCAGAAAGGGAGGAAGACAGGGAGTATCATTCCCCTTTTCCACGCTCACTGTGGGAGTTGTACTTACCCATCCAGTTCTCTCCTAATTCTTACTCCTCATCCCTGTGCTACAGCTCAACACTCTAACCAAATGAAGAGAAAATAAGACCCTTGAAAAAGGAACTCAAATTTTTCCTCCAAAAGCCCTTTAGGAAAAGAAAAAATAAGCTGTTTTCCACAAACAGTTACCTATTTCAAAAGCATTGAACTGTTTTCAGCCCACTCTTCTATAGCAGAAATATTCTTTATAATAGGCGGGACACTGAAATCATGAAGTTATGAAACAGTATAAAACATAGTAATGCCTTGTGGTAAACACTTTAATTTTCCTTGTTCCAAGGAACTAGCGTGTTGGTTTGCTTTTCTTTCAAATCACGGTAGGATTTTAAGGTCAGTTCTTCTATTGATTTTTTGAGTATCTGCTGTGCTTTGCAGATTTTTCTTTTTGATATGTGCTGTGCTCAGTTCCTGTGGGCTGGGATATTAATAGTGTTTGATTCTAAACACTTCCATGAATCATGTTGCAAGCTGCATTTTAGCTATTCCTAAGTATTGCAATACAGAAAGCTTTGAGGCAGTCAGATGTTATGGCACTGGAGGCCAGAAGAAAGAATTAGGGGAGGAGATTGAAAGGTTTGAATCCTTAGGTAATCGCTAAAATAAAACCCCATCATTTGTCCATGTTGACTTATTTTTAATTGCTCTCAGCACCAGACTTGGTGTCACTTCGTCTTCTGCTGTTACGTCTCACCACTCCTCCTGAGCTTTCCTTTGTTGGTGAAATGTTCCCCCCAAAATCCCATGGTTGTATCCCCACGGAAAAAGAGAAGATTGCCCAGAGAAGCTGTGGCTGCCCCGTCCCTGGAGGGGTTCAAGGCCAGGCTGGACGGGACTTTGAGCAACCTGGTCTGGTGGGAGGTGTCCCTGCCCAGGGC
>JAOXNO010000005.1:3304968-3321582 GCA_028565335.1 Limnodromus scolopaceus
CTTTGAGCAACCTGGTCTGGTGGGAGGTGTCCCTGCCCAGGGCAGGGGGTTGGAACTGGATGATCTGTAAGGTCCCTTCCAACCCGAACCATTCTGTGATTCTATGAAAACCACCCTTAAACCTGTCTTGAAGCTTACATGATGAAAGAACGTTACGTAAACCAAACAATCTTAATAATCACAGACAGAATCAGTCAGATTTTGCAAAATTAAGTTGGAATTAACTGCCTTTCAGTTCCTCTGAGCGTTTATGCAGCTTTTCCTTGAACAACTGGAATTGTAGGGGCTTGGCAATTCAGCACACCTTTACCACAACACTGGGGGGCATCCGTGCTGCCCTTTGCCATCGGCAGATTTCTTAAATTTTGCATGAAGTCGTCCCTGTGCTGCTTGCAGGCAGCTGGTGAGCCACGGCTTGGCTCTGAGGAATGTGGATCAAGGAGCCTGCCATGTTCCCAACACCTCCTGAGATCCCATTTGAGAAGGAAGGTGGTTCTAAGCAGTCCCAGATGAGGTCACTGCTTGTAAAATGCTTCATAAAATCAGAACTATCGATCATTCTTATCTATTAACAGGTGAATTGGTACAACCCATCAGCAGAGTCCCCAGACACCCTCCATAAGAAGGATCTGGGTAACTGTGTCTTACATTTTTAGGATACATTCTTCAAAAATCAATATAGACTTTTAAAGAACAGGATCTGTGGAGCAGAAAATAATGCGCAATTACATATAAATTCATTACAGACAAAAAAAAAAAGAACAAGATTCTATAAATTCCATATATAAGCACTGCCCTCTACTGCTCAGGGATTTTCATTAACAAGCATTTAATTGGGAAAAAAAAAAGTTCCAACACTGTTCTTTTTAATTAAAGGGACTCTGGATCTTCTTCCTTAAAAGAAAAGTCCTAATTTATCATTTTTTTACAAACCTAAACCACCTGTGTTCTTATGTTAACATGGAGAACTTATGTTTTTGTCAAGCACATAGTTTAGAATAAGCTGCATTCATTTTCTCCGGCAGAAAAATGGTAGAAGAAAACGCATTTTCAAATAACAGCACCTTTCAAAATGAGCCTTAAAATCCTTCATTCTGAATTGTGACCGCAGAAAGACAAAGGAATAGAAACATTTTGAATTGTGAAGGTGCAATGGTAGCAAAAGAGTGTTTATTCCCAAAGAAAAGGCAATCTAGTCAAGTCGTCTTGAGTAAATTCTTGTTACTATTTATGTTTTAATTTTATAGTACATTTTCTTAAACATTCTAAGGTGCAGCACACACGTGTGAGAGCAAGTTGAAAAGGCCACAGAACCGGAGTCACAGCACGATGGCAGGGACTAAGGGGGACTGTCACCCTATGATAGGGAGCTGCTGGTGTGCCCCTGCGTGACATACTCCAGCGTATTTGACATGTATCATAATTTACATCGGGACAGTCTTCTTTTAGAATATGATTGTGTTAAGTTCTGTTATTATATCAATTGAAATTAAAGAAAATATCATTGATGCAGTAGCAAAGGTGCTATAGTAAAATATGATGATGGTGAGCACCATGTCATAGAAGTCAGGACGCTCTGCTGGGTTTCAGCAACATCCTGAGGCTGGGTTCTTTCTTTTTCTGGGTCTTTTCTTTTTTTAGGGACCCAAACAGTTATTTTTCTGGAGAAAATTTGAGCTTAACTTTGTATCCTTCCCTGGTGTCTTCCACTGATAACAATGAAATTTGCCAGAGGAGAATTTGAGCACAAACCCAACCAATCAGGGAAAACGAAGCATTAGAAATGGCCTCTGTCAGGTGGGATCACTTACACCTTGGATGGGTTTCTGCTTCTTTGAAGAGGAGACCTCTGTGTTACCTAGAAGAGAGGAGGGCAGCTTGTGGGTTTGGGAGAATCTTAGTTCTTGCAAGTGTTTTGTTGGGTTTTGATATTTTAGTGCTTAGAAATTTAGAGGTAAATTTCTCTCTTTTTTTTAATAGTCCTTATTGTGGCAATAAGGAATTGTTGATGTTAGCTGCAATGTTGTTTTGGAAGTGTATTATTACGTAGGCGTAAGCAGTGAATTGTTGGAGAATATCAGTGTTTAGTAGTTTTGTAATTATGTAAGGTATCAGTTAGGTTTGGAGAGCTTTAATAATCAAGTTAATGGATCTTCTGCAGAGTATGTCAATGTCTTTAACACAGGTAAACCATAATGGGCTTCTTCATAAACAAAAAGGTAAATATACTTGTTCTCTTATGTTATATCTCTTGTTTAACAGAAAAAAAAGCTTGATTTGGCTGTTAAGCTTTTGGGTTGAAAAACTAATTTTCTTTCTTTGTGTTTTGCTGTGAAGGTGGCTCTGATGTGTGCTCCTGAAGTGGAAGTAGGCTGAGATAACTCAGTCACATTCTGAGTGGAAAACAGCCTTTGTTGTAGCTCAAGAGTAATAGTCCTTCCTTTTGTTAGGACCCAGGATGAGAGCAACACTAATACTGTGGAGCTCTGCTTGGTGAACAAGTCTCTGTGTTGCTTCTCTGTGTTCTGAGAGCAAATTCTGCTGTGCAGGCTAAAAAAACTGCATGCTTGTAAGTTTGCTTAGGCTGCAATTCTGCTGTGTGTCAGAATAGGAGGTTTTTTCCTTTTATATGGATTTTTCTTTATACCAGTGACATAGTTCCTGAGTAACTATTTTATTGTATTAAATGAAGTGTAGTTTCTAAACCAAACTTTTAGAGTCTTCTTTTCCTACAACTCTGGTTTCTGTGACTACGGTTATAGAAGAAAATTCTAGTTCCTAATGTGCTTTCTCTGCTTTGCTGCCTCTTACTGTGAGAGGCTTGTGGTTGGGCAAGCTTGCCTTTGCTTTTAAACTCTCACTAAATGCATGCTCCCTAGGACAGATGGATTTGTTAACTCTGGTTATGGGTCTCGCAACTAAAATACCCTGCAAGTTTTTGCCCCTAAATGCACTGCAGCACTTAACTTTAAGAGGAACAGTACTTGAGAGATGCCACTGGCCTGAGTGCCTTTTAGCAGTCTCTGTGGCTGCTCACTGCAGAGGAGCTGCTGTTCAGGTGGTCTCCACTTGATTGCTTCTTGCCATGTGCCCATTCAAAAGTGCACTGCAGTAGTTATCTATTATCTTAATAATATTTTCTGCCAGCTTTGAAATACCAGATCGTTTTTAGGGGGGTGTATATGTATATTTTTTTTTTCTAATTTAATATTTGCCTGTGTGATGTTTTGGGTCTGTATGCTTTGATAACCAGTAGATACTTAGCACTTCCTTGGGATGTATTGACCTGTTGAGTTAGGTGGGGAAGGGATTTTCAGGGTGCTTAATTAAAAAAAAAAAATATGGATTTGATTGCACCTACTGTGTAGTCATGTGTGTACTGACTTCACAGGAGTTCCTTCACAGTGATTAGTTAAATGGATCCTGATTCTCAATTGTGTAATTGTATGACCTTTTGTAAGTGTATTTGCCAGCCATATAGAAAGCATTAGGAGCAGCAGCTGAGTTGCAATTGAGCTTACTCGTGCGGGGAAGGGCTGTTACCTTAAGTAGGATGGGGGCTGGGATAATTGGGCACTCAGTAACTTCTTTAATTTCACTCTTCCTCTTGCACAGAACTAGCACAGGCAGAAGAAGTCTGATCCTTGACTTAAGGACACCTCCTTATAGAAACTGGACCTAATTGTTATTTTAGATGGTGTCCAAGAGAAGCTCTCTTTTATAGAGCCATTTCTGTATATTCACTGTTTAATTAGCATAATAAGGCTATGAAAAATCTACTGATATTCTGTGCAGTGTTTGGCTGTAAACTGAACGTTATAAGACACTACTTGTTTGGGTGTGGCTGTTCTCACCTTAGTTATGGCATGCCTTCTTAAATCTATTGTTAGGAGAGGGGGAAAAAAAAGACTTTTTAAACCTTAAACCTTTTAAGACTGAGCAAAATGACAGGGGATTTATAACAGATCAGATGCTCAGAGCTGGATTGGCTCTGCTAGGGAGGCAGCATGGATTTTGCCCTCCTCTTCCACTCTCTGTTCCCATGAGCATCTTTCCAGTGAATTGGCAGAAGGGCTGGGAAAGTGCTGGTCTCTTCCCCTCAGACACTAGTGAGGACTCAGCAAAGTACAGAAGCACCAGATCTCTGATTGGGCTGCAATTCCCAAACAAGCTCAGCTTTGTCTATACCAAGAGCTTTCTGGAATATGCGTGGGGATGTGGAACAAATAACATTGGGTGAATGCTGCCTGACACCCGGAATCCAGCTGATTGCTCTGGGTTATCTCATCCTCTCTTTCAGAACGAGAACATGGGGGACGTGACACCAGCAGAGGAGACCGAGCTCGGGGCTTCTTCCTGCCAGCTCTTTGAATCCAGCATGAGGAATGAAGCAAGAAGGCTGAGGACTTTCCGGCAGTGGCCAGACACCTCACCTGTGTCTGCCCGAGCTTTGGTCAGGGCTGGCTTTTTCTTTGTGGGGCCAAAAGACGAAGTGCAGTGTTTCTGCTGTGGTGGTGTCCTGAAGGACTGGGGACCTGGTGATTGGCCAGCACTAGAGCACCTGAAGTCCTTCCCTTCCTGTAAATTCATTTGTGGCGAAGACGTTGGGAACCAAGAGATGCTTTGTCTTCAGGAAATCTTTGACACTGTGGATGGGCAGTTCCTCAGCCTTTTGCAGGGGATAGACAGCGAGGAGACAGCCCTGCCCAGTGAACCAGAATATCCAGAGATGGAAACGGAGGAGATGAGGCTATCTACATTTCAGAACTGGCCACAATATACTGACATGCGTCCTGAGCAACTGGCTAGAGCAGGATTCTTTTACACAGGTAGGTAGTCGGGGGGGGAAATGTTTTTAACTCTTATTCAAGGTAACTTTTGAAGGTGTCACTATGTTCTATTGCTTGCATGAATATTTGTCAGTATGTGCAGTGTAGTTAGAAACCACATCCTTCCTTCAGCCTGGGCTCTTTCACTTGCTGCTTGTGTTGAATTCACTTCTCTGTTAACTCCTCTTTGGCTACTGAGGGGTCTGCTAGGAAGTCAGTTCCCTGACTGGCAAGAGTGGAAAAAGTGACATGTTTTACTGGCAGAAAAGTGTGTGCTTAAAAATCCTTTGAGCCTATTTATTACTTGCAGTTCTAAAAGGATTTGAGGCACGCGCTTGGCATGTCATGTTTTCTGTAAGCTCTGTCTTATGCTGAAGCCTTCGCTTCTCAAAAAACCAAATCTGAGTGAAACCTGTATGTTGTCGGTCCGTGTGTCTGTCACTGTGGCTTGTTTTTGGTGTCTATGACCTAAACTCGCTGGCAGCCTTTACGGACAGTGTTTCATTGCCCTTAGGGCACACAGTCTTAACTGTGTTTGGCTTTGATTTTTATATTTTTTAATTTTTTCTATTTTTTCTATATGATCTCTGTGAAGAGAAGCATAGAAGCAGGATGGGTAGCCTGGGACCATATTGTGGCAAATTCTTGTACTGGGATGGAAGCTGTGTGCATCATCTGACTGTGCCTGCTGCTGGTTATAGCAGATTGTAGTTAGGAAACAAAGTCTGTTTATGGGTGTAATTAATTACAGCTCTACTCTAAATGCAGACAAGAGGGGCTTAGATAGGTATGTGCGTACATGGGAGCTATGGTGTTCACATGTGTGCTGCCTGTTGGCTTGTGACCCAGCTCTGGAATCATCTCAACCAGCTGCAGCTCTGGAAATTCCAACTCTCATCGGGTTTCCTGCCCTTGTACAACTTGCACAGCGTTGGTGAACTCTCGTGTGCTCATCTGTTCTGTCTGGTAGCCTGTGTTTTGTGCTGAATCTCTCCAGGTTCTCATCTGGGACTCGTAGAGCATGCAGTGTCTCAGATGGCAATTAATCTCTTGATGTCTGTTTCAGGACTCAATGATATAGTGAGGTGTTTTTACTGTGATGGACATGTGAGAAACTGGTCATTTGGAGATGATCCTTGGAGGGAACATGCCAAATGGTATCCAGGGTAAGTCAGTCTTGGTTGACAAATGTGCTTTGTAGCAAGACCAAAAGATATGCTGGAATAAGCATAAGATATGTGGGATAAGCATTCCATGCTGATTTCGTCTTTCATGAAGAAATGAAAGCTGAGACCTCCAGCTGAGAGACAAATGAGTCAGTGGTGTACTGGTAATAAGCGCTGCTTCCAGGCTCTGTTATTAGCTCTGTTCTAGATTTTTCTAGGTAGCTAGAGCAGATGAAAAGCTAGTCAGGTATGTTCAATTGTATTTAATATATTTAACTTCATAAACTATTATTATAGTCTGTAACCTTCTGGAAATCCCTGAAACCTCAGGGGAAGTGTTCTGAATTCTCAAAGTTGCACAGCAAGAGACCATCTTCAGATCCTAGGAGTGGGTCAAGATAGAAAACTTGCTTCTAGGTCTGCCACTTAGTCTATTCTGTCTTCCAGAAGTGCCTTCCTTCCACTCTCCCCTTGCATGTGGAGCAACCAAAGATTGGCCTGAAAACTTAACCATCATATCTTCAGCTCCCTCTCCTCTCCGGTATCTCCCTTTGCATCCTCCCCAAAAAGCAGTTGATGTGTCTCTCTGCAAACACTATCCCTTACAATAGTTTGCTGACTCCAGGACATCTGGCTTCAGTCCCTTTAGGCTGCTTCTTGGGCATTGCCACGTCTTCTGCTCCAAAGGCTGATGTATCACTGGTGTGTTCTGTGTTAATGATGCAACCTACTGGATGATGGCTGTCTAAGCTGTAACTAGTTTTCTTTTTAAATAGAAGTGACAAAGCCTAAATATTTAGACCCTCTCACTTTAAAAGCAAAATCAAAAGTTCAAGCTCAGGTAGATTTACCATGTAAAAGTTCAATTAAAATCACTTTCTTTGACATCAAAGAACAGCTGTGGTTTCTCTGAGGTACAAAAAGAATTATATTCTAAATGTTTTTCTCTAACAGTTCTTGTGTTTTTTCTGTGAGCTTTCTGAATCATGCTTTCTGTGATTCGTTCCAAAGGACGTTGCAACTGAGCTCATCTTGGGCCAAACATGAAAACTGAATTAAGGGGGGAATCATGAGCCTCTTATCATTGCTCTTCATGCGAGAAGTGGGGGGCGGGGGGAAAAATGTGATACTGCCTCCTCTCTAATGAATATAGCAGTTTGCTTATAACCCAATAGCACCCTTTGCTTCTAAAATTCAGGCTACTACTGCCACTTTCACATGAGATCCTCTAATGTATTTAATTTTTTCTGGTTATAGGTGTGAATTTTTATTGCGGTCAAGAGGAAGAGAATTTATTCGCAGTGTTCAGGAGTCCTTTTCTAGCGCCCCGCTATCTCCAGTGAGTCGTGAATATTTTGTGTATAGTGGATGGGGGTTTAGAGGGTGTTTTGAGCATGTTCTTCTCTTATGTGACCATCCTGTGACATTTTCAGAGGGATTCCTGGGATCAGACTGAACAAGGTTCCCCTGCTTCTTCAGGTCGGTGCTGTAATTACATGGTGTTTTGCCTTCTGTTGAAAGTGGTGTTGTCTTACTCTTTCTACCCCACCCCAGCTACTGTGCACTCTGCAGACGTGGTGTTTGTGAGATGTTTTGATATTCTGTAAGCTGTTTAATTTTATTTTTAGGAAATGGTCTCTAGTACAAGAAGCAAAATTGTTTGTTCTTGTGAGACCTCTTGGTCTAAGACCAGAGACCTCTAATTGTGTGACTTCTGGGTGCTCACCTAACCTTCCTTTGACTTGTCCATGCTCTTGATGTTGTTGTTTGTCTGTAGAGTCTTTCAGACTATGGCATTTTAAACGTACTTGATAGGAGACCAGAGACCAGCTGTAGGGTCTAATTCTTCATGAAAGTGGTGATCCTGGGAATCTATTCCCTTTCATCAGTTGCTCTTGGAAATATAAGTAGGTGAAATTTGGCTCCCATAACTGTGGAAAACTGATGTTTCTCATTCTCTTGAAGAGCCCATCCGATAGGATGAGCTTAAGAAAGATTTAAGCTTTTGAACAGGCTGCCAGCTGAATTTTCCACTTCTGTCTTTGCTGATGAGTGGTTGGGGTAGATTATGAAGTAGGAGAGACTTCAATTGGGATGTTCCTCTTGATCTTCATGAAAGCGGTTTTGACACTTGTGTTCTGGGATGTGAAAACAAAGATAAGGGTTTTGGACTAGGGCCAAACACAGGAGACTTGGTTCACTGGTACAGTAGAATAAACAATCTAAAATTAGTCCCTTGGCTTTTATGAAATTGCTGTTGATGACTTTCTTGTGAATTATGATTGGAAGTAAAAACTGTAAATCTGGATGTTGATCTAGCTGTACAGGTAGCTTGAGGAATGTTCTAGAACGTATAAATGCCACAACAGCTTCAGGGAGTGGTGTACTTTTTGCCCAAAGTGCTGCCTTTTTGGTACAGCATCTGCTCACTGCTTTACAGATCCTCTGAGGAATTGGCAATTACGGGCTCCTCCTCTGAATTGGTTGACCAGAGTGTGGGATGTCCTGGATATGGACTTTACCCCCGTGCAGGTGGCCAACCTGGTAGAGAATCAATCCATAGTGATTTGCACTTTCGAGCTTTCTGAGTCTGAGCTGGTTCCTGATCTGCTCCAGCCAGACTGGGGAGAGAGCAGCAGTGCAGAGGAGAGCAGAGGTATGCCTGAATCCCACACCCATGCTTTTGGTGGATGTTTAGCCTCTTATTCACATCATCTTGAGCACTGAGATGTCTTGTGGGTCTGCCTTCTCTCTTCCTGGGCTGGAATTAACAGTAGTAATGTACCCAAGCCAGCCTATCTTTGAGAGTCTGGAGAATGAGATTCTGCTTTAAAGAAACCTGAAGGAGCTGTGATTACTGGGGTATCAGTAACTATATCTGCCTCCAGTAGGCTGTGGTGTAGATATCCTTGATATTTTCTGCAGTAGTGGACACCCACACAATGCAGAGGCTTGTCCACAAAATCACATCTGGTGCAGACAGTTGTCTGAAGCAAGGCCTCAGGGATGGATGAGTACTCCAAGCCTATTTAAAACTGAATCAATGACTTGATCAGAAATATCCATACTTTTTTTTTTTGTTGGGATAATATATGTTCTCCTTAACTTATTTATGTCTGTCTTGTGTTATCTGTTTTGTGGAGTCTATTTGCCAAGTGAAGTTTATTAGAAGATGCAGTTCCACACAGGCTTTCTCTGGTAGCTTACCAAAGCTCCTGCCTCTGTGTCGTGGTCTGCCATCTCTGTAGCTAAGGGCAGAGGAAAAAATTATTTCCACGAAACCAAAAGTGTGATTAAACAGTAGAACAGGAGCAGGGATGAGCAGCTGATGGCTCCTGCTGTCTGATAGATAAATCCACTTTGAGGAGACAATGTGGTCTCCTCTCTTTGAGGAGTCATGTCTTGGTAGGGAGGTTAACATACCTAGTGACTAAAACACCACGGAGAACATCAGCTTCACCAGGCTGAGTGTGTGAAGTTAAGGGCTGAGTAAAGGCGTGTTTAACTGAAAGCTACTGAAATCCAGGATATTTCATCTTTATAAACAGTACTGTCTGAAGAAGGAAGAAAGGGGTAGCATTTAATGATGTCTTCTTTCCTGGTAATACAGATGCTGTTCAGAGGGAGACTGAAACATCAAGTTCGAGAGAAGAAACGCAATCTGTGCAACAAAAGGAATCAGGTGCACTGGGCTGGCAGTGGTGGTAAAATTGAGCCTAGGCATAGTTGGGATGATTTTTATAGTAACGGTATCAGTGGTCATTGTATTTGTTAATTTTTATTTTTTTTTAAATCCTGAAGGGTAATATGTGCTAGCTTGAATGGTAACCGAACACAGAAACACTCAGGAACTGGAGTTCCACTGTGAAGCAGACAGTTATATAAAAAAATGTGGTTTATCAGGATAATTTACATATTCCAGTAAAAAGATGTTGATATCTCTCCCTCCTCAGTCCAGCATGTGTAGATATGCTAAATTTTTTCATAGGGAAGCTGGACCCTGTAATAGCTGTAGTTTTTCAGCTTAAATTAAACTTTCCCCAGAGGTAGCTTTGCCATCTTCAGTCGGTCTCTCAACAAAATGATGAGCAAATTGCAGTGTGACTTTAAGATGACAGGACTGGCACTGTGGAGCTGTTATAATGCTAACAGTTTGGGCTTTTTTTTTTCTTTTGGGTAAAGATGAGTCTCGGATGAGCACAGAAGAACAGCTCCGACGTCTGCAAGAGGAAAGAATGTGCAAAGTGTGCATGGACAGAGATGTGTCTGTTGTGTTTGTTCCATGTGGCCACCTGGTCGCTTGCGGAGAATGTGCCCTCAACCTGAGATTGTGTCCTATCTGCAGAGCGGTTATCCAGGGAAGTGTGAGGACTTTCATGTCCTGAAACATGATGTGTCTAAGGGGAAAGATGATTTTATACAACTCCATAATGTAGCTGAGGAAGAAAATAAGTAAACAGTTTGATGCCGGAGCAATCTTATTTGCAGAGTAGCTTGGCATAAGCATAAAAACTCTCTAGACGTGCCTCTGCACAGTGTTTCTAGTAAGAGTTGCTGGTTTGCTGTACTCTTGCTGATCTTGCTGTAGGACTGCTCCAGAAAAACTCTGCTGGTTTCTTTTGTCTTCCAAAAAGAAGCTTTTGTTGACAGAGATTCTCCTTCTCCAAATTCTTGCATTCTCAAATGAATCCCTCCTCTGTGTTGAAATCAAAGGCTGTTTTCAGTTGACTGTCTCTGGTTCTCTTTCACTCATATAGTAGTTGTTTAGAGACTATTCTGCTAGGGTTGATGGCTTCCTTCAGTAAGTCTGAGTCAAAATGGGAGTATTATTATATAAAATGCATTCCGTTGAGACTAGAATACTCAGCAGCAATGTATTGTGGGGGAGGGAGAATCCAGCTTTTTCTTCTAAGCTTTTTCCTGTCTTCCCTCCCTTCCCCTGGCTGAATTTTTAACAATTGACAAAATGTTTCATTTGAGCATTTGACAATGCTCAAATCTGCATAGCTAAGAGAAAAGCCTGGCCTGTAGTAGACTCTCCAAGCTCTTTACTCTCAGCTGACCTCCCCAGACTGAAGGTGAAAGGCTCTTTTGATGGTCAGGGTCACTAGATGATCTCCTGGAAGCTTCTTATGGAGCCTCTTCCCTGGCTGTTTGATACTATTCTACTAGAACATTACTATGGAAACTTACCTTTTCAGGACTTCTGTTAGCTGGCTAAAATGATTTTTGTTTTAAATGGAACATTCTATCATGTAGCCAAAAAGAGAAAGGTTTGTCAATACTATAGCTTGTCAACTGCAGGGGAAAGGAAATACATTTTTTTTTAAATTAACTGCTCTTTTTCATGGAATAAAGTTTTCTTTATCTTACAGAGGTCTGAGTATTTAATTCCAGTAGAATGCCCTACTGGGGGAGGGGGTGTGGTGGTGTCCTGAGATGTTAGAATAGCAGCAGGCTGTAGATCACTTGAAGGTCTGTCCTTCAGTACTACATGGTCATGAGTGAGAGAAGCAACCTGTCTTACCATCCCTTGGCTTCCTTTGGCAGTAACGTGACAACATGTGCGTCCTCCGGTCTCTCTTAGCTGCAAAAGAAGGGGATGCAGGAGGGTGAGGACCTGATACATGAGACTGTGTAAATGGGGAATAATTCTGCAGCTGAACTTCATGTGGAGTTTTGGTACATGGCTCTTAAACACACCTGCAGAGACTGGAGCTGCTTCTCTTTGGTTCCACCAAAGCTTGTTTCTGAGTAACTTTATGGTATCAATTATCCCAGTGCCATGTGGGAGGGCAGATTTCTTCATCCTTGCTTCAGAAGAAGGTATTATTAATGCAGCTCTTGGCAAAGATGAGAGAAATTACTAGTTGAGCAGTTGAAACACTCCAGCTCTTGGAGAAATTGGTGGGTCTTTGCCAGACAGCAGTGTTCATAGGGAACAGAATTGCTCCACCAGGCAAAACTAGGTGTTGTGTCTGGGTTCAAGCTAGCATTGCCTTTATTTTGCCTTTGTAAATAACAGCAAAAGCTTAAGTAGATGTGCCAATCTGAGAAGGGGAAACCAAAATCCGATTAGCGTTGGAATAGCGTTATTTCCTCCTAAACTTCAGCTCAGCGTGGCTGGAACCCAGCCTGAGCAGCTACAGGGCTACGAGGCTGTAAATACCAACACCTATTTCTGGGGCTTCTGTTATTTAACACTTTGAAAACTGTGGGTTTTCCACATCTGGAAGGGTGGAGCCGTTTTTTCTATGGGAAGATGTCCCTTCAGAAACAAGTACACGTTGGGGGTTTTTTGATGAGCAGTGTCTCAAGTGATGCCTATCCCCAATAGAGGGCACTCCTGACCTGGCGATAAGGGAACCTGCTGGAGCAAAATCTTCAGCTGCTCCTTACTCTCACAGCACCTGGAGATGCCAAGGCTGGGAGTCCCTGCCCTGGCAGAACAGGGTCACTGCATCACCTTCCAGCACTTAGAGTAGGTCTAGCACAAGCAGAACAGGAGGAAGGGTTCTCAGAGTATGAATGGCTCTGCTAATGAAAGAGAGGAGGTAATTAAGTGTGGAATATGATAGCTCGTCTTATTTTCTTCTCAGACTGATTTTGATGATTATGGCAGTCATTGATACTAAATATTATTTAATTGATCTTCACCAGTGTGAATTTAAGTCAGGGCCTTTTGTTGAGTGCATGGTTTGGTACTTAGTCTCTTTAGAGTGCTTGGCAAGTGGTTTTGATCAGTTTTATTAGTAAATGTGGCATCGAGGCGTGGTCAGTTTGAGAGTTATAGTGTTAAAAACATGACAACCTCAAAATAATTCAAAGAGTTCCTCCTGACTTGACCATCTAGAATTACTTCCTGAAGCTACTAGTGAAATGTTTCAGCTGTTCAAAGCTCAAACTGGACTTTCTCCACCATCTGTGCTGAATTTTGGTTGCTCTCAAACAAAGCCAATAAAGAGAGCTGGCATCTGATGGGCAACACTTCTCTCTGAGGAAAAGAAATCGTATTGAACCAAGAAGTGTAAAATCAGTGTTTTCTTTCTTCTGTCTCACTGACTAGAGGATATGGATTCTTCCATTCCTTTTTCTGCCCCTCCAGGGAACACCATGTGGGCAAGTAGGAATGATTGTAATACAGAAATGAGCTGAATCAAAGAAGAGGTGGAGAAAGCGCTGAGAGATAGTGTATGCACACTGCTATGTGTGCTTTCTAACTGGTGCTGTAGCTTATGTTTCCCTAGGATATTTTGTATAACTTGTAGTGGCACAGTATTGACTGATTTGGGAGCTGGTAATGTTTTATCAGGCAGAGCTGTTTAAAGAGGGCTGAGCTTATTCTTCCTCGAGTGATGAAACTAGTAGCAAAGCAGCAACTGTCAGTTGTCTGTTCTGCTCAGCCAGAAGCTGTGGCTTCTACTGGCTAAAAGAAAGAAAAATACCTACAGAAGACAACATTTTAACTCGCAGGTGCACCTGACCAGAACTCAGGATGTTAGGTTGCAGATTGTATCTGGAATGGAAGTTGAATGAAACAAAAATCTTCTCTTAGTGCTTATAATTCTGGGTTTATAGAAGAGGATTTTGCTTCCTGGGCCCTTTGGAATAAGACAAAGAAAGGTGCATTGTTCTGACTTAGCACTTAATGGTTTTATTTCTTTTGATTTTTTCCCTCGCACTTCTCTTCTGAGCACGGCTTCTATCTTGACTCTTCTGAAAAGAATTACTCAGAAATGCCAGGTAATCTCAAACAGATTAGGTGAGACAACAAAGAATTACAACAGCACTTGGAAGGTACCAGCCAAAGAACACCACGGATGGGTAACAAGTGCTCTTTCTCTGCTTGACACAACATGCTGGGAGATACAGCTAACAAAACAGACATTGTCTTTTGTTTGGTGTTTTTTTTTTTTTTAATTAATTGCTGCAGCTCATTAATGCAACTTAATTACACTTATATTCCCCCTTTCCTTCAGCCCATTCCCTCCCCTCCAAAATTATCCTGCCAGAAAAACCCCCTGCATTGGGATGATGCCAGGCTTGTGCCTGGAATAAGCGCAGCTCCTCGGTGAAGAAGGCGGGTACAAAACCATCTCTGATCCATGAAGAACTTGGCATTTTCGAGTGTCCTGCAGCAGGCTTAGGCTGTGTATACGGCTACACCAGTGTTAATTCAATGGAGATGGGCAAACCCAGAGTAAGCTACAGCTGCTCTGAGAACGGCTTGGCATGTCAAAATGGGGCTAAGCTCCATGCTGAGTAAAGATCTGGTGCTTGTACTAGTTTTTTAGCGGTTCAGCATTATAGGAGTTAGGTCACAGAACACTGAAATCCAGGACAAATGCCTACTGCTAAGGTGCTGCCCATGTCTAGAGAATGAGGAAGGGAGTCCTGGATGGGCCAGGGGGAAGAAGGGAAGAGCTCTCATCTATAACTTAAAAAAAAAAACAAAACAAAAAAACCAAAAAAAAACAGAAAAAAAGAAAAGAAAAAGCCTAAGTAACTCAAATGTAAATAGCCCCCACCTAGTTCTAAACAGGCAGGGAGGAGATGAAGTTGTGTTAGGGGATTTAGGCTCTTTTCAGAACAAGGGAAAGGAGAAGGGGAAGAAACTAACTACAGAACATATGAGATGTCCCGGGGTGTTATGCAGTGCTTCCTCCTTTATGGATCCATGGCGCAAGGAAGCAGCTCTGACTTCAGCTGTAGCTCCTGAGAGCAGCTATCAGTGAACTTGTTCTGCCTGAGGTCTTCAGGGCTGTGCCGTGTAGTGGCTCGTGCCACCAGGCTGTGGTAGGAATGGTTTGTCAGGGCACTTGGAGAATTAAAAACCAACTGCGTGGCCATTCTTCAATGTACATTCATTGCATTTGAAAAGAAGACAAGGAACAAAAAAATGGAATGGAGTTCTCCATCCTGCATTTCCTTTGCCAAAGATCCAGGCCACAGGGGATTGTTTCCTGCAGCACCTTTGATGGTGGAGTGCAAGGTTCATCCATCCTCTGGCTCCTCTTTACTTACGCAGGCCTGTACAGGGGGGAAAAAAGGGGAAGGCAGGGCATCAGTGTGGAACAAGTACTTAAGATAACAGAAATGGCGTGGAAATAATGAGGACACTTTGTTTCCCCTGTTCTAGGCTTTAATTATGATTGACTACAGGTGAGAAATAGGACTGAGAGCTCAGAAGTAACGTGGTTAAGTAGTCTTCAAGTCTGGAAAGAATGCTATGCGTATACCAGACCTGAACATACTGCAGTTAGGCCAAGCCAAAGTGTTAGATCTATGTATCCTCAGCATTTGGAGCTGCATAAAATTTGGTTAGGAATTTTAAAAGCTAGGGGTCATCTCTAGAATAAAGTAGCTCCTTGAAATTGCAGTGATGTGCTTGTTGTGTAGATGCAGCAGTATAAGCAGATCTACTTTTGTAGCCAGCAGTAAAGATGAGTGAATGTTTTCAGCTGAAACATCACCTCTTAAACATGCAGCTTCAGGTTGATTAAAACAGTTTGCAAATTCATGTTGATACTCAGCAAATTGTTTGTTTGGGAAAAAGTCTACCTAGAAAGAAAAGCAGAAGCATTTTGTTTTGTGTTTTGTGGAGTTTTTTTCTCTCCTTAAATTGAAGTGGGATTTTTTTTTTTCCCTGTTTAAGTAAAAGTTTCCTTTGTAAAGTATTCTGGTCATCAAAGTTTGGAGGGAATGGGGGGGAAAACTATCCTGAAGGAGTTCCCTTCTCTCTCCCCCAGTGTTTCAGTCTGGATTTTGATTTTTATTTTTTTTTTTACTTGAGGAGTGTTTTTTGTGTACTTATACCTCTCAGTTGATCTTGAAGAACCTACTTTCAACCTATAAGTGGTCAACCTACAAGTGGGTGATTGTTGTACTGGGTCTAGTCCTCTAACGCTGCTCGCTCACAGCTGCTTCATGCCTATGGCTACTGACAGGCTGCACCGCAACAGAATTGATTAGAGAGTGTTAATGTGGGCAATCACCAACTGGAGCCTTAGATCACTCAATTAACCAATACCTCCTGTTGCTGCCTGGTCAATACTGAAGTCTACATCTGATAAAAGTCACACCCTCTGTTACCCTATGGTCCTTTCCATGGTAGATTTGAGGCAAGAAGTCAGTGAAATCTGCCTACGCAACTCAAAATCAAAGCTTTTAAGTCATAAATGTGATGTAGTATTTGGGGTGCCAGATCACAGCGAGTGTTGTGAACAAAAGCCTCTGAACTGTACAATTCACTGCTTGGCCTTATAAATACAGCCTTAAAAGGCAGGGAGATCTATTGCCCATCTCTCTGCCTTTTAAATAACTAGAGGCTACCCCTTGTCATCTGGCAGGTTCTTGATTTAGCACTGAATCGTGTACAGAATTATGCTTTGAGACTGTTCTGCTTCATAATTAAGATTGCACAGTGCTTCTTTCTGAAACGAATTCAGAGAATGATGTTGAAAGGGTGAAGGGATGCAGCAGGCAGGAAGTGCTGAGAAATCATGGAATGGTCTGGGTTGGAAGGGACCTTAAAGATCATCAAGTTCCAACCCCCTGCCCTGGGCAGGGACACCTCCCACCAGAGCAGGTTGCTCAAAGCCCCATCCAGCCTGGCCTTG
>JAOXNO010000005.1:3321682-3340197 GCA_028565335.1 Limnodromus scolopaceus
ATCCACCAACACCCCCAGGTCCTTCTCCTCAGGGCTGCTCTCCAGCCATTCTCTGCCCAACCTGTATTTGTGCCTGGAATTGCCGCGTCCCAGGTGCAGGACCCTGCACTTGGCTTGGTTAAACTTCATGAGGTTTGCACGAGCCCACCTCTCAAGCCTGTCCAGGTCCCTCTGGATGGCATCAAGAAATGATCATGATGACCAGGGCCTCCTCCTACCTTGGCAGGTATTGAAGGGTACCTGGGGATAACAGCTTTAGGGAGAAACTACAAAGCTGTCTTGGTTAACCCTTCCACAGGTATCAGTGCAAGAAGGCTTCTTTGCCTCAAATGATGAGAATTCTGTTACTATGGGTGAACAGGAAAAGAAGCAGCCCTGAGCTGCTGTCCTGTCCTGGGCAGCCTCAGAGGAGACAGCGGGGCAAGCAAAGCACAGCCTGAATCTGAGCTTTAGCTACGGAGGAGTAAGAGTTCAGCCTTCCCTTCCTGAAAACTTATTGAAAATGTTCTCTTTTGGCCTCAGGAAAATAACTTTGGTTTTCAATAAGTGACTTACTATCCTTGGGCTAAGTACTCTGACCCAGAAACTCATGCACTGAAGACTTTAACGTATCCTCTATCAAGATTCATAATATATTATTGTTAAATAATTAGAGCAGTGCCTTGACTGGTAAGCAGTAGTGAGACTAAGGGTAATTCTACTACACAGTAAAACTTCCAGAACAATTTTTTTCAGGATAATTTGAGTCTCTTTTACTTAAGCTTGTGACTTGAAATAGGAACTATCACAACCAAAAGCCCCCTTGAGTCAATGAAATGTAGAACAGAAGCAGTTGTGGAACCTGAAATAGAAATAACTGTATTTATAGAACAGCGTTGTTGCTGTGTAAGTGGAGGTGCTAATTAAGATGGAGCACACTTAAATCATGCCTTTGTAAGCAACAGTACAAAACTGTTGGCTGATTTTTTTTTTCTTGTTGTTGTTGGCTTTTTAAAAAATGAAAAGTAACACCTGACCTGATAATTTGTGAGGTTTCCCGCTAACTGAAGTCTTGCAACTGATGTCAAGGAGGTCAGTAGATTGCTGTGATAAAGCTGGGAGATAACTGGATGGTGGTATGGAAGTACCTGTTGTCAGTAATAGTCTGGGGAGATGTTTTTTTTCCTACTAGTAAGAGGCAAACATTTTTAATAACTTTTTTCAGTGTAGTGGGTGGAAGCGGAAGGCCAGAAATGGGGTGTACATTCTGAATACTGAATTTAGCAGATGACAACCACTGAAGTAGGCTGCTAAGGTACACAGCAGTCTCCCTTTAATATTTTTGAAATGTGAGAGCATATTTAAAATTTATCGAAGTCATAAGCTGTGTGCTTGATACAGAGGTTATGGGGGTTGGTCTTGGACTTAAGCTGTGCTCGTCAATCCAGGTCAATGTCATTGTTCTGTGGGGCCTTTCCTCCTTGATAATTCTAAATTTGGAGAGCTGAAGAAGAGAAACTAGGGAAAAATGCAAGCCAGGACAAGGGAAAGGGCCCATTGGAAGGAACAGAAAGAGTGTGATCTCATCAAAAAAGGACAGATAAAAGTGAACAGGATAATTCCATTAGGGAATGAAGGAAAGTGATCCTGCTAGAGTTGTGGCAACAGGGCGAGGGCATTGTCAGGAGAGCATCTGGCTACTGACATTGGGGTGATGCCACCTGAAAATGTAACTTCATGGCTGCAGTTAGCTCCAAGTCAGTAGTTGTAGAATAGATGTGGTTTCATTCAGCGTTTCCTTCAACAAAAAAAGGAGTTAAAACCAGAAAGTCCGTGCTCCTGACCCCTAGCTGTTCTATTAAACTTCAAGTTGGATGTATTTGTTGTTTTGCATCTTCTTGAACAGGATATAAAAAAAGACAATGCTTTCTGTCATCATAAAATGATTTTCATAGCAGGACCAGGGCATCTGGCACTCAGTGCCCCAGACTGCAGAACTCCATGGCATCATTAGTTGAGAATCAAGTATCTGTTCCTCCTCTCGCTCCCATTCCTACCTGCAGGTGAGAGGCAATAGCTGGGCTGAAATAAATAAACAAAAATTGCTATTCGGTGGCTGCTGTGAAATTTATAGAGGGTCACCTTATCTACTGCTCAGCAGCTGTTTTCACCTCCCATTATCCAGAAAGAAATACTATATTGTGCTGGCAGAAGCTATCACTAGATAAGTGACGGTCTGAAGAATGGGACTGAAGAATACCACAGTTATTTGTATACTTCGTTAGCAGCTCTCTATCTTACCAAGACCCTTCTAAGGAGGTTTTACATTGCTAGCTTCTGTTAATATTACGATCTCCCCACATATAAATGAAGCTTTCTAAGTACTGGCTTCTTTCACAAGCAGAATTTATCATTTTAAGAAAAAAGCAGCTCCCCCCCCCAATACTGTAAAAGTGTGATGTTTCTTCAGCACACTGCTGTATCAGGCCAGTAAATCAGGGAGCTGCTTAAAGCTCCACAGTTTCTGCAGGCTGTGGAAAATTCCATCCCCCTGTGACAAAATGAGAGGGAAATCAATATTTAATCTCCTGTACCATCCCTTCTAATAATGCTATAGAACCCCCAAAGTTACAGGGAATTTAACTGCTTTGCAAAAATTACTTGTTCTCCTGGTCTTGTGCTGCGGTGACAAAGTGGGCAGTAATAACCACGCCACATTAGAGGGGCACATCTACAAATCCATTTGGGAGCAGCTTTTCTTCTCTCATCCCGACTTTTCTCCCCCTTCCTCACATCCTTCTTTTTGGCAGGAGTCTCTGGTAACATCATTCCCCCAAAACACCCTCCTCTAGTGCTGCTTTAAAATATTTCTGCACATTGAACTGCCTTCTTCCAGCTTGATTTAAAGAGTGTCAAAAATTCAGATCTTATTGCTTCTTTAATCAGATAATACTGGCCATTACGCTCGTTTGAAATCTCATTAGAGAGCCAGCTTTTAAGTGGACTGTGTGAAAGTGTGATCTTGCGCCTTCAGCAGTGGGAAGGGTTTCTCTTGAGGATAGAAGCTGGAATTCAACAGTGGAGAGTGTTGATCTCTGTTAGTGGTATGAGAGGAGCTGCTGGGAACAACACCCCTTTCTGCTCCCTGCTCTCAACTGAACTCTTGGGATGCTCCACACAGAAGCCTCTGTTCTTGTGGGCAACAGAATTAACAAAAAGAAACCTTAAGAGCAAACCTGTGCCATCCTGCATACAAACCATCTAATGCTCGGTTTAATTTTATTCACTGGTGTGCTAGCTTTGTACGCTACCAGTTCCCTAGAAGTAAAAGCAGATACATGGAGACCCTGTATCCAGCACAGAGTCAAATTTCGTGGTGCCACCATGAGAAGATGGTTGGAGGATGACAAAGACATGGCCAGTGATGAAAACTGCATGGATGGGAAACTGCAGAGTTCAGTCATGACTGACTGACCACAGAGCTATAATATGGCTTAAATAACTAGATGTTGCACAGTTTTTACCCCAGTAAAGATCTTCCAGTGAGGCTCTACCTGACAGGCTACAATATAAGCTTCTGACTGAGGATCATATTCTGCTGTTGCTATGGCTTACTCTCAGCATCCACTGAGGCTGACTCTTCCTCCCAGCTCCTGCCTTTACCTGCTTGGGCACCATTCTCTGCTGAAAAGCCTCTCTCTGCTTTCTTCATGGTAAAGGCACCCAGTAGTTTATTTACAATAGCATCCTATAGCTGGCCCCACTGCTTCCTATCAAACAGCATTGCCATAAGCCCAGTACGGCGACCCCAGCTTCACCCTGGCAACCTGGGGCTGAGCAGAGACAGTTTCACCCCTTCTGGTGTCCACTTGTCCATTCCTTCCATGCCTGAAAAGCCTGCTGGAGAAATCAACCTGTGAGGAGGTAAAAACCCAAACCTGTGGCACTCTTGAGCCATCAAACTAAGAGGCATCTGTGGAGATGATACTTACAGGTATGTCTGCTTGAACAAAAGGTTGGTGGGTTTTTCATTGACATGGTAGAGAGGAAATGGATCAAATCCACCAATGAAATCAACTGAAAAAAAATCAAAACTCAAATAAATAAACAAACATGGCCAGAAAGTTGAAAGGAAATGAAAGAAAGAAAAAAAAAAATCGGTGCATGTCATGACATAACACAAAAATTAGTGAGAGAACAGAAAAGTGATTTTTTTCAGGTATGGATTGCCTGGTGGAAATCTCTGCCTGTACAGACCTCTTTTCCAGGATCTCCTGAGACAGGCAAGTGTGCCAAGGAGGAGATTCAGCGGGCACAAGGCTTAAAGCAGAGAGTTAACAAAAGACTCCCGAAAAACAAGAGGCCCTGCCTCAGCCTCCTTGGGCATTGCCACCTCACTGTGACTTCTCACGAGAACGGAGCTGACAGAGCCTCGGCCATTCAGCCACGCGCTGAAAGAAGGAAGCCGGGGAACGGCTCGAGAGTGGGTGCCAGCGGAGGAGTTGGCAGCACAGCAATCCCCGTGCAGGCTATATAGCCAAGTGGGAATTTTCTTGCCCCCCCTTGTCTTTCCTGCAAGACAGACAACAGCAGCTTTGGAAAACTGCAAATACCTCATTATCTTCAGCTCTGATATTTTTCACGTCCCCTCTGCCAACTCCATTTCTTTCAATTGTATACAAACAGGAACAATGCTTCCCTTCTCCAGTGTTCAACACAAGGGCAATGTAACTGAACGAGGCAAGTTTGAAGTGACAATTCCCTTAGTAACCAGAGAAGAATTTTCCAAGTCTCTCTCAGTTCCCCTGAAATGAGGCCAAGTCTATATTGCCGAACTGGCCGGCGTAGCCAGGTCAGCCGGGGTATGATGTAGTGAGATTTGTGACTAGCCCAGCAGGCCTTGCAAAACCCTGTAAAATACATCCAGCTTAGACCACCGTTTGGTGCCAAGTTCGTGCATTTTGTTTGGAAGTGTGGAAGCTATCCGGTCCCAAAGCCATTTTAAAAATAACTGGAGAGTCTTATTAACTATATAAATGCCTGTTTATTTTTCTTTCCTGAAGGTGGCACTATTATTTTAAATTTTAGCTAAAGAGTTTTGGTATTTTTAAGTGAAAAATAGAAAAAATATTTACTAAATATATTGGAAGTGAAAAAATAACTCATCTCAAAATATGTTTAGAAATGGAAAGACAATATATTCTCACAAATTCCATTTTGAGGGGTAGCTTCATGCTGCTACTGTGATTTTGGAACAACTGTCAGTCAATGGGCAAAATCTGTAGAGGTTCTAAGTTAACTGGGGAGATAACTCCCAGTGAGACTTGACCTTTTCTTAGCCACTTTTGAAAATGTTTGAGTATTTTAAAATCAAGACAGTTCTGCAGTTTTAAAAAGCAGATGCTAACTATATTACCTCGGTTGTGGAACGTCTTAATTAGGAAACCTTAAAGAATTTCAATTATCAGTAACTGTTTAATACCTTGAACAAACAAGGTATCATCTGAGTGCCCAACCATGGAAGCACTCAAAATCCAAGTCACTTTAAAAAAAAAAAATCTTAACTGAGGCTCACTGTTGCAATATATTAGCGCATTAGCACATCTAAAATATTCTTGCCCACATTTCAGCTTTAGTAGATCCCTACTGCTGTGTTTTCTCATGAAAATCATGTTAGTGTGAGCCTCCTGATTAATGTGCCTCAACACTTATAATTACTTCATGCTGCATATCAAAGCAACATTTAAAGGAAACCACAAATGGAAGAGAAAATTAAAACGCAGCTCAAATTTGTTCAGGTCACTGGAAGGATCTACCACTGTGAGTGTGAAATATTGATGGTTTGTCATTGTTAATTATTCAAGCTGGCATTTTAACTCCAAGCTGGGAAACTGGGAGGGAAAAGGAATTTGTTAGTGGAAAAAAAAATTAAGTATCCTGAAATTAACGGCTCTGTTTCTTGATAATGCTTCCTTCCATGTGGTTGCCTCTCCCAACAGATCCCTCCTACAAAAATGAGCTCTGTCAGGGTGTTACTTTACAATATTCAAACAGGGCTTAGAACTCAAGCTATTTAGCTAATTAAAGAGCTATAGGGTAATTTTTAAAATATTACTTATAATGTAGCACTTCCACTAAGTGCACTGCCAAGCTCTAAACAAATGATCAATAAAGTCAGTAGAATCACTTCAGCCACACAGGAAGCAACAGAAAAACATCAGGACAAGTCTGATAAGCAAATGCATCTCATCTCACTCCTATGGAATCAACATTCTTCACATACTTTCAAATATTCAGTTCAAAGCTGTTGTTTTTTCAGCTAAAATCCATGCCAGCTGCTCTTTAAAACAACAAAACTATTTCCACCAACCTAATTAATGTCTTAAAAGAAGTTATACTTGGATATAAAGCCTTTGGATCGGATCCTTCCATGGAGTATACTGGTCTAGAGCCATTCATTTCAGTAAGACTTTACTGATTCAAACATGCTGAGAATTCCAACACAGAAAGGCAACATTGCCAAAGAAATCACATTTCATATTTATTTGAGCCCTATGCATCTGTTCTTTTGTTTGCAAAATTATTGCTCTCAAAGGGAGTTTTAGAAGGGCAACGTAATCCAGGACAAGGTTACAGATACCTGGATAGATCCCACAGACCCAGCCACCCTTGTGATTCCTCTGAGTCTTTGCTCTTCTCCGACACGTCATGACACGTAAGGTGTTTGTATATCAAACATGAGAGAGTCGTCTCCTTCCTCCTTTTTGTAATTCAGATACAGTACTTCCTCTGCTGTTAAATTAAGTGGTCAGGTTGGTTCTTGGCAAGAAATCTCATGCTCTGCTTCATCCCCAGCTTGTGGCATATGATACTCAGCAGGTGGCCTGCTTGAGTAGCAGGCTGTGTTCTCTGTTGAAGGTACTCCTAACTACAACGGTATTATTTCAGTGGCATTAAACTATATAAGCTTGAGAACAGAAGAAGCTGCCCACTTTCTCTAAAACCCAGCCTGAGAGTAGCCAACACCCAACCTTTTTTGGGCTGAAAGAGTAGCAGAATTATAGCATCTAACACGTGGTGACATGGGGAAAAACACCTCACAGAAAAAACAGCTGATCCTTAAAAGGTAGGTAGTGCCTTATCATATAGATGGAGAGATGGAAAGGACTCTGATGGCAACTCAGTCCTGATAGACAAACATCTGAGAGAGGAATAAAATTTAAAAAACCTTTGCCAAGGGATCTGTCGATAAATACTTACAGCTGTCTTCTTCTTCTGTAAAAACACTAACAACATAACAGGCGTAGACAAAGCCCACCAGCTGGAAAATAGAGAGAATAAATCATTTTAGCATCAATCTTGTGAGACTGGTCAAAACCCACTTGGCGTGACTTCAACAGCCAACATTTACTGTCAACTTGACAGCATTGCTGTAATGGTGGAGCCAAATCATGTTTTCTGTAAGGTGGGGGTGCATGTCTAGGCTTAAGGGAAGACACTTCCAGGAGCGTACTCAAAGGTCCAAACCTTGCAAGACCAATCCCGACCTTCAGAGTAGCATCCTGCTCTTGCTAGAATGACTGGCAAGAACATAGGCTCACTTTGCTGGTATTACAACTACTGTGTGAAGTTTACTCTCTGTAAGAAGTGATGAGGATGCAGGAGAGCACCTTATCTAACATTTTAGACAGACAACTATGTACAGACCAGCCGCACAGACAGGGTAGAACAGGGGTAGACAGAATAGGGGTCATCTAGTCCAACCATCAACCTAACTCTGATAAAAAAACATCACTAAACCATGTCACTAAGCACCACATCGACCCGTCTTTTAAATCTCTCCAGGGATGGTGCCTCAACCACTTCCCTGGGCAGCCCATTCTAATGCTTAATAACCCTTTCAGTGTAAAAATTTTTCCTTATACCCAGTCTGAACCTCCACTGGCACAACTTGAGGCCATTTCCTCTTGTTCTATCACCTGTGACTTGGGAGAAGAGACCAACCCCTGCCTCTCTACACCCTCCTTTCAGGGAGTTGTAGAGAGTGAGAAGATCTCCCCTCAGCCTCCTTTTCTCCAGGCTGAACACCCCCAGCTCCCCCAGCCTCTCCTTGTAAGACTTATTCTCCAGACCCCTCACCAGCTCCGTTGCCCTTCTCTGGACCCACTCCAGTCCCTCAATGCCTGTTTTTGTGGTAAGGAGCCCAAAACTGGACACAGCACTCGAGGTGGGGCCTCACCAGTGTTGAGTACAGGGGTTAACCATAGAAATGGTGATGTACTGGCAGCAATGTTCAGAGACACTGAAATCTTTAGTAACTTCGGCTTGGAGATCAAAAATCAATTGGAAAGAAAACCCAGTCTTACTCTAGCTCTACAATTTCTAAGATTCTTCATATCTTTGGAGAATAAACACTTTGGCGTGGACACATCGAGTGTCGGGCCTGCAAAGTAAATGGGCCAGAGCACAGTGAGAAACAGACACGGCGATAGCAGTGTTCTTAATTCACAAATTGCACAGGTTAGCAGTAAATTCCCGCCTCCTGGGAACCAGATAGAAGCAGGGAAGGAGCAGTAAAACAACAGGGTGCCTCTCAAATAACAGCCGTCCTGGCATGGTGCGGCCCTCATGTCAACCCATTGCTCAGAGCAGTCTTTAGAGCAGAAAACTAGAGTGAGCATTAAAAAAAAGCAATTTAAAGTAGCCTGGTGGGTCTGTCCTTGGTAGTTTGTAGAAGCTCTAAAGCATCAGAACTGCCTCATTCAGCCTCAGTAGCAAGTTGTTACTCAGCCTGAACAGGGTAACAAACTTCTGGTACTACGGGAGTTAAGCATTCTTGATCCAGCGGGGTTTTATTTTGCTTTGCCTTCTTCCTGTTAATCAAATCTCCTCTCCATCCTTCGTTTTACATCTTTACATAACACCCCACTTAGCGAGATCTTGGTCGACAGTAAGTGTATTAGTAAAGTTATTCTGAGACATAATTGTTTTCCACTGCGAACTCAATTCTTCTGAACTAGAGTTAGAATGTTACAGACAGTGACTCACTGTGAGGGAAGACAGAATGATGCATGGGAGGGCTTGAAAAGTAGAGTCCATTCATTTTTAACGTGACAGAAAAATACATCACACCAGAAAACAAAAGGCAAGATAATGAGATTTCTAGTGGGGAGTTATAAGGCGTTCGTGATTTCTCCTGCTCTCCCCGACAAAACACACCTTGTTGGAAGGAAACGGAATGGTTTTTTTAGCATCACTAAACCTCGTATTTCTTTTACAATTTTCTATAATTGTGTGAAAGACAAGCCAGCTCTCTCCTTTCCTCTTGGGTGAGCCTTAGGGAAGCGTGTCCCAGTACCACAGCGCAGGAGAGGAAGCTCCGTGGACTCACTCATTCCCCTGCTGTGCATTTTTGAAACCGGAGCTGCTTCATACTAAGTTTCTAGGAGCTACAGAAGACCTCACACAGGAAAAAATAATAAATAAATGCTTCTGGGCATGATGGTAACAGCAAAGCCACATGGAATGGCCAATCTAATTTTACCTGCTGACTTAGAATTGCCTCTGAGTAGAACAGTTGCTTTTCGAAGGCAGACAAAAACGCAAAACAAAACAAGAAAACAACAAAACCCCACAGAATAATCAGAGAATTTTCTTCTCTTCTATTCCTTGCCCCGTGCTAACATAAAACCTAGGGATGTTTATTTCCTTCCTGAAGTTTGGGGCAGTTCGGGGGCGGTTCGGGGCCGGGCGGGAGGGCGGTGCCCCCGGAACTGGCCGTGGTGCTGACGCGGCCCCGAGGCCGCTCCCCGCTGCCCCGCCTCAGGAGCGGGCTCGGCTGTGAAATCAGCAATTAGCGCTCATCAGCTGGGCTGGGGTAGCTACCGACGCCAACACTCAATAGATGCTCTTGGAAAAACAGAGTGCTTCAGGTTAAAGCCGTCCCAGCATTCAGTGAGATGTCTAGCACCCGTCTGCGCACTCTGGTCTCCAACGTAAGTGCGTTTGCTCTCACCCTAGGATCAGATTAGGAGTGTGGTTACACACATTCTTTGTACTTGTTCTAGCATTTTTATAGCTTGAAGATCTAGCCTTCTACATTTTACAGGATGTAAGGTCAAATCATGCAATTTACGTACTCGCAAATATCCAAAAGCAGGAAAGATACATCTTGAATGTGAGCCCTGATTCCAATGGAACTCTAGGAAGGTTTTATCTTTCCCCAGACTTTCCATCAAGTCTCGGAGTAGAAACTCTAGTTTAATAGCCATGCAGAGTGGTAGCCCTGAATCCATTCACTATTATTATACTCCATAACATGTACACACAAGCCTTATGCGATATCCGTGTCAGGGAATTCCTGATAGTATTAACAATGAAAATGACTTATCTGCCCAGTTTATGGGCAGAGCGCGTGAAAGATTATCAGCTCTACTGTCACAGGGAACCTCTTAAACCTCTGAAAATTTTTCACGGTTCAGAAGCACCAAGCAAGCAGTAAGATTGACTTGGGAAGTTTGTTTTGCACAGAAGTTAATGCCTCATCACCCTCAACAATCACTCCTCTCACCCTGTATGTTTTTTGTTTTATGACTAAGGTGACCTTTTGCATTCAGAAAAACAAACCAGCCAACCAGCCAGTAGCGAATTAAGGGAACTTCCCTAAATATCTAGTCCCATTCCATCAGAGCAGAGGGTTTTCTTTTTTATTTCTTCTATCTCCTTGCTTTGTTTCAAAAATTACCTGCTTAGCATTCAAAATTTACTTTTCATTGACTTTATAATCCATTCCTTCTTTACGTGAGTTTCATCAATAAAAATTGTTTATTTAATGGCACATTTTATTGAAAGAAGTTTTGCTAGTCTCGTGATCTGGTCAGAACAGGAGAGTTTCAGTGGCAAGGGAGGAAGAGACATGCAACATAAATATGAATTGCATTTTCATATGGGCTGACCTAAACTATAATTAAATATATCACCTCAGGGATGAAATGAACTCCTGGGATGCCTCATGTCTTCTGCATGAATTATGAATGAAATATAGCTACAGAGGAGAAATGCCACTCCTATTGTCCAGTCCTTTTCACTGGGAAAGTCTGCTAGAATGTGAGATGAGCAGACTCCAAGAGACACCAGCATTTCCCTTCTGACTCCATACTTGATGAAGACGTATCAAGCCCCTAAACATGATCAAGTGTAACAGCAATTAAAATAGAAAAGAAAGGTTCACAGAGGCCAAGAATTTGGAATTAATTTCGATCTTGCTCCAAGTGCCATCTTGGTTGGTGATTTCAATATGAAAGAGGGTTTTAAGCTCTGCCATCCCAGGGAAATAGCAATAATTCTTAGATCTTTGCAGATTATGTAGGGAAAGTGGAAGAGGAGGGAAAACGTCAGCGATGTAAAATGACACTAAGCTATTGCTCTAATTCCCCAAAGAATGTTCTTGGGCTTTAGCCTCTGCTGCTGTTTTCTCCACTTATTCTGCATGTTCAGTACCAGCTTCCTCCAGGCTGCAGAAGTATCGGATTAAGCTTTTTATTAGGAACACATGTTGTAGGCAGGTGTGTTCAGTCAGCCTGTCAGACAGCCTGGGAATGCATATGCAGCCAAACAAAAGAGGATAGAGCTGGGATGTCCCAAGCATTCCACAGGTAAATCAGCAGAGCAGGAAAGACAGGAAGAAACAAGTGTGCCCAAAGGGAACGAGGAAAACATAAGTCTGTTTTCCGTAAGTCTCTGCCCCTCACTCATCTGAAGTTAACTTTTTAATAGCGAGTTGAAAAGTGTTCATAAAACAGCAGTATTGAAAGAAAATGCTGGAGCCAGAAAGACTGAATTACAGCAAGTTCTACAGAAAGGGACCAGCTGGCTGCGAGTGTGCAGAATACTCGAAGGATGGGAAGGCAAATTACAGGAGGTGTCACTGTTTCTTGTGTAAAATCTCTAGCTTTGGTTTACATCTGTCCTAGTGAAGATTCTGAGTTCAACTCTTCTTTTAGTAGAAAAACTTGCCATTGGTTTTTCTACCACAGAGAATATGGGCAGGGTCTCCCCCTTCAGGACAGATGTATTCTAGGTTTCACTTCTAATTAGAGCTAATGAAATGTGTATGTTCTCATCGGTGCAAGAGGGGGTAAATGATGAGATCTCTGCTACAAGAGAGCAAAAAGCCAGATTGTGAAAGAGCTATTGTGACCAGATCAGCAAAAAGAGACAAAGTCCTTTGATTCCTTGACCTTCTTTACTCTTTGGATGCAATTACCACCACTGAAAGTCTAGCTTCTGCCAACAGCAAAGCATCTCTTGCGTGTTGCTTCTCACATAACATCTGCTGTCAAGGCTTGCATTGCCGCCTTCCTGGGAACCTTCCAACCTGTCAGTCTGAGTGAAAACAGCAGACAGGCAGGCAATGAGTTCTCTCAGTTGGAAAGACATTTCCAATTTCCATCCCTTTCAGTGGAGCCTCAGGAAAAGCCTAACCCTCCCCACTCCCAGAACTACCATATGGACAGCCCAGAGCTATGCCAGGTATTTCAGAACTAGAAATGGCTCCTCTCCCTGCTGGCTGGCAAGTTGGGGAGATGCGAGATGAATCCTTGCTAAGATAAAAACAAAGCAGATTTCTTTTCCTGACAAACAAGTTGCTGTTGCGTTTCCTAATTGGGTCGGTAGGATTAGTTTTAGTGTGACATTTCTGTACCAGTATAGACTTTAAGATGTTGTTGCAGTAAGCTTTTTCCTCCAACATGTTCTCTGCTAAAGCATTGAGAAAGATCTTCACAGGACCCTACAGCTACTTGTATCAGGCACAGTGACAGATATGCCCAAGTTTGATCGCATTCCGGATTAAAGGAGTTGCTTTTGCCTTCAAGGGCTACAGACGAGCTCTGAGCTACAACAGACTGAGACCTTATGTATCTTCAAATGCATGCCCAGGGGCGGGATAATATAGACAGCAGGAGTCAAGATGACAGCCAACACTGTGCTCACCAGATGGGTTCAGGTTTGCTTTGCTTTCCCTCTCCTTTGGCATGCAAGATCGAATTTAGCGAGCCTCACTCCAAGTACACAATACATCTCACTGCAGTTCCCCAGTAGTCTCAAGGAACTGGTATTTCTAGAAAACAACCAAGATGTCCAGAGCAAGGTACTGCATCGTTAAAAGAACATGGGTTTCATGCTATCATATCTGGAATAAAAAAAACAACCCAGAACACACTCCCTTCCTCAAACTTCTCAAAAACCATTAGGCAAAGCAAAAAAACTACAGAAAGCACAATTTTGGCTGTCCCTTGACCTTCTTAAATGGGAACTGGCTATTCTGGTCTCAAACGTGTGGCAGACAAGGAGGGAACTAGGTCGTGTCCCTTGCTGCATCCCCTGAGCCTTCAAGTTCCTCATGATGTTTTTTATCCTATCGATCTGGTGTCCCTGCCCGTCTGCAGCACAGAACCTGCCAGGTGCTCTGGGAAGGACAGCAGCCTGTAATAAAATCTGCCTTAAAATGAGATAAAGAGAACAGAAAAAGATACTGGCAGGGATCAAAGAGTTTGACCCTCAGAGACTAAAAAGGGAGAGAACTGGCTGACTGTTTTCAGGCAAGGCCTGAGAGGGAAAGTGAAGAGGCTTGCTTTCTGCCTTACCTCAGCAGAGCAGAGAGGAAAAGTTCTATTTCTCCCCCTACACGACAAAATTATATGAGCTGGCAGGAGTTGCAGGCCTGGGGCTTCAACACCCTACCTTTATTACAGGACAAGTAGAAATTTAGTTCACTCTGCATATTGCAGCTCATGTGGCTTCCTTGCATATGAGTATTTTAGCCTCATTTCCAGGGCTTAGGATTTAGAAATCCACTGCAACTTAAATCTCAGGGAGCAGGAGAGAAAAAAAAATATTTACCTAAATCCTATTTTATCTTATGGTTCCCTCCTCTGCCTCCCCATCTGGCCCTTGGTGGTGTTTTTTGCAGATGCACAGAGAATATTGTCTGTGCCTTTGGGAAGAAGCAAAGAAGAAAACCCTCCCAGAGACACAGGCTCATATCATACCCTCAGCTCAGGGCCCTGTGCCTAAGGGAGCAAGCTGCCATAAAACAAACCCGGGACCATTTGTTGGCTACGCCTCTAGCCTGGGGCACAGCTGCCAGCTCAGGCATTTAGGAAGGATGCTGACAGTGACATACATCTGCACTTTAAGAGTCGGGGATGTTCTGACTTCAAAGTCTGTCAATTGTTTCACGCAAGCCAGGAACAGCCCCAGTTCAGCAGAGTCAATCCCAGTTCCAGCTAACAGCCCTTTATAAAAAGACAACGGGCTCTATTCTTCTGGATGCATTGGTTTGCCTTACTCATGCACATGCCTCGCAGCAACTCTCAGCCAGCTTTAGTGCAGATCGTTTTCCCTGAAGGAGAACTAACCAAATATTAACAGCCAGCACACACGCCGGGGAGTCCGTCCAACTCAGGAAACAGGAGCTTCTCTGTCTGCCTCGTTTTTGTGACATGGCAAGAAAGGACTCGGAGCCTTCCCCCGCTCCCCACAGTTCACTGGGTCACACAGCGCATCCCAGCTAATAGGAAATGCAGGATCGAGACAGTAGAAAGTTGTACCAAAAACGTGCAGAGAAGTACCTGGCACTCCAGAAGCTTGCAGTTTCTCTATTTGTTATCCTTTAACATTTAATCATGGCCAGTTACCTTTATTTCTTTTCTTTTTTTTTTTTTTTTTTTTAAGCCAAAACTGCAACGTGACCGTTTCACCAGCCCACATCCATTTGTGCTTAAAGCCATTACCCACAAAGTAGTAAGACAAAAGAGATTAGGAAGATGGGGGCTACTAACTAATGCAGCTACAAAATGGGAGAGTACCAACAAAGTAAAGGGGCCAGCAGACAGTTTGTTTCAGTTAATTTCACAGACAAGGGAGAAACAATCAATTAACTGTGAACACTACGGACGTTGAATTACTGCAGAGTACTTTAAAAAGCCTGCGGAAGACTCTAATGAAGAAAGAGTTGATGGAAACATTTAGTGCATATCTTTGGTGTCAGCAGAAAGAAAGCATGTTGTTTTCTGCTTCCTTAAACTTTGTTTCATATTCTGGAGATAAGGATCTTCTCCCTTTTATTTCTTCACAACAAATGTGCAGATATGTGCTCCCCCACCCATCACTAAGTCACGTGGAATACGAGAAATCCTCCTCCAGAAGGGTGTCTGTCCTTGTCAGAACATGAATTTCCACCTCCACCAGGGCTACACAGTGATTTGTTATTGTACCGCTTGTGTGCGATGCATTACCTCAGGTGTTCAGTTGCTGGTATCCATTTCCAATTCTTTCTAACAATATTGTTCATAAAGGAGAACAAACAAAAAAAGCCGTTTACAGAGGCTTTTGCAATCAGATGATACAAAATGGGATGGAAAATATGGGCCAACCCCTGTGTCTGGAAAAAACCCCAAATAGCATCCCCTCAATAATCGTAGAATCACAGAGTGGTTTCAGTTGGAAGGGACCTTGAAGATCACCTAGTTCCAACCCCCCTAATCGTTACCCCGTGGCAATCTCAGCGATGTACTCACCGCGATCAGGATCTGGAAGGAGCTGTGCATGACCTCGATGTACCGATACTCCAGGGCACAGCCTATCACAGAGATGTAGGAGTGACTATCCAGCCCTTTGATGCCAGACATGGAAGCCTCCTTCCTTACACAGCCAGGACCATTTTCACTCCACCATGACTGGTGCCGGGAGATGTTGAACGTCAAGAGTTCACTGTCCTAAAGAGAAAAGTTTCAAAGAGATCTCCATTTACAAGTGTCTGATATGATGGAGGACATATTAAATCAATGGGAAACCTAAAGTTTCTGAGATCCCCACCCTCAAAAATGCTAGCAGAGATCAAAATACATTTGCTTTATATTCCTTAATAAAAAGTATTTCACAGAAAGACAGTCTTCTGTGGTGGGAAGCATTTCTGAGGCAGTCCTGCAGCACTCCAACAAAGCTATTTCACCATCACATTGCACATTTCTGAAGCAGGTCCTGCTTCTAAAGCAGAAAGACAGTTTCTAGGCTGCAGCCCCAAGAACACTTTGCTACTGGTTCCTGCACCCAGAAAAGAACCCTCGAATTGCGGGTTTGGGGGATTAACCTTGCAAATCTAGAAGAAAAGGTTAAACAAGGCAGCACAACGCATCCTGTCACAGAACCATGTATTCTGGGTACACTCTTCCCAGCACAGAGGACTGAGAAATATGAACTTCATAACCCCAAAGTGAGTTTCAAAACCCAACAGATCTTCCTCTGTTCCGAGCTTTTAACACGTCTAACAAGTTCCTTTACCATTTTTGTCTGATTTCCTTCCACAATCTTCACATAAGGCGCATCTATGTCTTCTGCTGACCTTACTCACTGTCAGCTGAGCTGACCTCACCGTGATGATTGCAGCTTCTTGCAAACACTTCCCCAGCAATTCCTTATCATCTCTACCCCTAGAGAGGCTTTTTTTTTTTTTCTCTTCTCATCTTTTCTCATTCAATAATGTAAACCATGCCATTGTGGGCACAGGTTACACTATTTACAGTGAAGCAGGAGCTTCGTATGGAACTGGGAGCTCATTTAAAAGTGACAACAATTCCCTCACACTTGAGAAAAGAGCGGTACTCGCTGGAGTACCCGGGAGAGCTTTGGGATTTTGAGTTGATGGGACATGGCAAAACCCTCCCTGCAGATGGTAAAAGCCAAACTTGGAACTGGCTGAATGAACTGATCACTTCACAGAGGAGTGCTAAGTGCTGGGCGCCCCAGCAGCCCCCTCAGGTCACTCTGATGTGGAATTAACTCCTTTCCACCACAAAACAGAGCAAGGGATCAGAAGTTTTATTTTGAAGGACAGATTATAAAATGGATCAGGCAGAGAATCTGTGTCTCTACAGAGTAGAAACAGCCACTGGATACACACACACGCACCCCACCTAACCATTACTAGAAGTTTTAGCACCTATCCATACACTGCTTCACATCGCACTTGCCAGGGTCCTACACAGTCCCTGTAGGAAAGAAGCAGCTCCTAGAAGAGCAGCAGAGCTTGGGGTATTTACACTTCCCAACATGGGAAACCTCACGTGGCAGCTCCTTCACCTCAGGTCCCTGTAGAGTCAAGGGAGAAAAACAGATTCAGAGCAGCCAATCCAAGCTCCTGCTCTGAATTTCCCTCTGGAGGGAGGAGTTGTCTCTGCTGCCAGTACAGGGAGGCTGGCCAGGTAGTCCTGCAGATACACTTCTCTGTGTCTGGGTTTGTATCCAGGGGCAAACTTGAGTTACAAGGGCAGAAAATTTAAATGCCAGCCAGAAAACCTGTGAATAGAAAACCAACTGCCCCGCTATGCACATTGTGTAGGTACCCTCCACTCAGAAACAGTCTGCAGAGCTGTTATTGAAATATGCTGCAGGAAGCACATGTTAAGAAATGTGGACAATTAAGTGAGAAGACAGCTGCCAAACTCCTGACATAATCACCACAACAGATGGGATGTGCTTTACAGTAGATGGAGGAGGGCACGGAGATGGAGGATGGCACCAGCGTGCGAAAGCAGCGTGAATAGCGGAGACAATAGGGAAAACTCTATTAACAGTTGGGAGCTTAGAGGGAGCTGTCTGCATTTTAAAGGCTACAGGGAGTAATTATTAGATTGGCAGCTATGGGATAACGCACACAGCACAAGGTGCTGTGCTAGCTTCATTTCTAGAGACAGTTTTCTCTTCCAGCTTCTCACAATTTTGGCACAAGCCTTTGGCTTGCTCCCTCTGCTGGGCACTGCTCTTCAGTGGCCCACAGACATCCCACACACCCAGCACAGCCCATCTTTTCTGCAAAGCTCGTTCTTTATCTCACAAGTTTCCAGGTTCTGAGACACATGGATCTTCCCCAGCAAAAGCTTTTCCTCCTGGAGACAGCCAGCCCTCCGAGCTCCTGTGCTCTCCTCCTTCTCACAAGCCACTTGGGTTAGGGAAGGAAAGAATCGTGTTTTTCCAACAAAAAGACTCAATTCCTGTTTCTTTGCCTGGGGCTTCCCCCAATTAGCAGAGAAACAAAGCTGTTCCACAGGGCACCACAGGATCTACTCTTAACCTCGGTCCCCAGGGCTTCCCTCTCCCAGCTCACAGATGGTGCCTTCCCAGACCTTCTGCCTCACTGATGCAAGGAGCCCCTTCCATGCCTGCTCTGCTCCTTACAGAGGCATCTATATGTATTTGGCAAAGTAAGAAACAGGCTGCTTCCCTTCTCGAATCTCCCTTTTGGCAGTCCTCAGAGAATTGGCTTGGGCTTAACTTTGCTGCAGAAGCTGAACTTGCTTGTGAATAAAGCCTGAAAAAGCAGAACAAGTGCTGGGCTGGAGGTAGGCAGGTGGAGGAACAGTAGGTCCTACACAGCACTCACTGCTTTTTGCTCACAACCATAGAATCATTTAGGTTGGAAAAGACCCTTGGGATCATCGAGTCCAACCATCAACCCTACTCTACAAAGTTCTCCC
>JAOXNO010000005.1:3356642-3373710 GCA_028565335.1 Limnodromus scolopaceus
GTTCAAGGCCAGGTTGGAGGGGACTTTGAGCAACCTGGTCTGGTGGGAGGTGTCCCTGCCCAGGGCAGGGGGTTGGAGTAGATGATCTTTAAGATCCCTTCCAACCCAACCATTCTATGATTCTAGAAGGTCCCTGCTCTCCCCTTTCCTTGAGGGTCCCTCTCCCCCTGCTCTGCACCTTCCACCCACCCCGTCCCCCTCCGGCTGCTCCCCCCCAGCTCCTCGAAGCGCGTTGCCCTGGGAGCTCCAGCAGCTGATCCCCTTAATTAGGTCACCAATAGATCACGCGTAAAACACTCGCACCAGCCAGATCCTCTGGAGGGAAAACACTCAAGCTCTGCAACCGGGGTAAAAGCCTGAGAGAGGAAAGATGCCAAAGCTGAAATAACTCTTCAAAACTTTGTCTGCAGGAACCCTCTTTGCAGCTTCTGCTCCACACCCCGCTCGCTGACACCGTGCCTGAGTGGTAGTGCTGCTTTAATTTCCTCTTGCTCCTGCTGCAATGCCAGATTGCTTGGATATTCGTAAACAGGAGGAGTTTAATGAAAATTATAATTAGAGCCCTGCGGTGCTCTTGCAGGTCGCCTTTACACTGGGCTGCCTATTTACATTACAAATCAGGCTGGTGTCACTGCGGAGTCGACAGCGAGAGAGGAGAATTCATTAAAAGGGAAGCGCGGGGTGGGTGAGAAATAGGGGAGAAAGAAAATGATATTGTTATTGTTAATAATCTAGGAAACGGGGATCTGCCGTTGTCTCTGCTCCTGGAAGAAAAGCCTGTTTGTAATCCCCCTGCGGCGGGAGGGGGGAGAGCACAGGCACCCAGAAACTTCCACTGGGAATTACCGCACAAACGGACCCTTCTTCACAGAGCAACTGTTTCTCGTGGAAAGCAAAGTGGCGATGGAGACTTTCTCTCCCCCACCAGGACACAGAGAAGTGCTCTTAGCACTTCTGCTCCCTAATACCGAGCCGTGAAGTTTGGGGGGGGTCGGGGAGGGACTACGTGTGAAGCCAAAGGGATGCGTTTCCCATCATTTTACAGCTTCCCTTTTCCACCTGCCAGCAGCTCCAACGCTTTTTGCCAGCAGCTCCAAAGCTACGATGCTTTTCGCCCCACCGTAATGCCCCGAGCAGCAGCTCCTTGGGGAAGACAGAAGCCCCCATTCAGTCAAGCGCTGGAGCATCTGCTGACCTGAGACACAGCTTACGTCCGGCTGCAGACTCTCTAAAACCTGGGCCTGATGGAGCCGGAGGGAAGATCCCATGGGAACAACATGGAGGCATCTGGGCATCGACACCCTGACACCCAGCCTGGGTCTCACGGGGCAGCAGAAACCCCAAATACGGAGCAGTCTGCTGGGTTTGATTCTGCTCCCACGCCTTCCACCAAAGCCCTCCCGCACGGTTGTTAACCCTCTTCCCATCTGTACAGCGGGATAAGAAACAACACCCGCGTTTTACACAGAGGGTAGCTGGAGACTCGGCTTGTATTCGTAAAAAGCTTCTTTAATATTTGATACTAATCACCCTGCATCGGCAGGAACCGCAGCAGCGTTGCAATACTGTTTATGGGATGCCCGCCTGCTCGCAAAAAGAGGTGGCGTTTCAGTCTGGGGACCTCCCGGTGCCCACCGCAGCCCCAGCCCCCTCACCTCTCCCGTCACTCTGGAAACAGAGAGGGAAACCCACCCTGCTCCCCTGCCTGCATCCCCCCACGTCCGGCCAAATTGTTGATGCTCCAACCAAACCCCAGCCCTGCCCGGCAAAGGATGCCCAGCCACTCCACCTGCCAGACCCCCCCGCTGCTGCTGGGCTCAGTTATTAATCTTCCCTTGCCCTCGGCGGCCGGAGGACGTAACTTTAGTCTAATAAACAGCTGGGAAGTCAGGACAGAGCAGATGAGCTAATACTGCAGAAGTGATTGGCTTTATATATCAAAACCGGCCCAGGAGACTTTCCCCCCTGCACGTCATGGCGATAGCCAGAAAGTTTTCAGGACAATCAGAAGCCTGAGGAGTTTGGCTGCAAAGGGGCCAAGTGATTTGCTTGTGTTTCATACGCGCTGTCATCGATATAAAATGACCCGTTCTGTGACAGCCAAGTTTTAATCATCACTGGTAACACTCTGTTGTTCATGCGTTGCCAAAAAAAAAACCCCAACCTAACATAAAAAATGTCCTGATTTCAGGTAAAAAAAAGGACAAATGAAAAATTTCCCTTGAAAAATTATAGTTGAAAAAACATGTAGCCATTTTTTTCAGCTGAAAAATAAGTATCAGTGAAGAAATACTGACCCACTCTCCCCTAACGAATGTACCAGGAAACTTCCAGACCTGTCATCACAGCGTGGAGTGAAAAAGAACTGGGAAGAAAAGAGTGTTTTGGACATGAAAAACATTTAGCGACCCAGCTGCTGGTTCCAGTAAAATGCTTTTGACAGGAAGGGTTTTAAAGTGGCACAAACAGAAAAACAACGATTTTGTTACAAATGGGGACTGTCAGAGGCTTTCGGGGTATTGCAGGAACTTTCCAGTAACCACAATCCCCACGAACAACTTCCCTTCTACAAAGTGGCTACAAAATGAATCAGTCACTATTGACTTCCATCATCTGATTGCTTCACTGGAAGAAAACCAGTCGTACTTAATTAATTGATTAATTACCTTGGTAATTACAGGGAACAAATCTAGCTTCCCTCGCCTCCCTCAAGACATGTAAACTAGGGATATTTCAGTTTTCCAGCCACTTCAGGAGGCAAAGCCGATTTTGTGCCACCCAAGATGACTTCTGAGCTGCCACCCGTGTCTCAGGAGTCCCCGGTCCCCTCGGCACGGCCCCAGCAGCGCGGTCCCCATCGCTCTCGGAGGCGAGGAAGGCTGACCTCCTCTTGGGCTTCTTCCTCGGCTGGCACCTCCCCATGAAGATGACAGGCTGGGAAGCAGAGATCGGGCTCTATTTTTCTTAAGTCACTAAAAGCAAGAGAACAGAGCCACATGAAGTGCTCAAACAGATGAACCAAGTGAATTCCTAAAGGGTGGAGATGGTGAAAAGTTTAGAGGCACGTTTGAGGCTGAGCATCAGCCTCTCCCTTCCCCGGGTTGACGAAGCAGCCTGGGAAGTGCAATCTGCTCTGGGAAGTCATTAAAGGGTAAGAGCTTGTCTCTGCCACAAACCCCACCGAGTGCTGGAAGTAAGTGCTGGGGGCGGAGAGTCTCGGGTTCAAAGCGTAGACTGAGCCGCGGCAGAAGTCACTGAACCCATATTTTTCTCATGCTCAGCATCCCCTGCACTGCTGTGTTATCCTGCTGTACTTGAGTTCAACGGAACAAAAGATCCTCATTAGGGATTTATTAGCAATACAGTATCATGCTAAAAAAAAAAAAAAACCTAAGGTTTAACAAGTTCTCCCACATGAATTAACGGCATTGACCGAACCACTTTTTGTGCGGCATCCCCTTTGTTTCTGCTCTTCAGCCCAAGCAGAGGATGAAACGAGACCCATGACGTTCACTTCGATGGAGGGGAGCTGCTGGCCTTCCAACTGTGTAAATAAGGATTCAGTGCCTTTTAAAAAGCATTATTTTTAAAGGAAAGCCCTTTTGAGTGAGGGCTAGAAAGGGGTTATTTTCCACATGACCAAGCGTCAAAAGGAAAACGGCAGCCCAGTCCATGCTCTTATCGCCCTCCCCGAGTCACCCACTGGATAGATTTGTCACAAGGTGAAATAAGAGCGAGTCCTCAATTTATTATCATTTTCTACTTGTCCTCCTTAATGCAGCTCCTGCCAGGATGAGTTTGCTGTGGGAAAGTGGAATGAAACCAGGCCTTTCAGTTTGCTGCTAAATGGGACTGGGAGGAGGCTCTCGGGGCGGGGGGGGAGGGAAAAATCTTCCTCATTATAAAGGGAAAATGTGCAACGCAGAGTTTTCATCGGATGCTGCCCAGCCTCCCAATTAGGGTGCCTGAGACAAACAGTGGCGTTATTATATGTAACTGTTTATCCAGTGTCACTCAGCCATTGTTTATTTTATGAGCATAATTTATCTCCGCTGCTGCGCTACCCAATTTGTTTGCATTTTCAGTCCAGTCGAGTGTCTCTTATTGTGCACGTCTTTTGGCCTCCCACCAACCCACTCTCCAATTAAGTTTCCAAGAGCGTCGCACAATGGCCAGGCCCCTCCTGCGCTTCGTTTTTCGCATGACGTTGGCATCCCCTTCGTTTCTGGGCTGCCCCTCCCCTGCTGACTCCCAGCTCCTCGAGGGCTCATGGTTTATTCAACAGCAAAGCTGAATTTTCTCTTTTCCTTCTCTTTTTCCCTTCCTCCCCCTTTATAAAATCGAGGCTGGTCAATAGGTGCCACTTTGGCAGCTCTGGAGAATAAAGTTCGCTGGCGGCAGATCTTCAGCCATTGTGTCCCCCCAGTGCAAGAGTTTGGTGACCTTGCACCCAAACCTCAAGGTGGCAGCTCATCTGTGGGGCACTCATGAACCCTTGTGTCCCCTCCAGCCACGGAAGGGGACAAGGACTTGCCCTCTATTAGCTTTGTGTCACCAAAGCTTCACCCACACGTGGCCCCGCTGCCCTGCTGCTGTCGCTCCCCTCGAAGGTGCGAGACGATTCCTCACCCCTGGAACAACGGCACCTTTGCCTTGTCCCTACTCCAAACTCTCCCACCAGCTTTTTCAGCTCTTTTGATCTCCCTGCTTGCAGGTCTGTCTGCAGGGATTAGCTAAAATAGCAAAGCGCTAATCCACAGAGCGCTATGGAAATTCCAATCCTTGCCGCTACGTTAAGTAATTTCAAGGAAGTTTAATTTTGGCAAAACTGGGAGGTGAACTCCCGAACAGCGATAACAGTATCTGTGCATCGCCTCTTCCACCAGCGTGACAACACCGCAGAGGCAGGAACCAGCATCTTCCTTCTTATCGTAGCAGGCTCCAGTCTACTGCTGGTTCTGGTGGGATCCAGGAAAGTCCCACCGCGCTCTCAGCTCTGGGTTACAGCTGAACATGGGATTTACTGCTGCATTCCCATTGAGTCCGCCAGGATTGGGTTCCCAGGATTTCTGCTAGAAAATCTGTCCAGTGTCTCACCCCCAAGCACTGGAGCTCTGTCTGAAATGCCCTTTGTTTGCAGGTTAGTGTCCAAAACGGGGAGCGGGGAACTCTACGTGGCCACGGGAGCCACCACGAGGGGAAAACTTGGCAGCCGCGAAACCTGGGTTACGTCTCATGCCAGGAAAGCATCCTTTGGCTCCGAGATCTGCAGAGTTTACTGCCCCTCCACCTCCTGTCACTATGAGCTGCTTCAGAAATTCATCGCACTTTAAATGATTCACTCAAGTATCCATTCAGTCCCAGTTCATAGATTGCAGAGCCTTTATTACACAGCCATATATTTAGCACTGGAATAGTTCTCAGCAGTTGTAACGGCCCTGTCATCTAAGGAATAAAACAAAGAGCCATTCTTCATCGGAAGGGAGACACAGTCTTTATTGTCTGAAGGCACGGCAGAGTTTTTATATCACCCTATCTGTTCTTTCAGGCTGTCACACAGCTCAGTTTTAAGCTGTTCCAGTGGCAGCCCTGGAAGCCCAAACGCTCCTGTAGCTCCTCATTGCCAACTTCCCAGCTAATGTTGTTTTAAACTGGCAGCAGGACTGATCCCGAGCACACCAAGGATGGCCAGCAACTCAGGAGAGGAAAGTTAACCTTTCCAGAAGAGCCTCAGACAGATGACAGTCTCTGGCTAGGTCAGGAGCAAAAGCCATGCCGGGTTTTTTAAAGACAGGAGGAAGCACTCTGTAACTACCTGAAGGGGGGGTGTAGAGAGGTGGGGGTCGGTCTCATCTCCCACATCACAGGAGATAGGACAAGGGGAAACAGCCTCAAGTTGCACCGGGGAAGGTTTAGATCGGATATTAGGAAACATTTCTTCACGGAGAGGGTTATCAAGCATTGGAATAGGCTGCCCAGGGAAGTGGTTGAGGCACCATCCCTGGAGGTGCTCAAAAGACAGGTAGACATGGTCCTCAGGAATATGGTTTAGTAATTTCTATTTCCTATTTCTTATTTTTTTTTCATCAGAGTTAGGTTGATGGTTGATGGACTAGATGATCTTTAAGGTCCCTTTCAACCTAGACAATTCTATGATTTTATGATTCTATGATTCTAAGCACAGCTGCAAGGAGCAATGGATGAGCACTCCTTCTGGGCGCTGGTTATACCCAGAAGATCTGGGTTTGGGCTCTGGCCCATGGCAGAGCGCTGTGTAGGCCCCAAGAACACAGCGAGGTGTGTGTGCCAGCTTCCTCACCTCACACCTGCAGCCCTCCCATGCCTTGTCATGGTTTGCTTGGTGGGTGTATGTCCAGCTTGGTGGGAGCTGGAGGAACCAGCCTGATTCTCTGGGTCTAGACACCTTGGGACTAATACCTTGAGACGTGCTTGGCATGAACCACCCTCCACCCTGCCTGGCAGCTCCCTGAATTGTTCTGCATCTCTGGGAAAATCAGGTGAGATTTTGGGCCAGAAGACCTCTTCTAACATGTGCTTCTGTGGTGCAAATGAGCCTGTGAAATGCAAACGAAGCAGCACCATTCACAGAACCAACGACCATCACCATCTCCTCGGGCTTCTGAGAGTTTGGGAATCTGCCTGTGCCAGCACAAGGGCGGGATGAAGAGCACAAAGAACAGATACCTGGAGAAGGTGCTGTGCAGGGGCTCTCGCCAGCTGTTTGCACAGCCCCATCCTCCCCTTCAACGCCTCCTCTCAGAATAATGAGATGGGAAACCTGAAGACCCAGAATCCTAAAAAGTGGCAGACGTTTGAAAACGAATTGCCCTTTGCCAGCTTTGTAATTTGTTTTAAGGCTGGCAATCGCATCTCCAAACCCCCACGCTCCCTTTTCTCCACATGTTCGGAAAGCAAAGGGCACGTAACAGACTGAGAACTCCCATCACACTTCTCCCAACACCCGCTCTCCTCCCTGCCGAGCAGCCAGCAATCTCCCAGCCTAATTAGCCAAACTGTATTCTGCACATATTTTGCATTTCTGAGTAATTAGGATAATCAGATTTCTCCCTTAATTCTGTACATATACAATATAAGCAGGTGTATTGCCTTTCCCACAACGGCACCACAAGAGCGTGTTGTCTGCCGCAGCCGGGGTTGCCAGCCGCCTGTCAGAGCCCATTCTCATCTCACACATGGAAATCTGCTGCTGAGGGATTACCAGTAGCCATGGGAAATTAGGAACTGGGGTGGATTTGGCTAAGCTGCCAGTAGGCCAGACATCCACGCGAGCTATCTGAACACACAGGCTTCAAATCTGGCCAGAGATCTGGCCGTTCTCTTCACCGTCCTCCAGGGAAGAGCTGCAGGAGAAGCTCTTCTGCGCTGCAGTTGAACGGGAGGTGTTTGGTCCAAAACTTCAAAGGGGTGTTGGGTTCTGGAGAAGTGCGATAGTCCAACCAAGCCTGAGAACTCAGGTCTTGGTCGTTCTCCACAAGGTTAATCAGCCTATGGACCTAGGCCTTATCTCTGTGAACCTGTTAGTTGGTAAAAACACATACTTGTAGTCTCTGCTACTTTCAGGGTCTCTAAATGAAGGTCAAAGCCAGTCAGACCAGGCCAGCTCTTTCTTGTCCTGTTGAGATGGGCCTTTGGTTCAGGAGGAACTTTTCCTCCCATCAGCTTCACTCAATAGTTTCTTCTCAGGGAAGCAAAAAAGCTTTTTAAGTGCCCATGACTACATCCTGGTTCTTGGAGCATTTGGATGTGGTACTTCCACCAAGTGGGACTATTTCCCTCCTAATGGAGTATCAAGGGTCCAGCATCTCTGAAAAGAGGAAAGGACGCTCCCAAGGCCCACAGCATGGAGTCAGGCACTCCTGAGTATCTGGACCACAGCAGTAATAATAATGAAAGATCCTGCCACATGCCCTCCACAAGAAGACCATCTATCTGCTGAGCTTCATAGAGGGGAAAAGCTTGCTTGTAGACCTTAGAGTACTGCTCAATCCACTCCCAACAAGAAGAAGCCATTTCTACTTGTAGTACTGTAGAAATAATGTCCAAACCTCCTAAATAAGAAGAAATCTGAGTAAGGCTAGGATTTAGATTCCTCCTGATCTCCAGGTAGGTTAACCCTCCTGGTACTGAGACTGAGTTCTGGTTACTACAGAGGTAATTTCCACGTGGAGCTGAAGATAGACAGTGACAAACTGTTAACTGTGGTGAGGCTGTTTATCTGTGATGGATGAACACACCACACAGAGAGCTCCATGCAAGGTTACACTCAATATTTTATAAGTTCTGTGTGGGTAATAAAATGCTCCATCCCCCTTCTGTACTGTCCTCTATCTCACCTTCCCTGCTCAGATGAAACAGTGCTGAGAGATGAACTATCTTCAGAGAACAGCACTTGGAAACTATAATTCAGCACCAGATGCTTTGATGGGTCCAAGGCTGTTGTCAGGGTCACCACAGACACAGGACAGGTCCCTGTTCCCCGGAAAGGGGTCACAGGAGGCATCTTCCCAGGCTTTGTGTATTCACTGTAACTGTGTATTCATCTGAGCACCAGGATTCATTTTTTATTAAGTATATTTAGCTCTTAAGGAGAAGTTTAAGAAGAAGTGTAACCCAACTGTCCTCAGTAATAGTCAGTTCTTGCTCTTTAACGTCTTGGAACAGGTCACTGGTTGCCCAAGCGCTCAGTAATGAAGGAGAGAGTCTGTCCTGTATCATTCTGACCTTCCATCCTTAGGTCAGCGATGTCCCAGGTCACTCGGGGATGGCACAATGACAGGGAAAGAGACTTGGAGAACTGGGCTGAGAAACCAGATCCTGTCTCAGAGCAATGCCCAGTGAAGCTGTGGCTGCCCCATCCCTGGAGGGGTTCAAGGCCAGGCTGGATGGGGCTTGGAGCAACCTGGTCTGGTGGGAGGTGTCCCTGCCCAGGGCAGGGGGGTTGGAATGAGATGATCTTTAAGATCCCTTCCACCTCTAACCATTCTATGATTTTATAATGCCCTCTTAGACGTGGGAGACCGAGCTCATGGGCAGCTCTGTGGGGTGGGCATGGAGTGAGTGGGACAAGGAGCCCTGGCTCACCCTGCTCCAGGTGTCCCATCTCCAGGGATCTCATCAGAGGGATCCTCAGCTGCATTGTTGTCTCCTCTGAGGGAGCACAAAGTCTGCGTGGTGAGGGGCTGCCCCAAAAAGTGCAGAAAGGGCATGAAGGCTGGATCTCCACCCCCCCCAGCACTCAGCCCTCCCACCCCATCGCCGGGCAGCGGGACTGCCTGCTGCCGAAATGGGGCAACAACTGGTGCTCCCACACTTCTGGAAGCCAGGAGCCAGGTGGACATCTGTGTGCTTGCTCCAACCGTGCAGAAAAAATACGATGATGGCCCTGGTTTTCTGGAGTTTTGAGCATTGGATGAAAAAAAAGAGGCGAAAAAGGAAGGAAAGCAGATATTTTGCTGGCCTGGGAGAGTCAGGAGAGCAGGTGGGAAGCTGCCTGCGGGGCTGGGCAGTCGCTGAAAGGTGGCAAAGGAAGCTGGCACAGCGACTCCTGACGTCTGCCTTCTCCAAGCAGGTGATGAAGACAAGCTGTTGCCTTGATTCCCACAGTATATTTTCATTAAGCAGTGGCAGATGGCAGCGGAGGTCACCGCTTCCACACCACCATCCTTTCAGCCGAAAGGTGTCAGGGAATCTGACACCTCAATTACTAAACTGAGATTCACCCAAACAACCTCCAGGACGGAGGGAGATGGGGGATCAGAAAAGCTGCTCTCCCCATTTCCACGAATCCTCACCTTTGAGAGAAAATCGGGGACGTGAGCTTCCCTGATAAACAACATATTTGTGTCTCACGTCGTGACAGAGAAGCAGCTGTGCTGAGAACAAGCCACAGACACCAGGAAAATGGCAATTAAGTCCTTGTGGAAATGAGACCAAAAAAGCATCCCTTGGAAAAGACAGTTGGTGTTAAAGAGCTACAGCGAAGTCAAGGGAGGAGCTGTTGATCTTGCCCCAGCAGAGACCTGCCGCTCGCTCCTCTCCAGTCTGGGAAACCTCAGAACATAAAGCAAAATGAAATTTCTTTTCTTCACGAGGACTTTCAGATGTGGGCCCAGGGCTCCGCGAACCCAGGGAGAAGCCCAAGCAACATCACCATTGACTTCTCTGTGTTCAACGTGAAACACCAATCCGACACGCTGGTGAGACACCCCATCTCAGAGATTTCTGCCAGATATTTCAATCATTTCAGGTTTTTCCATCCTTATTATCACTACCTACTTTCTTATTATTAATTTAATACTACTGATTCCCTGCTTTTACTATTAATCCTCACTTTTTTAATCCCTACTATTATCCCTGGCAAGAAGAATATGAAATAAGATTCTGACCCTTCCCAAAGCCCAGTAAACAAGCGAAGCAGAAGTCATTTATTCTTATACTGAAATCTCATGAACTTTAAGGTAATATTATGACTCTGGAATGATTATGAAATATCTGATGGGCAACTCTGCAGGGGCGTTTACTCATTGAGTTTCCTTCTACAACAAAAATACCAAAACCCACTGGTTTATGAGCAGATGAGTCAACTCACCAAGCGCGACCCTGCAGCAACCCAAGCCTGTGCTTTCTCCTTGAGGACTTCCCCCCTTAAACCCCAACACCAGCTGGGTTTGGGGGAGACACGATAACGTCAGGGATATTTGGAAGATGAGAATTTCCAGAGTGCAGAACTCCAAAAAAAAACCAACCCAACACCAAGCCAACTTCTTTTTAGGGAGTTTTTTCAACATTTTTTTTTTTTTACAGAAGCTTGAAAACACTTCTGAAAAGTATAAAATATTTGGGGTTTGGCACAATAAACCCCCCCATCATTTTCAGCAAACGTCGTTAAATGCCAGAGTGTTTTCATTTTTTACCCAGAAATGTCCTTTTTTTTTCCTCCTTGTGTTCTGGAAATGGGGAATGGGAGAAGATTGTACTACTTTTGAGACAAAAGTTTCAACTTTGTTGAAAACTCTCTTTCTATCAAACACAGAAACACAACCTGTGCAGTTCCGTGTGCTCCCCACATCTACTGCAGCCCAGGAGGAGTGGGGTCAAAAGAGAACCCCACAAGCAGAAGGACATTAAATCACAAATTATCTGGGGTTTTTTTAATAATAAAGAAAGGTTCAATTCCACTGACCTCAAACCCAATGTTTTGCTAATGAAAAAGGGAATGCTACAGCTGGGGCACTTACTGCTTGCTAGATCATACGCGTTTTCTGAAGTGCTCAAAAAGCAACGGGCTATTCCAGGGTTTTCCTGGAGGAAAAGCGATCACAATCTGGCCTTTGTTATCCAGTTTGTTCTCCAAGAGTTCGTACTTGAGGGGCCCCGGAGCAGATTCTTGGAAAAACTCCATTTTGCACCCCGGCCAAAATGATCTGAGTTTCCGTATATTATTAGCACACAATGGAGCAACGTCAGCTCGGGGCTGGCAGGCGCCGCGCTCCCTTAACCCCACACCAGCCGGGGGGTGAGGTTCCCCATCGGGGGAAAACCACCTCTTTCTCTTCTTCCACATCCCTGGTGCTCAGAGAGAGGAGAAAGGGGAAGGCGAAGGAGCAGAGAGTGGCTGGAAGAAATCAGAGAGTGGTCGGACAAACATCCTGCGTCAGCCAAAATAAAGCCCTGGTTGTCCGAGAGGAAGAGTTGACTTCAACACCACCCTGCCCTGAGCCGCTTTTTGGCTTGGCCTTCGCCAAATTTCATTCCTGGTCTGAATGCTCGAGATGGGTTTGGTTAGAGGACACAAAGACCCGTGGTTCCTGTGAGTCATCTGCAGTCTCCGCCACCGCGGTGGGAAACGTGGATGTGGGCAATCTGCAACGGGGGCACATCAGAGACACAGACCCCAAAGCTCCTCTTCCCTTGGGCTGCGCAGAAGCTTTGGGGCTTAGACCACTGTGCGACAGCGGTACCGACCCCAGCTGCTCAGGAAAAAGCAGAAAAAGGAAAAAAAAAGAAAGAACAATCCCATGCAAAAATTCAACTTTTTGTAAGAAAAGCTCCACAACTCCAAAATTAAAAATGTTTGCCAGCACAGCAAGCATTTGCCAGCACATTTTTGATTTTTTGCCAAAATATTCTGGCCAAAACTTGGGAGAAAAACTCAGAATTGCCTATGGAAAGCAGATACTTCTCATGAAAATATTCATTTAGTCAAATCCCCAGGTTTCTACTGAAAGTCAGCTTCAGTGGAAAATGCTGACGAGCTCTATTATTGGCACAGCTTTAATTTTCCTTTGTCTGGAACAGACACGGAGAAGACAGCATCTGTCAAACGTAGTCTTTAGACTTATGTTAGTATTTAGCCTGGAGTATTGTTCGAGGACTTGAGGAAAGGTTCAAGCCATCGCGGTGCTGGGTGCTGTGCACACACATGAAAGAGAGTCCCTTCCCTAGAGGGACTGTAATTCAAGCACAAACCAGGGAGGAGATAAACAGCTGGGGAGAGCACAAGGTAATTTTGGAGGGGTCCTGAGCATCGTGATGAGCAAAGGGACACGGCACGTCCCCCTCCACCTGCTCTTGCCTCCAATGCTTCGTGCTGAGCCAAACCACAGCTGGGAGAGCTCACGCATCCCCCAGGAGATGCACTGAACTTGGCTGCAGAGGAGGGGAGAGACGGGTCCTGCTCTCCCCACCCTGTCTCCAGCTCAAAATATCCCTGGGATGGAGAGGAGAAAGCCAAGAAAGGCATCTCCACAACCCCCAAGTGCAGTAATCCTGCTTGCTCCTTACCTTGGGTAGGAAGATGCTCTACCAACCTCCCTCCAACCTCCCATTGAGTCCGCCTATTTTAAATCATGCTTTTTTTGGGAGGAGGGGGCCAGATCCTGCAAACCCACCTGCCTGGCTGCCACCCTCCCCTCACCCCCTGGGTGCTCTTCGTCACTTTACGCCCCCATCAAACCGACACGACCGCTTCAGTTACAGGAGAGTAGTTAGAGAAGGATCTGTGCTGGTTTCAAATAGTTTCCAGAACTGGTCACCCCCTTCTGTAAGAGATTAAAAAAGCATTGCTGAGGAGGGAGTGAGGGAGAAAGAGAGCATGAGAAAATAAATAAATAAAGGTATATAGTTACTTTTGGTTAGTCTCAATATGCAGCCCCGTCCCAGGGCGCCTTGTTCTCTGCTCATTTGAAGTATTAGTCACTTTTTCCATTAGAAGCTCTTATTCTAGGGGGATTTATAATGTATCTGTAAAATTGTCTCCAGGCTTTGCTTGGCATCTGAGCTCTCAATCCACGGACAGAATGTAAAGAAACTACAGTTGTTTGATTTATTGGGACAGGGCACGGGGAGGGAGGGAATTTTTCCATGCTCGGTGGAAATAAATGCGCGTAGTGCCTTCAAGCGCACAATCACTGCTCCAGAAAATACAGCGTTTGGGTGCAATCTCAGGCCGGCAGAGAGGACAGAAGCAAAACAATGACTTTTGCATATTTCCTTGCCTGAGACCCAGCCCTGGTTTGTGGTTTCTCACCGTGACCCACCCACGGTCCCGCTGGGTGCGACAGTCCCTGTCATACCACTCGAGCTGGGAAACCCTGCCCTCGACAAGCCCTTTTCAGCCCTGATTCCTACAAGGGACATTTCTTAACCTTCTGTGGAGTCTTTCTTACAAGGTCCTGATTTTTTTCCTGGCGAGGCCCATGTCTCATTTAAGTTTTGCTCGTGTTTCTTAACATGGAACTGCCCAAAGGCTGGGTGGGATGAGCAAGGGCTGGCAAGGCAACATCAGCACCAGAATGGCAGAAGTGTTGGGGCAAAGTGACAACTGGGAGGTGACAACACCCTGGGGATGTGCAAAGTGGGCTACAAACACCCCATCACCTTGCTGATGGTCCTCCTCTATGCCATGGCTGAGGATGAGCTCCTCTGCAGGGTGGCCCTGACCTGGGCCTACGCTCACCCAAACTTCAGCTGAAGATGGGGCCAGATAGGGGTGAAGGGAAGGATTTAGGGCCAGAGACACACACCGGGATCGGGGGGAGGGACAGCCTCCCTGCAGCCCCCGTCGGCAAAGCCAGAGCCTAACGTGGACGCTTCAAGAAAACAATAACCTAAAATTGGAACATGGCAAATTATTTATTCAAACTAGAGCCTTCCCTCCTGCCTTGATTAGCAAACCGCTGGGGAGTCAGCCCTGATTTTCTTCAGACGGAGGCAGACGCCTCTCCTCCTCCTCCTCCTCCTCTATCTGCTCTACCAGCGCTCAGCCCGGGGGGGGGGACACACTGAAGATCTCGTTGGTATTCGCATTGTGTAGCAGCTCCTTCAATTCACACGTTGTTCTGCCCTCCGACTGGCAAACTTTTTCTTTGGGAACACACACTGCAATGATGAATATGTTTGTTTTCTGCCTTTTTTTTTTTTTCTCTTTTTTTTTCCAGGGAAACATTTAGGCTGCGGCGTACAAACACTTCCCCACACGCTCGCTCAACTGCTTGCACCTAATAATAAAACAATCTCTGTGAAGCACTGCAACTCAAATTCCTAACCTGATTTTGGGTTTTGTGGGTGTGGGGGTGTTTTGGGTTTCCATTCATCGTTTCTAAAAAGCCCCGGTGAAGCCCCCCGAGGAAGAGAAAGGAGAACGTGTGAAGAAGCACAGGGGTGTGCTGCGAATGTGCAGCGGGAAATCCCAGCCTGAAATCCTCTCCCCGTTTAAGTCAGAGGCAAAACCTCCACCGACCGTAGAGGAGCCAGGATTTCACCCCTGGGGGACGTCGGTAGTGGGAGACACAGAGCTTGGCAGCGTACAGGGAAGAGTGCGAAGGGTTCAAAGTATCAAATGAAGCAGAGCAGAGACACGGGGAGGAACAAAGGAAGTTCACATCGTTATAATTTATTGATGATCTTGGCCTCATCCCTTCAGTGTTCTGTCTTAACCCACCCCGAGCAGCAGCGAGTCCCGCAGGTCACACGGCCGTACTGATGTGGAAGGGAGGTGATGATTTACAGACAAAGTTTGCTTAAAAATATAAAAATAAATAAAAATAAAAAAGCACCGGGCTGGATCTCACCCTCACCCAAGCACTTGCTGGGAACCGGCCAGGATCTCCTGACCTCACCCCCATCGGAGCGCGGCTCCAGGAATTCCCTCACCATAGTTCACATTTTTCCAGCTCTACCAATTCACCCAGCAAGTGCCCTGGGAAATCGCTACGGCTGAGGCATCCAAACTTGCTTAAGAATGAGCCAAACTGATTCTTTTCTTCGAGGAGGAGGGTCTTAAGGAAAATAAAATGCTGGGGGTTCTTTGTCCCTGTATCTTGGATACGAGCAAACTCCCACGCTTGTCAGAAATAAGAACAGCACCAGCAGCTCAGGGCTTTTTTCTCTTTCTTATTTTTTTTTTTTTTTTTCTTTCTCTTCTCCAGTGCGTGTGAGAGAGTGCTTTAAAGCAGGATGACATAGTGATGGGTTTAAGAGACAGTGAGCGTTGAGGTGCCAATTTCCAACGTAATACAGGGTACGGCTTCTTTCTTCTGTGATCACGGGTGAAAAATCAAAAGAAATAATCCAGGAGACCACATACACTCCCCGAGCCATTCGGCTCGCTCATAAATATGCCTCATGAGACGCTTTTCTGCGAGAAAACCCCACCGCTTCTACTCCGTGTTTTGTTCAACTACGAGTCAAATCTTCCCTCCGCAGCTTCCGACCGTCCTCATCCTCAGACTTACCAGCCTCGCACCCTCACCCTCTTCCCCTTCGACCCCAGGCTGATGGTTTATGTTGGAAAACCACCAGGTTCCCATTTTTCTCCTCTCCCGCCTTCAGCAAAGCGCCCACTCGCAGCCCCTTTTGGGGGAAACCCCCCTGGGCTGTCACAGTCGGCAACTCCCCAAAAAACAAAGAGTTTCCCCAGCCTCAGCCCTTGGCACTCGCCCGCTGTTCCAGAGAACTCCGCAGGAAGCCTGCCCTTTCCTGCGGGCTGCTCATGCTCCAAAATCAAGCAAATTTGGGAGAAGCAAATGAAATTAAAGCCCTAGATGCTGTCATTTCCTTTTTAAGGCTGGAGGAGCCCTGGAGCCCATTAGCTATTGACAAGAAGGGGACCCTCCAGATCCCGGCTGGATGCAGGGAGGCTCGGGGAACAACCAGACCTTTGTTTGTACCACGTTATCCTGATGCGCGGCTGTCACGGGGGACGAGGGACCCCTGCCCACCGGGGCCGGCACGTCCCGCACACGGGGAAGTTAATTCCTCAATAAATACATAGATGTCTTTATAGGCACGTCCTACCTAAGCCCTTCATCCCGAGGAGGCTGGGAATGATTCCTTCCAAGGCAGCCCAAACGCCTCCCGTGGAGGGGAACCGGGGGGGGGGACACACACACACAGAGCTGAATTACAGCCGGACACCCAGAGGCTGAAGGTGCCGGTGGGTTCCGGCACCCAAAAAGTTTGCTTTGCTTTGATTTGATTTGCTTTGCTTCGCTTTGATTTGCTTTGCTTCGCTTTATCGCCCCCGAACCCGCCGGGACTCCTTTGACGGAGTGATTTTTTATTTATTTATTTTTTTTAAAGTTGTATTTTATAAGCACAAACTTGCGAATTGAGAACTTTTTTTTTTTTTTTTAAAAAAAGAAAAACAAAGGGTTTTTTCCCGAGTTTTAGGCATTTAGGGAGATTTAATTCTCCCCGCGCAGCAAAGCGTCCCCGGAGCGCAGCCTGACATCCCTCCACCCGCCTCCTCCCAGCCGGAGTCGAGGAGGGACCGGAGCCTCCGCCGGCCCCGGGGGCACCGGGGCGCTGGGGGTGTGGGGGGGAGGAGGGGGCTTTTTCTTCCCGTCCCCGTCCTGAGGAGCCGAACCCCCCGTTCTCCGCCGTTCCCCCCCATCCCCCGGCTCCCGGAGCGCTTCCACTTACCAGCTGCAAAGTGCAGAGGAAGATGAGGGTGCAGCGCCCGGTGCAGCATCCCATGGTCCCCGAGCAGCGGCGGGGGGGGGGGGGGGGGGAAAGGGGGGGGTTA
>JAOXNO010000005.1:3384941-3410677 GCA_028565335.1 Limnodromus scolopaceus
CCGATCTGTACCCCGGCCCCGGGGCCTCGGCCGAACCCCCGGCCCCCGCCACCGCGGCCCGGCTCCCTGCCCGGCCCTCAGCGGGTTAAGGCGGGCTCCCATGATGCCTCACGGCCCTGCAACGTCGCCGGCCGCGGCGGGGGCAGCGGCTGCGCCGTGAGGCGCCGGGCGGGACCGGCACTGGCTGCCGCGTCAGGGACCGCCGGTGTGTTACCGGTTCCCTTCATTTTCCTCTCCGTTTCCTCCCTCCCTCCCTCTTTCGAGGCGGTTCGTCCCTCTCCCGCTTAGACCCAGCCCCCGGTTCTTCCCCGACTTCGGGCTGTCACCCAAGACGGTCCCTGAGGGAAGGTGCCCGGTTGTCGTGGCAGAGGCCTGAACTTCTCACTACCGCCTCCCCCTTCCTCCGCCCCCCATTTTATCACTTTATTTTTTTTTCCTAGAAAGGAGAGAGCGGTGTGCTGGCCGGGAGGCGGGCCATGTTCTGAGGGAGGCCTCCAGGACTCAAGCTTGGATCCGGACACCCGCAGGTGTGCGTGAAGAAATCGCCCTCCTCGTACCCTCTGGAGCTCTGGGTAAGGCGGCTGTGCCTCTGCGTAGGCAAAACTGCGCGGCTTTAAAAGTATTCAACAGTCTGTGATAGATATTTAAAAGTGAACCTAGCCTTCTCCACGAAGGCAGGTTCACGTTTGATTCACGGCGTTCCTTCAGCTGACGAGGCCTCTGTGGCTTTTCTGCCCTGGCCAGACCCACAGGGAGCCCTCAGGACCATGGTATCACACAGACCACGTCACCCGTGTAATCATCATACACCCCTCGCAGGCTGGCTGTGCGAATTTGCTGCTACATCAGAGGAACAAAGTCCTCTTACAGCTCATTTCCACTTTCAGGTGGCACTTCTGCCTGTTTTCTTGGTTTTAGCAAGCGATAAATCTCTAATATGCAGACTCCTATCATGCATGTCTAGTTTTTGTTCTTGAAACGTTGTTTGGGAAGTAAGACTCTGAGATTGTCTGTGTGAAGCTGTCTGTTTCCACCTTGGAACCCTTAGTCAAAAATATTTCTATTCTTTGGTGAAACCTTATTCCTATACAAAACATTTTCTTTACCTCCCTTGTCCATTTACATCAGATTAAAACAGTGCATATTTATTTAAGGTGTCTGCACAGTTGTTATTTCAGTATTTACTCATGAAACTTAGAAGAGTGGCTCTGTGTCCAGTCAGCTCAGCTTCTGGATAGTAAACAATGATAATTTGATGACTTACAAGTTTGAGGGCAAATATAGTTGAAAACAGACTAGGCACTCCTAAAGACATCACCTATTAGAAAGCTTAGAGTGTGGCTCTTTGTCCTTGTCCGCCTTTCCTTTATTTCCACATGATGTAGTGGGGGAGAGAAAAGTGAGAAGCTTGTTGCACTGAGTTACCTCCCTCTTTTCTTGGATGACGTGGTGTGGATGGAGCTCTGCCTTCCCACCACACAGATGTAGTGTTTTGGTCAGGGAACTTGGTGCTTCTGGAATGGGCATGTGTTCAGATTGCAGTTGGCCGAAGTCTTTCTTTTAAAAAGTTTTAATAAAAAAAAAAAAAAGCAGTTATGGCAGAGCTAAAGGCAATAGCTTCCTCTGTCAGCTTGGAGTTGGAGATCTGAAACTCGTACTGCATGTAAGCACTGACATGGTGTGGATATAGGCTGTTATGGGATGGGTGTCTCTTTCTGCTCTACGGAAAATTCCTGGCTTGTGTGGAATTGGAGTGGGAAAAGGCTTTCCTGTTCAGCTCCAGCAATGATCGTTTGCCATTGAGGCTGGAAGGCCTTTGCATATAGGCTGCCTCTGTTTGTTTTTCTGAGGGAACACCTACTTTAGCAGCCTGGGAAAAAGGAGGAAAAAATGGAAGGATAGCAGTAAGGGCAAGCCCAAGAGGGACCTTGTAACTTGTTGGTAGTGTACAAGAAGTTGCTGGGGAAATACAACCCCGAGGAAGGGGAGCTGGCATGCAAAGAGAATGTAACAAAAATGACAAAGAGGAGGGCCCAAAGTATGCACAGTTGTCTCTCTAGCTGTTACTGCTGAGTTATTTACTTAATTTCTGTGCTGAAGAAGGAAAATTTTCCTTTATCTTGCAAGTGACGAAGAGTAGAATTGAAGATGTGGACTTCGATTCGTGTAAATGTGTTTATGGTCTCTGTTTAGGATATGAGCAAACATGCTTTATGTGTAGTGCTATGTCCCTCCTCACATGCACGTGAGTAAGTTATATAAAATATTGTTATTGGAATGCTCTTGGAGGGAGTGTTTCATTATACAAGGGGTCGCTTGACACACTTTTGTTTCCCTTTTCTGAAAGTTACGCCATTTCCATTTGATTATTGATAAAAATAATTCTGTTCGGTTTTAATTTGATGCAGGATGACTGGAAGGTTTTACTCACCCAATAATTACAGTAACCTTTTCAGTCTAAACCACTTTTTTTTTCACAACTTACCTGTTTTTGTCTAATTAAGACTGAAAGGTAACATATTCTAAATCTCAGTGAAAACACTGTCCCATAAATTACACAGAATTAAGTGCTTGTCAACAAGATGTTTACCAAGGAATGAGTGCTTTAGATAAAAGGCAGGGAGTTCTGCCGCAAATAACTTCTGCTTTTAACAGTGATAATAGGTAGGGACAATGTTGAGCTTATTTCTTTCTGAATCATGTTGTCTTAGCTGGTGGTGCGTATAAATGTATTTTACATTGTGGTAATTACAATGTGGTTCACAGGAACACTGTTCGGCTTTAGAGATGTCTAAAAAATTGACGTCACATTCATACAAATTTAATCTTTTCTTACCTGTAGCATTTTTCTTTTTAAAATAGCCTTCCTTTTCTAATTAAAGATATGTTCTCCCTCCATCCCCTACTGGGTTGCGGCAATTGTATGTAACGCTTAATCATTTGCCTTCTAAAATTATTGCAGGATTTTTTAATCCTATTGATAGTTTCAACATGACTATTTAGTTAAATAGCACGGTGAACAAGTGTCAAAGACTTGCATAAAGGCATTTCTGTCTCTCAGACGGGTATTTGATAAAAACATCAACCTGCTATTTTTTTGCTTTCTACCTTGAATGACCAGTAAGCTTGACATTTAGTTGTTGGTGCGGTTTTTGGTCAGCCTGCTGACTTTTCTGTCTTTTGTTGTGTCTTAGAAGCTCATTTTCTGGAGTAGAAATGGAAGGATGGACTAGAAGTAAAAAGGAAGTGGAGACGTTATTTATTTAAACTAATTTAAATGTCGTACTATCAAAATAGTTGGAAATGTGAATTCATTTTTTATCTAAATTGCAGTCTTCTGCTGTGCCCTATACTGTATTTCTTTTAATCATGAGTGTGTTGTGGCCTTGCAGTTTTTCCAGGCTGTATACTGTGTGAGAGTCACATTTTTTTTTCTCAATGTGAATTTTATCTGTAGTTTGCACTGCTCCCTGCTGCTTCTTTTAATAGTTTATAAAAATTAGAGTAAGATGATGTGGTCTGCCAGTGAGACACGACTGTTGGAATTAGAATTCTGTTTTGTGTAAAGGATCCCAATAGTTGCCTTATTTTCTTAGAATTCAATTGATAAGCAAACTCAATACTTCTGAAAAATCACAATTTTTTTTTGTATCTTCTAGTAAGGCACACTTTTAACAATGTGTTCACCGCTCTTCAGTGTAAGAGCTTCTGCTATTTTTTTGTTTAGGTCTGTTTAGTCCCATGCATGTGATCCCGTGTAATCACACATGATTATAAAGCACTTTCAGAAAGGGCAATGGGTGGGTCTGGGAGCAGCATCAAGTAAGAATCTGTCTTGATACAACTTATGCTGTAGAAGAATTTCCATGTTTATCACCTCCCGCCCCCTTTTCAGCTATGGTTGAATTTTACTATTCCAATGAATGAATTAAGATGACTAAATTCCCCAAAATGTACGAAGTAAATGGAAAAGTGAGGTTGATGGTTTTGTGGTGTTTTGTTTTTCCCCTGCAATTGGTTGTGATTCAGTGGTTTAGATTGCAAGCTATTTCAGAGATGTGCTTGTGAGGTCCTGAGCATCTTACCAATATCAAATCCTTGAATATAACTTAGGTTTTGGCTTTTCTTTTTCTCCCTCTGTAGAATCATGGCAAGTCCAAGAACAAGGAAAGTTCTCAAGGAAGTCCGAGCACAAGATGAGAATAATGTAAGAAAATGATAATCTTCTTTAGTTTTGTAGAATTGAATTTTCTTTTTATCTACTCCAGATGTGTGTTGCAGTCTACTACAGCTATTGTCTTTATAGCACTAGTACGGCGAACTAATGGCAACATATAAATTTGGGTATCGCTTATTTATGTTAGTTCCAGTAACTATTATTCATATAATGTATTATAATACATTGCTGCATATTTGGCACAAATCTTTCAGAAGTTCTCGTAATGCTGTAACCCCTGGAGTCTGTTGAACAAGGGGTGTCTTGGGCACAGCTTAATTAAAATGGTCTATTTCAAGTAGCTTGATTATACGCTGTCTTAAATGTCATCGCCCATGGACAGGTTTGGTTTTGTTTATATCAATGCATTAAACCTTGAATGGTGATTCCAGTCATAAGAACTTAAATTGTTGCATTGTATGAGCAATGAAGCTATTTTTAAGAAAAGCCTCTGTTTAGATCTGCTATCACTTACTGCTAAACTGTAGCATGACTGAATAAATGTTCCAAACTTAAAATGTTGTGTCTTTATTTTGCCAAGGAAACCTCAGGAATTCAGTTTGGTTACTTTTTCCTCCTTCAACATAATATAGAAAAGAAATGAAGTTGAATTCTTTGTTCGTTAATTTCGACTTGCTTATCTGTATTTCCTCACGTGTTTTTGGTACTCAGTACAGTAGTTTTTATAATCCAAGTCAGGCAAGTTAATGAGTGTTTCTTTCCATGCAGCATAAATAAATATTTGAAGGAAGCTTATGCTGTCAGGGAAGGTGTTTCCAAACTCTAAGAGCTCTCCCTTCTGAAATTATTTTCTGCATGTAACGTTTTCATGGTTTGACTTTTTGAGCGGTACTGTGAAAATTTCACACGGATGAGTGATGATGGAATGTTAGAGATAATTGTTTGGGTTTTTTTTTTTTCTTGCAGGTCTGTTTTGAATGTGGTGCGTTTAACCCCCAGTGGGTGAGTGTGACCTATGGAATTTGGATCTGCCTTGAGTGCTCAGGAAAACACCGAGGCTTGGGAGTTCACCTCAGGTCAGCCTTTCCAGCAGGCAGTGGACTGAGTTGGGTTATCTCAGGGTGCTTTGTGACTGTGAACAGAACATATTGTTTTGGAAGGGTGCAGAATGTCTCAATTCCAACGTTTCGCTATCAGTTTTGTTTCTTGCTCCTCTCCAAAGTGAGCTTTACTCTCTGTGCCTTGTCTATAATTAGCTGGGGTGTGTGCTGCACCAGTGCAGTTATGTTATGCCCAGTTCTAGAAGGCAACATATCTAGCTACATCTTGAGGTTGTGCAGTGGTTTTTGGTAATCCTGCACTAGTCCTTGTACTCCATTCTTTTAATATTATATAATTTTTATCAATTTTATCAGCTAAAACTGAAGTAGTGCTAGAGCAGCTTGAGAGTTGAGCAAAAAAAGTCACATTATGCTTACAGAATGTTGCTGTAGTGTATGCAAGTGTATAAAACAATTTTATTCTGTTCAGGAGTTCTCTTTTTTTTTTTTTTTGTAATATAAATGATAGTTTTTGTTTTATCCAAGAGACATGCTCTACTGAGATGGGAATCTATGGAGTAAGAACTGTTATGTGTTCTGGAGACTGACAGTGGGTGTATATATAATAGGGGCAGAGCATGGGATAGTTACTCAAATGAGAAAGGGAGAGGAAGTCCTTCAGGAAAATCACCAAAGCAAGGAGGCCTTCAGAATTATGTGCTTTGCTTTTCAAGGGGTGATTTGAAGCTCATTAATGAGTAGAAATTGCGTAGGAAATGAGAGTTTGGAACTATTTCATATGTTACATAAAAGAAAAAATTAAATTACTGAGATGAAGGTATGGTGAAAGGTATTTCTTTAGGGACAAAAAGGAAGAAATCGGTCAAGATGCAAATTTTAAAGAGTCTTCTTGAGGACAACATCTCACTTTTTTTTGTCCTGGTGACCTTGTATTTAACAATAGGGTACTGTTTGGGTTGTTTGTTATTAATATAGCTTAATGATCAGTAGTAAGAATTAATGTCTCAAAGCAGAGTTGAGATGCTGACTACAATCATAAATGCCGCAGGATGAAGTCATGGGGTCAGCTATTTTAAACTGTCAGTACCTGGTGGTCATTATGAGCAGGCACGGAATGGGACAGGAGGTGTCCTCACAGGTCACTTGAGGGTAACTGTGAAAATAGACAGGAAAAGAAAATTGCAGAGTAAATAAGTATGGGAAAAGTCTTTTATATAGTTGGTTAGGTTAATTTCTGAACTTGAAGAAAGGTGCTTTTTCCTTCACTTGCATTCTGTTGACTGTCTCCTTTAAGTGTCAGTAAGTGGCACGATTTTAGCTTATTTCAGTGAGAATCTGACCACCACCTTATGATGATCTATCTTTCTATACTTGGAGAGTGTTCTCTAACGTGTTTATACTCCCAACCTTTGAGATAGGAAGGATGCAATAAGCTTTTTGGTTTTTTTGTCCCTTGCTGGTCTAGCAGCAAATCATAACAAGCTGTGATTTTAAAATTTTTTTTTTAAAAAAACCTGCTTTTCAGTTTTGTACGTTCTGTAACTATGGACAAGTGGAAGGATATTGAGCTGGAAAAAATGAAGGCTGGAGGTAATAGCAAATTTCGAGAGTTCTTGGAATCTCAAGATGATTATGATCCCTGCTGGTCGATGCAAGAGAAGTACAACAGCAAAGCTGCGGCTCTTTTTAGAGATCAGGTAAGTTCAGTTGTGTGTGTGTGTTCTCATCCTCTGCTATCTGAAAATACCAAAGTACTTAGTAAGCACTATTTTTTGAAGAGGGGAGAGGGAAGGTAACAAGCTTTTGGATCTCTGCAGTGGTTCGGGAAAGTTGTAACTCTTAGAGTGCTTCTTTCCAGCTCTTGTAAGAATTTTCTTTAGAAACTGTTCTGCCTTTAGCTGAGGTGGCTCAGATTTATGTTGCTGCAATTTGTTGCAATTGATGAGTCAGTCCCAGTCCACACTGGACAGTTCACTACTTCAGCAGCACGGTTTTATCCAGAATGATGGTTGATAAATCTTTTGTGTTGGTAGTAACAAGATGGCAAATTAATTTGCCAAATACTGGCAAGCCTATAAACAAATAAATTAGGAATTTTAATGGCATTATCATTTTGTGGAGGTTTGGAGTTTCCAAAAATGAAATTATAAACAGCTTGAACTTGTGAACTTAGAGATTTACAAGGGTACTGTATTTTTATGCTGACCCTGGCACAGAGGTGGTAAGAAGGTACTTTCTGTGCTTACTGGGATATCCGTGCAGCTATGGAGTTTCAGTGGCAAGGCCTTTGGAAAGTTTATATTAACTTCTTGAAGTTATTACTTGGATTGGAGGAGCAGTACAAGATGAAGTCCTTTAAAGGAGACAGAGAGAACATTTAAACTCTGTGTAGGTGTTTTAGCCACCCTATGCTAGAATATAAATCCACCTCCTCCTGTTTCTCCATTATTCTGTGATTAGTGCTTCCATTTCTTTATTAATCTACTCTTTCCTCTTCAAGCCATGTTTGCCTGTTGGAAGAAGTTGCCTGAAATCAGTTGCCTGAAATAAAACCAATGTTCAATTCAACATTATTAGCCCGAGATTCAGAAAAAAGGCAGTTTCTTGTGAAAATATAAATTAATTGATCTATGTAGCTGGTAGTAAATTGGAAAAATTACTTGTCCTCACTTCCCAGGACCAGCGTATGACTTGCATGAAAACTTTGATTTACCATTCTGATTATTTCCCTACCTCTTCCAGGTAGCTACAGTAGCTGAAGGCAAGGAGTGGTCCATTGAAACTTCTCCTGCCAGGAACTGGACCCCACCTCAGCCTAAAACCTCTCTCTCTTCCGCTCATCGGTGTGTATTCTTGTTACCTGATGTTGATATAGAATCAGCAGGATCAAAACCCGATGTTTAAATGTCCACTGGTTTTATTCTATTGATGGTGTCCAAAGAAGCATTTCTCTTGCTGAAGTTAAGTAATATGAGGTAGCAGGGCTTTAATTTCTGTAATAATTCCTACCTCCTCCACCTAACCGTGGCAGAGACAAGTGAGCAAGAGCAGAGGACAAGCCATGCTGCTTTTATCTTGGCTTGTAATGCACCTGAGAGTAGTCATTGTGTCAATCACACGTAGCATATTGCAGTGCTGGTCCGGTCCCTGATTGAATGCATGGGAAGAAGAAACAGACTTTTTCCTTATGGGGCTAATTACTAACGGGAGCAGGAAAGCTGGACCGCAGCAGGGTTTGTTGTTTTTTTTTTTTTTTCCTGCTTTTACATGTAGTGTTTGTTATTTTTTGCACTAAAGAATCAAGTTAACTGAAAAAGCAATTGTAAATCAAGCGAAGAAGCGTTTCATGCCTGGCCATCGTCCAGCAAGTTCGGGTCTAGCTGTAGTCTGAGGACCATTGTCTGTGTCTGGGTCTACTCTTGCGTTATTCATTCAATACTCCAGCGGCTTTTAGTGGTTGCATTAGAGTTCCGTACTTGACAGATGAAAGAAATAATCAATTTTGCACCTGTATTACGATGATATATGGCAAGCTGCGCTGCTGAGCTAGTGGTTTTTGCTTTACGCAGTTTGATTCTTAAATCTTTCATTTCAGTGGTTCTGCTGGACAATCTCAGACTGCAACTGCCGCTTCTGACAAGGCTTTTGAAGACTGGTTAAATGATGATGTCAACTCCTACCAAGGGTAATACAATATTTATTAACTTTTTGGGTGCCTGGACCTGTAAAATAGCAAAGACCAGGATGTTATACTACAGCTGCACAACTGTGATCCTGAATCACTAGTGAACAGTGACATCTCGTTTACTATTAAAATATTTTGATAACATATGATGAAGGGTAAGAGGAAGGAAAGTGCCTCTTAATGCAATTGTGTAACAAAAATGTTTGAATAGCATTGAAGAAAGAGCTTGTAACTCAAAATGTCACTGTGGTGGACTCCAGACTAGGGATGTTTTAGTGTATATAGTATCTTGTAGTGATTTGAGTTAAGCAGGGGTATTTCTAAAGCTAACGCTGTTTTCTTCTTTCTTTCCTTTTCCCATTTTCATGTATCACTTTATTAGGATTTACTCAAACTTCTGATATCAGTGACCTGTTAAACCCGGAGGGTCATTAAGAGCACATTAGCTTGCATAGGGGACACTTTAATTTGCAAGGATTCACCAGTGGATCCTTGTTGGTATGTCTTCATGAAGTGAGTGGTTTTGTATTTTGGGTGCTAGGTGCTTTAGGACTTTTTTTGAGGTGTCTTTTGAAGTCTGTTAAACAATTGTCATTCTTACATGCTCTTCAGTTCTTGTTTAATGGTTTTAATGAAGGCATGCTAATACAGACACCGTTTATTTATTTTCTTATGGTAGTGGCCAAGAGAATCGCTACGTGGGGTTTGGAAACACAGTAAACCCTCCAAAAAAAGAGGATGACTTCCTGAATAATGCTATGTCTTCATTGTACTCGGTAAGGAAATGCTTGAAGCTTTCTGTGTCCTAAATCACTATTTTCCTCTATTTTATCCCCTGTTATGTGAATATAAACGGAGAAGAGAAACTAAAGACTGCAAGTAGAATCAGAGAGATGTAGAGTATTGGTTGTATTCTCAAAGAGCAAAGAAGATACTGGTCGACTTTAAAAGGCAGAACGAAAGGAGAAACTGACAAAATTTAGGAATTAAGCCTGGTATCAGTTCCTAGAAATAAGGAAATGAGGATAACGGATTAAGAAGTAGTACTTACCAGAGCTTGGAGGGGAAAAAAAAAAAGTAACTACCTGTTGACAATAGCAGTTAGGCTGGTGATGATCTAAACAGATAAACTGTATTAGGTATGTTCGGTGGGAAACAACTGATGTGTGTGTACGTGGGTGCCAGAAGCCCTGAGCAGCAATGGAAACATTTGAAATACTTGTGACAGGGTGTGAAGAGATAACAGCATATGGTTGAACAGTTGTCATGATTAAAGTAGAGATAGTGAAACGTGCATTGTTGAAGGAAAATGGGAATAAAGTTGGAGGCAGTCAGGGACATATTGGTAACTTGATAGGCTGCAAAGTAAAAGCACTGAACAATATTTGGGATTCAGAGACACTTTGAAATACAGTAAGGTTTTCTACCAGGATTAGTGGCCAGTAGCCTTCTGTAGAGCCTCATCGGTCTAAATATCTACACAAAGTTCCATTGTTTGTTTTAAAAAATATATAATAATTTCACTAGAACATCATAGAGAAAGGTAATGCCTGAGCCTTTGAACAGTGTTCCAGGTGGTTCCACAGGGTGCTTAATATAGGTCTGCTGAATATTTTCTAGGTATGTCATAGATTGTAGACCAGAAAGTTCAGGTTAGAAACCACATTTTTTATGGACTGCAGATGTGCTAAGACAGCACAGGAGAGACAACACCGGTATCCAAGGTACTGTCACCCATTATTTGAATACATGATCTCATGGAAACTTATGATTAAAATGCCCTCTTGTGACCACAGATATACACTACAGTGCAATTTTAAGCAGTTTATTATAGTGAGGCTGAATATTTGGATGCATATTCATTCTGATGAGGAAAACAATTTTCCTTCCACTGCATATAATTGGTTTTCCCCACACATGATACGTTTATGTATAAACATTATTTTCTGCTGTTACGTATCTGAAGGAGCATTTTGTGTAGAATTCACACTGACTACACTACCCAACTTATTCTGTAAAGAACAGATGTAATTGCAGTTTAGGTTTGTCTTGAGTCCCTTGAGGCTCTGCTTAGCATAAAAACTGCGAGACACATCACTGTGCGTTTTTGCTGTTGGTGACATAATTATCTTTCAGTGTGTCAGCACAGGACAAGAAGGACAATTAATGAAAAGACTTCAAAAGGATAGGCAAAAAGTATTTTTTGCTGCTTTTTTTTTAAAGACGTTCCCTCAATCTAAATATGTGGTGTAGTCAAATTAAATAAAAGGGGTAATAAGAAAAAGATTCTAATATTTATGCCTTTGTGTGGAGGTGTACCCAAAAGGCAGTATGTTACCAAAACATGCACACTTTGGAAATCAAATTAATATCCACATCTACCACCACTTTTTATTGACCTTCTATGGGTAGCATTGGTGTTTAAAAGATTCTGCAGCACAGCTTAACATTCTGTAGTGATGGTCTACAAAAAAAACCAAACAACTTGATATATCTGTTTTTTCATTCATTATATACAAGAAGAACCATGGGCATATTAGGTTTATTTCTGGTTTTTATCTGTTCGGGTATGGTGGGTTCCTCCCACACTTGTTTTACTGGGCAGATTCTGGATGAAGGAGTTACTAACAAGAACTGACAGTTCAGAAGTGATTTTTGTTTTTAAAAATGATTTTGTTTAAAATAAAAATCAAATCGTTAGCATTACTTTCCTGCTCTCGTTTTTACAAAAAAAAAAAACAACAAAAAAACCAGCACTTTGTTTTAGCTGGTTTCTTAATCAGTATCTGACAATCAGTAGTCAGAAGAAACCTTTTCTGATTCATTACAGAAAAGTCTTCTAAGAAGTGGCCACACCTTGATTGTGGTGGTAGTTTTCAGATCTTCCAAGAATCAATGCAGCAAAATAAAGTTTTGGTTCTTTTGTTTTTAAAGACTTTTTTTTTTTATCTTTAAGGTTTTAATATCTTTTTTTTTTATTATTCTCTTACTTGCCTTGAGGTGGGGAGGAATTTTTTTCTCATGTAGCTGTTTTCAGTAGAATAACACCTGAAGCACTTGAGTTTTTCAAATTGCAGCCATTTTGACACAAATAGTGAAAGTTCTTTTTGTTCTTACTAGTAAGTAATTCTTATGTCTACGCGACGAGCTGGACTGGAGGACATGTTGACTTAAATTAACATGTAATAGTGAACACTTGGTTATTCTCTCTTATTCACACATAGCTTAGAACATTCTTACTTTCTTTAAAGGGATGGAGCAGTTTTACAACCGGAGCAAGCAAGATTGCCTCAGCTGCTAAAGAGGGTGTAAGTAACCAAAATCTATATATATCATATAAAATAGATGCACAGTGAATGCAGATCTCTGCCTTAACTATCTCTCGTGTTCCTGGATGGACATTTTTGTAAATTTATCCACTGGATGTAAGCATCAAGAAAGAATTGAACTGCCATTTTTATACTCCCTTGAGAAACAAAAATTATTTATAAAGCAGAAATTTTGGTCTATGCCAAATAAGGCCAAATTGCATTCTTCAGCAGGAATTTAATACCAAGTTATAAATTGCTGATGGTTTTGTGTTTTTTCCTTCCTTTGGCTTTTCTCTAACTACAGCGTTTTTTTTGTCAGTTTAACTAGAAAGCTTGTTGGGCAGAGACTGTGCCTGGAGGGGGACGCTTTTGGAAAAACTGAGGCAAGGTCTTCACACTCTGCATGTTCTGCAAATCTGCAGACAGGTGACAGAGATTCAACTAATTGTAGGCTAAAACCAGAGGAAATAAAAAATATATTACATTTTAGATAGATGATGATGGAAAGAGATGAAGTATTTTTGTGAAAATAATGCATTACAACTTTTTCAGTTTTGCTTAGTATTCTTCCAAACTTTTATGGGTATAACAGTTATCTCTTACTTTGGGTGACATCATGAGGGACATAAATATTGCTACTCATCTTCCCTCTGTTTTAAGTTGAGAAAGTCCAGCGCTTCCCTGGAGCGGTGTGGAGTGGCAGAGGTGGTGATATGGGTGTTTTCTGTTACACTGAAATTCTGGCAGTGATCCATTCATCCTGGAGAGGATCATGCATCATTAAAAATCACAAGTTTTATTCCTAGTAAACTTGAATGTATTTGTTTCTTTTCACAGGCTACCAGATTTGGATCTCAAGCAAGTCAAAAGGTGATTATAGCTTTAGCTCTATCTTATTGCCTGTAATTGGCTTTAAATGTCATGTGTTTGCCTGCATCGATTGATTTAAACTTAGAATCATAGAATATCTCAAGTTGGAAGGGACCCATAGGGATCATCGAGTCCAACTCCCTGCTCCTTGCAGGACTTGATCATCAACAGACCTGTGTGTTTTTCCTTTATGGTGCACAGTAATTTTTAGGTTCTAGCTTTTATTTCCATCGGAAACTGCAGTGATCAAATTAAGCAAGAAATAAACAGTGATACCCTGCTGTGTATAACTGTTGGGTGTATTGGAGAGGCAGTAGAATGAAATGCTTTAATTCATGCATGCAAACTTAAAATACTATTATTTTTGTGAACCTTAAATATGGTTTACCTTGAAGTAGTTTTCTCGGTGATATACTATAATGCAAGCCATCTTTCTGTTGCTAAAGCCTAATAAGATATTGCAAATGTAAACTGCTTAATATTAAATTAATTTGCTTGTGTGTATTAAAAAGAGTACCAATTACAAAAGCATTTCCTCTTTCAAGCTAAGGATAAACCAGAGACCTGAACTACACAGAGTTCTGACATAAGCAAGACCTGTTTGCATGGAAATGTTTTAAATTCGGATGTAAAAATGCAGTTAAAAAAGAGATTCTTTACGTGCCAAAGTTCTGAGCGAGAGAGGACTTACATATTTTAGTATATGATATAGAGAGTTTTACTTTGAACTATAACAACAAAAATATCTTGTTAGAGCACCCAAACTTGATACTTAAAAGCCTTAAAGTATTTGCTGCTTGGCTTGTAAGAAAAACTTCAGTGTTCTACGGTTTTTCCTCTTTTCCTCCTTCCGGCAGTTTCCCTTTTAGAAAACTATTCTTCCTTTAGTATTATTAGCAAATGTAACTATAATATTAAGTGTAAAAGCTCATCACATCTACTGACAAGGACCACAGCAACACGGTGCTCTAGAGTCTGAGCTGTGTTACTGGAACTTCAATTTGGTTCCTGCAACATCTGATCTTTTGCTCTGTAGAACAGATTTAGCGTCTTCTAAATGTAATATATTGTTTAAAAGTACTTCTGGTCTCCTGTAACTGGCCGTATTCATTCTTTGTCTTGTCAGTAGATGTTAAAATTGGAAAAGGTTCATGCTACTTAACTTGCTTTAAAACAATGCTGCCAAATTTTGCTAAAAGCTGCTTCTACCTTCCTTGCTTTTTCTCTTTCGCTGTCTGGGTAAAGTTTTGGGGCTACAAGCAGCAGCCGGAGCCGGTAACGCCCTCCCGTATATTCTTGTGCATGGACTCCTTGTCGCTGGTCGTGCTGAATATGTGCATTTGCTCTTGAGCCGTCTTTTATTTTTTTTTTTGCCAAGTCAGGCCTGTTTAGAGTAACGTTGTGTGTTTTATATGGTAACGTTTCTTCAAACCTATTTAAAATAGGTTAAGTTGGATAGAGATATCCAAGCTCTGCGCTCTTAGAAAACATACTGTGCTTTTGTCTGTGCTCTTCATAAACAGCTGAGTTTAGGATTTCTGTTTGCATGTCTGATCCAGGAACGCAGTGTATCGGGAACTACCCTGAGATGTTGTTTGGGGGCAGACTCTTTAATAAATGCCCTGTTATGTAGTGTGTTTAGTGGGTGTCTAAGATGCTATCCTAAAGTCAACAATAGTAAAGATGAGGAAGCGATTCAGATAGAAACACAGTTGTACCCAAATCTTTCCTTTTTGTATATACAAAATTACATGGTTGAGTAGATGGGATAACATGAGAATTCTTCCTGATTCTAGCAGTGACTTCACTTGGCATTCCTGAACTGTTAGTGTATTACAGTCTTTATAAACATAAAGCAGTTTGCCAGGTTTAATAGACCGAAGCATTTTTTCAAAGATGAAAAATCCCCCTTCTTGTTTTTCTTAAGCACCTCCTAGCCTCGCTTCTGAGGGAAACAAGCCTTATGTGATTTGCCTTCATGTTTCTTGCAAGGTGGAAATGGGGTTACCTTTTGCCTTTGCCGTGTCAAATAGCCTTTGAACTGGTTGTGGGGCAGAAGTACTGGAGTTGAGGGTGGTTGGGTAGAGGGAGATCCTAGTGCTGTGGCGAAGGGAAGGGCCTTTTAGACACCTGGGAATCTGTGGAGGAAGGATGCTCCAGGTGCTCCATCCCCAGGAAGAACATGAATGAAGGCTCACACCCTAACCAGTGTGAGCAATAAGATCTGAACTCCTAGGAAATGAAACTTCATTAGTCTCTGCTAACGTTTAGGAATAATGTTTGTCTCACAAGTAAATCAGCCCTTTTGGATTAATTGGGCTAATTCAGAAGGTAATTGGTATAATACGGCAATTCTGAAGAAATGTTGAAATCACTCAAAGACTTATTATGAAAGTAAGGAAAGGAATGATTTCATGTGAAACATTTGCAAACCCTGCTGTCTGTGTCAATATCAGCTTACAAAAGTAATTTTGTGACTTATACTTTGGGCTTACATTTATGTAAGATGCCCCTGAAGTACAATATCCTTGTGCATCTTGTTCTTGACTGCAGTAGACTTCTGAAGTTGATTCTTTTCTCTCCCTGCAAACCTGGAGCTGTTAAAAAAAAAAAAATAATTACAAAAATGTTCTGTCACAGCTTGGCCTCTTGTGCATTTCTTAGAAATAGTTGGGCTGTTATTAATAGATGGCAATAGCAACACTACAAGATAGAAGAATTAGTGAAAAAGATCTAAATCTACAAGTAATTCCATTAGGAAGAAAAAATAAGAATGGATGAGGTCAGTTCTTCCAAATATTCAGCTGCAGGCATTAGCAAGGTGCCCAGCTTCGAGGCTATTGCTGGTTGAACCATTGCTTCTGCTTCCAGTGCAGGGTCAGACTTTGCTTGGGCTCTGGGCATCTCCGACAACCTATTGCCACATGCATTTGTTTTTTCATTTATTTTCTTTTAATGTTTTCTGCGGCACTGTACTGTGTGTGCTTTCCAGTTCATTCAGCTTGTATGAATCAAAGCTTAAGGCTTCACCTGTTTTTGGAGATACAGCTGAGAAATTAGCCTGTGGAAGGTGTTGGCTGTGTTTGGTTTTGGTGGTTTGGTTTCTTTTTAAAAGGAAAATATAACTGACTTTCTTTTGTTTTGCTTTTAAATAGGCATCAGAGTTAGGTCAGACATTAAATGAAAATGTTCTCAAACCTGCACAGGAAAAGGTAACTTTGGAACTAGTGAATTACTTGCAGAACATGATTATGCTGCTTTAGGGAGTGATTGTTTCCTCCTGCCCCAACTGCCCAGTTTGTCAGTCCATCCTTCTGATTTTCATGCTACCAGCACAGTAGCAAATGGGAAACATCAAATAATTCAAAGCTAGTATGCTACCAAAGAAAGGTTAATTAACGTATTTTCCCTTCATCGGTCTTTCCCTCCAGCCAATCTGTTACATTCTTCCCTGTAAAATACTATTTTATAAATTTCATGCCTTCAATCATGGAAGGTGGGACAAGACAAAAAAGCACCCTAAATGGATACAGAAATCAGTTATTAAAAACCCCCCACCCTATTAGTAGTATCTCTGAGTTTTAAGTTCATAGTGTTCTACCCATCTGCCTGCCAGCATTGGTTTAGTTCAGCTGAGTGTCTTTGAGCCACTGTAATTCACTTGCGGCTTCATCGAGGGCAGTAGAATTTGGGGCAAATTATATGTTTAAGATGAATGGGGACAGTTTATCAATAGGAGTAACATGTTCTTGCAACCTTTATTTGGTATTTGTTCTGAACATGCTGGTAGTCAGCTAAAACCAAGTTTTGCATTGCGTTCCTGTGCAACGCGTGTTCTGAAGTAACATTTTGATTAGATGTTCTAGTTCCTGTGGTGTTTCTAGGAAACTGGTTTGAAACAGGTTTTTATCTTCCCTTTACAATTTTTAGTGACCAAAACCATGTGGCTGATGGCACTTCCAACAGCAGTTGGAGGAAAGCACACACATTCACCTGAGCAAATACAGTCACTAGTGGGCATAAAAAACCGTAAAGCTGTCCTCCTAAGTGACCAGCAATCGCTGATATGACAAATTTTAGCCAAAGATTCTCCCCAGTGTCAAATGTTACTTTCCTGTTTCATGTGTTTAAAAAATACCGTACACCTTTCCTGTTTGGCATGTGTTTGTTCAGTGCTTCTGGAATTTTGGATCAGCTCCAAAATTTTGATGAAGTCTTTTCTGAGAATGTGGTGCTCTACTTGCCTCTGGTCCTTCCCCCAATACGTATTGGTTTTGATAAAGTGGACTAATTTTGCTCTTGAGAGAGAAGCAGTGCCACCACTTTGGGATATGGATTAATTTTCAGTTTGAAAAGGATGGTTTAATCACACTGCAAAACAATTTCTCTTGTACTATATTAATTCAATGTTCTTTACGTAGCGTTTCAAATCACAGGAGAAGATTAATTGATTTCCTAGTCCCTAGAATTATCCACAACTTATTTTGGAGTGCTTAGATGTAGTATTTTCAGGTTGTTTTCAGACTGCATTTCCTTGAGCTGATTTTTATTTTGTAGGACAATTTAATGAGGAATGTTGCTCTCTATATTAAAAAAAAGAAAAAAGATTTATGTCCCTTAGGATGTTGGGCTGTTAGTTCTAAATAAGTGTTACTTTCCGAAATAAGTATTGAGTGATCACTGCCTGGCACGTATATGGTTGTATAAAGTCATTTGCTTTGGAACAGCTGCCACTTATTAATTGGTTAAAGACAGCAATTGTATTCTGGTTGACCAAAGTTCAAAGCCCTTTTAATATTGAAGTAAGCATGTATAAAACACAGAGAATAAAATGGATCTGATAGATTTTTTTTTTTTTTTAATTTCTCCAAAAATAACTTTTTAATATAGTAACATATATTTATAAAATGTCACGGTTTTATGCTCATTATTAGTGTAATGATACCTTTCTCAAACTGTATGTATATCAGCAGAAAATTCCCACAAACTTCAAAGGACTGAGGTTCACTCCATTAGAGATCAGCAGGTCATTTGCTTAAATTTGTTAGCTTTGACTTAAGTATGTTTTGATTCACTTTGGGTTTTTTTTTTTTTACACTTTCTATTTTTAGCTGTTAAGCCCAAGTAAGCTTGTCTTAAGGTTTCAATACTACTTTGTTTTATGACTAATTACCAATACTTTGATTCATGTAGGTGAAAGAGGGAAAAATATTTGAGGAGGTCACCACGGGGGTGTCACAGTGGGCCAGCAAGGTATGAAGTGGCCTTCCTGCCTTTAAGGAGGCCAAACAGCGAGCCAGTCTCCATATTCTTATCAAAAGCTTGTAGCGAAACAAAACCATGGCTCGGCTTTAGTTGCTGCTTGTGTTGAATACAGGAATTTTGAAAGAGGAATTTTGAAAGTGGAATTTTCAGTACGTGGTACTTCTGTTGAGGTGTTAAAAAGTGATGCAGGTGTGATGTAACAGTTCTAACCAAGGGCATGATGAAGAGTTATAAGACAGCTGGTGTCCTAAACGCAAAAAGAAAACATTAGAGAATATGGAGACAGCTTGCGTTACCTTTTTTTTCAGTTAAACTTACTAATGTTCTGTACTTTTTTTTTTCTTTGTTTTTTGCTATCATTGCTTGGTCGTGTGGTAAGTGCTCTCCACAACTGCTAAGCACAGAAGTCCTGCACAATCTAATACCTCTTCTGATAACTTGTAGGGTGTTACCTGGGAAGGGTCTGTCTTTCTAGCACTGTGAAAGTCAGCACTGGAAGCTCTGTCATGTACCAGCTCAGTGCCTTAAATGTTGGGAATATCTGAATAAAATAAATGATGTTACCTGTTCTGTTTAGAGCCTGGCAAAAAAATCCCCAATTCTGGGATTCATCCTCTGTATCTGTGACGTAGAATAGTGCTTCCGTGGGTCTCACTTCAGAACTTGTGTTTCTAATACGATGCCAGGCCATTATAACAACCCCGAAGGATTCTTCTGGCAGTCATGTTTATTCTGGAACTCAACTTTCGGCCTCTTTTACATGGGCAGTGATGAAATGGGGTGAAAGTAGATTTTTAGAACAGTAGAAATATAAATGCTAATTACGTAAATCATAACGTCAAAACATCAGCGCTGCCATTAAGTTTAATTCTATGTAAGGACTAATTCCAGCGTTTTTTGTCAAGGAAATCTAAAAGAGAATTCAAAAGCTGTTACTGACAATGATGGGAGTAAAAGCTGAATTTGACCTACTTTTCACATGTTCCAGCAGCGCGATGCTGTCAAATTTATGTTCTTTATATCAACCACGCAACTGCCCACCAAAAATATTAATAGTTGTGAGTGAACTTTTCTGATGAAATGTGTTCTCTTTATCTGAGCAAGTGGAGGAATGTGTTGTGGCTGTTGCTGTTGGACTTGGACGAGGTGTTGGATCAGTCTGGACGAATGGAGTGTCGTTTTCTTCTCTAGGTTCAGGGAGTTGGAAGTAAGGGATGGCGAGACGTCACCACTTTCTTTTCTGGCAAACCAGATGATAATTCTGAAAGGTATTTTTTTTGTTATTTTCTATGTGTCTTTAAACCTATAATTTTGTCTCCTTTATGTCCTCTGCAGTATAGTAGTAGCATGTAATTTTTAAATATGAAGAAATTATTCTGTCTCAGCTAATAGTTGTCCTGTTGTAAAACAGGAGGAATTCAGTCTAATTGTTTGTGCCAATTTAGTTGTCGTGTTAATTTGTGTTAGACTGAGAACAAACCAGTGCACCTTGGTTTTAATTTTTTTCCAAATGCGTTATCTGCCCTATCCCACACCTCAGGCCTATTAGTACTTAAAGCTGTTAACAAAAATCTGTGAATTAAAATATAAGCTTATGCAATTCAGAGAAATGTTTTAGCTCTTCTGCCTTCATCCTCAGTTTTTGTGTAAGCAAAGGCCAGTAGCGCTATGGTTTTCTCTGTTTATGGTCATTTATTATTATGTTTGTCATAACTAATTTATTTTTGCCTCCCTTTCCCCCCCTCCCATAAAAGACCACCGGAGGGAGACAGCTACCAGAACAGTGGAGGAGAGGGCTACCAGAACAATGCTGTAGATCAAAGCTTCTGGGAGACCTTTGGCAACTCGGATCCACCAAAAGCTCAAAAATCTCCAAGCAGTGAGAGCTGGACCTATGTGGACAATTCCACAGAGAAGAAGAGCTCCGATAGCTGGGACGTGTGGGGCTCAGGAACAGTCTCCAACAACAAGAACAGTAACAGCGACAGCTGGGAAAATTGGGAGACCAACTGGGAAAACGCAGGAGGGGAGAGCAAGACCAAAAAACCTCCTAAGGCAACAAAAAAGGCATCTTCAGCTGATGATGGGTGGGATAATCAGAACTGGTAGAACTCTGTTAACGCTGTTTTGCACAGCTAGGAAAGGGAGGCGACGCTGGCTGAGTGAGGGGAGAAAGTTTTACACGCAACTGGAGTATCTTGGTTGACCTTATTGATCTGTTACTTTTGTGCTTCCTGTTCATTCTCCTTTCTTCTATCCCGGTTTAGGAAAAAAAAAAAAAAAGAGTAGCATCTGAATCTTTTATTACATAAAGGTGGCTGTCCCTTTTTTTTAAGGATAGTGATAACTATATTCTCCTTGCACTATTGAAGCTGGGTACAGTGATTTTTCTTAACGTGAATGTTCAGTGCAAGCACACTTTCATGGCACAACCTTGCATGTGTAGGTTAATAGGTGTTCATCCAGTCCTCATATCATTTAAGATGACCTGAGGTGTTTAATGCAAAGGACAGAGTGTGTCTTGAACAGATAGCCATTAAATCAGCAAACTGCAGTTGAATAGATCTAGTTTCAAATGCCTTACGGATTGCTCTGACCATATTAAGTCTGGCAATTCAGGATGGTCTTTAAGATACTTTCTATTGGAGCTTTGTTTTTAAACTTCATGAGTTTTTTTTTTTTTTTTAGTCTTTTAAAACTTATTTTCTCCCCTTTAGAATTAATAAGGAATCTAGAGGTAGATAACTGTTTATGTAAACTCAGAGTTTTGAGCTGAGCTGTCAGGGACACGCAGACTGGCTCTCTTTGCCCTTCCTCCTCAGAGGGTTAAGAGTTTGCCCAGTGCCACTCTCCTGCACAGGCAAAACGGTAAGCCCTGGTGTTCTCCTTCCTTCCCTACACCCTTCCCCCAGTTTGAGCATTTTATAGAGTCTGGTTTTTCTCTGTCTGTTTTCCTTCTTCCCACCTCTTTTATCTATTCTGATAAAAATGAAGTCTTTCTGCTGCTTAGGGCCTTTCAGACATCTGTTTGGCAGCTTGGCAGTGAAACAAATGTATAAGAAAGATTCCAGTAAGAATAAATGGGTGGAAAATATGAGAACGCTGAGGAGAGAGGCTGGCAGCAAGCCCCTCTCAAGATGAGTAAATGTCTGGATTTAATAGTAAATTTAAATTAAGCAGATGTTTTCCAAATTAATCTTTAATATGTCCAACTGTATCTATCATGTATTTCTCTACATTTTCTTCCTGGATCTTGTTAAAGAAACACTATTTTGGAAACTTTAGAAACTCCTCGTCAGCATTAAGGAATGGAATGGAAGATTCACTTATGTCTCGGTTTTGATCCAACAAGTTGCTTTGCATGACAGAAACCATAACTTCTACAGAAGAACTGTGACTTTAGCAACAAAGGTGTCCCATGTATCCCATTTTATTTTGGGGGGTGGGTTGTAAATGTAGACTCAGCCCGAAAACAATCAGCTCACTTGAAAACTTCAAATCATGATGTTGTTGTGTAGTCTGCTTTACTACAGCGTGGAGTTCTTCGCTGTGGACTCTGTCAATCTTAATACAGACCTACAAAGCCTTTTCTGTTTAAAATTATTAATTATTCAAGCAAACAACCAACTTGAGTTGTCAAAGTTACCTTAAATAATGCTTCGTTTCTTTTTTCTTTTCGCAGAGGTTTTTGAGCTTTTAGTAATATCAAGAGGTTAAAAAGGAAGGAAAATCATGAATTGCCTCAAAAGTAGCAGATTTTATAAAGGCTTAAGTCTAAGTAGAAGCAGCTCTATTTATTAGCCTGATTATTAGTAGGATCTTTCAGATGGTGAACAGAGTATTTTTCTAGTCCTCTCTAGCCCTGCCCTACCGAGTTGGTGTTTCTTTTTTTGTTTCCCCCTCCTTGCTCCTGCTGACGGCGGGGTCCCTGGTCTCGTGGGGCAGGACCCGAGCACTCCTCCAGGCTGAGCCGTGCCAGGCGCCGGGGGCGTTCTTCCCGATGCTTTGGCAGTGCCGAAATCCCTAGAGATCTGGGTTGATGATGCTGTTTGTGGTACCGTTGGCAGACGTTTACAGCCCGACTGTAAAATAAGGGGTTTGTTCTGCTTTTTCTGCTGTTCCCAATAGACCTTTGCCATAGCTTAATTGCATGTCGAACCTAACTTTGTATTTTTCTGCGTACACCTCTTGTTGCCTCCTTGTTGTTTGTCCACTGCCCTGTGTGGGACAGTGATGCGTGGGCTTTGGAGGTGGTGGATGTCTGTGCCACTGCCCCATCCTCCACCAACGGTTTGTCTCGGTGAAGTGTTGCAGTGCCAGGGACATCCCAGGCTCGTGCAGTCCGACTGCCGCTGTCTGTCTGGAGCGATGTGAAGCTGGCTCAGCTTCCTGTGTACAAATTTATTACAGTTTCTCTTTTGTAAACCTCCTGAAATAACTCGTAGCGGGATAAGCTTTATTTCAGTCCATTCAGTAAACCATATTGTGATGTGTATGTGTCCCTTCTCCTCAGCTGCGTGGTTTATTTATATATCACTTGCAGCTACAGTCAGCATGAGCCATTTCTTTGTTCTTCTGGTTTTATTTTTGCATCTCTTGAGCCTTTATGTTCTAAATTGAACTACCAGGGCCTTACTCAGGCAGAAGATTTGGGTAATGATTTTTCTTCCAGCTGAGGAGGCAGTGACGGAGCAGTTGCCGTCTCTTTTTGCAGTGCTGTAGAGAGGCAACAGGATGCTACAACTCCCAGGAAGGTGTTAATGGAAGATGCTAAAAATGAATATTATGGTAGAAAGTGTAACTGCAGCCACAGAACTAGTGTATCAATTGGGCTGTTAGACAGGCAAATTGGTATTTTTTTTTATGACTTGTCTGAATCGGAACATTTTACCGTGTCTTCCAGAGGAGAGGATGAAATGAGGGCATTTTCTTTTGCAAAGCCTCTGTCATATTGGATTTTAGGGTTTTTTTAAAGTAGGCGGCTGGAAAGTCTCTGCAGTCAAGGTGCATGTGTGGAGCGAGTGTTTATGAATTCGACCTTTTTGTTTCCTCCCCCTCCTTTCCCCAGTTCCCCTTTGTTTGGCCCAGTGGTGAGCTCTGTGATCAGAGGCATTGAGTGCATCCTGGTGGCACTCTGGCCACCCATCCAAGTGACGATGTGGCCGTTGAATCTGCGTCAACATGAGGATTGGCGAGGCTGTAGTGTCACCGTCTGCTTCACCACTTCGGTGGGTGAACGGGGCTCTGCTTCCCTTTCAGTCCCACACCACGTATTAACAATTTTAACTCGTACAAGCCACTGGCCGGGAGAGAGCACAGAAGGTGGAATGAGAACTGCAACAGTTGGACATTGCAATGTTTGGTTTAAATTTCCTGGTGTTTCAGACTGGTTTATTCCTTCGTATGGCTTCAACTTTGGAAAATACAGAGCAGCTGGATTCCTACAGATGGTCTGAAATAAGAAAAGCATCAAGACACTCAAACTAAGTGCCACTTCAAGAGTGGAAGTCTTAGAGAATGTTCCTGAACAAGGAACCTAATCCTAGGAATTAGGGATTATTTTAAAATGTTTTATTTGCGTCTCAAAATCTGTTAATAATTACAACATTTCAAGAAGGGCTTGGCCAGCTCTCCCTCATGGTTGAGACCTCAAGGATAGTGCTGCTGCCTTTATTTTCCAGGCCGGACTGTGTAACATTCCATGGGTTCATAATGTATTTATCAGTGTAATGATCTGTGCAATAATTTAACAAGTGTAGGTAAAACCTTTGTTGTTTAATCCAGGATACATTTAAAGATACAGTGGTCCTCTCGGAGAACAGCAGCCTCCCAAGGTATTTCAGTTCTCGCCTTACTTTGGCAATATTAAATTTTGGTAACCCTGTTAGGCAAGGTTTATCAGCAATCAGTGATTTAAACAGAAATCAAGAAACATTTTGATGTCCATTATATTAGAGTTCGATTGTGACGGCTCAGTGACCTCTACTTGTAGAGCCCTCTCTCGTTTTCACGCCAGCAGAATCTTGGTCAGTATGGAATACTGTATCTTTAATTTTCCTGATGTGTTTTTTGTGACGTTCACAGGAACGGTGATTTCAGTGAACACTATTCATTGTTCTGTAGAGTGGTACCTGACTTGAACTGCAGTGTCATCTTTCAAAGAGCATTATAATAAAGCAAAGAGATATGGAGCAGAACAGTGTTCAACCCTTTTTCAGGAGAATTCAGTAAATTTTAAGCCCGTGTGTGTTAGTATAGCTTATGTGGCCTTTTGAATGAAGTAGGTTAGGGTGGTTGGCATTGCAGAGTAACCTCCAAATGGGTTGCTTTGTGATTAAGGAAGTGGGAAAGTATTACATGGGTATGAAATTGTCTTGGAGGAGAGTAACAGAGCCCTGGTGTCAGCCGTGTTCTTCGCTGCCAGTAACAAGGGGGGAGGGAAGCTCCGGTGCTGGCCATGGAGCCAAACCCTGCTCTTTCATCTTTATCCTTCATTGGAGTTTTCATAATTGAACTTAAAATGCTTTAAATTAAGATCTATTTGAATTAGGAACAGTTTTAAGACAACAATGGTTGCTTCCTTTATTTAAAGAGAACTATAAAATAGAAATTAAAGCTGTTGCAAATAGATTTATGTACTTGGAGCTTTTTATTAGCTTGTCTACAAAGGCACTTATCACGGGAGAAAAGGTAACTTTTAAAGAAGTTTTTCTCTCCAAGAAGTGAGATTCCTGTGATGAATCCTCCAGCTGGTGGTGATGCTTTGCATTCAGATCCCAGTTTCCACATTCGGATTCCAGATTTCCAGTCGGATTCCAGTTTCAGCCAGGTGAGTAGTCCAGATGATTCATGACTGCGCTGAGCTCTATCTTAATATTATATTTTAAGTAGGTATTTTAGAAGGTATTCTAAGATTAAGTATAATATCTTGATATTTTAAAGATATTTATATTTTTTATTATGTTCTTGGTCAGTGGGACTGAATCCTACCTGCCTTGTAGAAGTAAATATTGATTATTTTTTTTTACACAAAAAAGTGGATATTTGGGTTGGTTAATGGCACTGGCATTATTCCAGTGATACTGGTTCTTGCCATAACATCCCGCGTTAAGGGCTGCTCTGTGTGTCGGATGCAAAGGTTCCAGCTGGGATTTGGATACTTTGCTAATAACTGGGATGTGCTGGTTTTGGAGGGAGGCTTTTCCCCCGCCCTGTGCTGACAGCAGACAGAGGCCAATGACCTAGAAACCTACCAAATACCACGGGAAGCAATAATGCGTGTTAATGCCCCCCCGGAGGGCCGTGCTGCCATCCAGCGAGACCTGGACAGGCTGGAGAGCTGGGCGAGGAAGAACCTCATGAGGTTC
>JAOXNO010000005.1:3422854-3453319 GCA_028565335.1 Limnodromus scolopaceus
AGTGATGGAGAGATGGGTCCTTTTGCTGGTGGCTTGGCACAGAGCAGTCACATCCTTCTCTTTGGTCTGGGCAGGAGGCTGTTCCCCATGCAGAAAGGCTGGGAGGAGCTGCTGGCTCCCAGCACCCGAGCAGGAGGGTGAAGAGATGGACACCAACCTGCAGCTGAGCTCCTCCATCCTCTGCAGCTCCTCTGGCTGAAAGGAGGCTGGAGTGATGCTGAGCAGAGCACGCTGAGTGCTCGACTCTCTCTCTCTTGTATTTTGGGGATCCTATGGCCTGGCAGGTAACGGGTTAATGATATGAATTTCCCTGGGACCCACCTGTCCAGTAAGTAGTGATGGGGAAACTGAGGCAGAGAGGCTGGATGACGTCTCAGGCAATGGCAGACGGGTCAGGGATAAATGTCCGCATCGTTCTCCCCTGCTTTTCCCCAGGTAAGGAATAAAGCAGCACACAAAGGAGCCTTGTGGTCTGCCCTGAGTCTGTGAACAGCAAATAATGCTGTTGTATCTACATAAAATCTCAAACATTTGTTTTTCCCCTATTCTCCACTTCCTGCTCTGCGCCCCCCCCACTATTGTATTTAATCAAACAAACCTTTGCTCCGTCCTTACAGTTCTTTGGCTTCCCAGCAAGTTTGCAAATCCCTCCGAGTTTGGTTTGGCCGGAGGGATGAGTCTGTTCAGTGTCAGGATGCGTTTCCCAGCCAGAAATAGCAGCAGAAGCGAGGGGTGAGGAAATGCTTCGTTTGGGGTTTCCTGGGAACAAAACATCCTAAAGAAATTGAGGGGGGAGCGGCTGCCGTGCTTTGGGCTGCCCATCTTGCCAGGGTCCCTTCGCTTCCACGGGGATGCTGCTTTCTGGTCCATGGAAGGGGAAGACGAGTTTTGGGTCTTGAGTCTCTCCCCACCAAAAAGACAAAGATAATAATTTCCACTCATATTGCAACCTTGGCTTTGAGAAGGCGGCTGTCTAAGGCTTGATCCTCACATCTCCTGCTGTCAGTCTTTTTGTTTCAGGCACATAAACTTGCATGAAAATCACACTAGTTTCACTGGGCGTTGCGTGTTCCTGGGTGGCGTTCTGTAAAAGAAGCCCAATTAGTCATTTCTAATTGCAACAAGTGGCTTATCTGCACAGAGATATTCTGGAACAGCTACCGCGCTTTGAATTCACACCCTGCTGTAAACTGAGTTTCTCAAGTGTAGGCAAGCCCTCGTGCAGTCTCTTCTGGGTATTCCTCATGGTAAGTGATCAACCTATTCTCTAATAACTCTGTTAAACTGCATTAACCACTCTTAAATGTAAAATGTACTCGATAAATTTATATCCTGGGCAGAAAAAGTGAGCGGTGAAGGAATAGAATTATAGAATGGTTTAGATTAAAAAGGACCTTAAAAATCATTGAGTTCCAACCTCCTGGGCAGGGACACCTCCCACCAGACCAGGTTGCTCAAAGCCCCATCCAAACGGGCCTTGAACCCCTCCAGGGATGGAGCTTCTCTGGGCAACCTGGGCCAGGGTCTCACCACCCTCACAGCAAAGAATTTCTTCCTGAGATCTCATCTAAATCTCCCCTCTTTCAGCTGCTGCTTTTAACTGAGCACTTAGTCTTTGTTTATTAGGAGTTGCAGAGTTTTTTAGTGATGTGTTTGGGTTTGCTTTTTTTTTGTTGTTGTTGTTTTTTTCTGTAAAGATAGGAACAGAAAAGAACCTCTGTGTGACGCATTTTTCCAGGGCCATTAGTTTGAACTTAACTGCTGTGGGAATGTGAACCAGAGTTAATATCCTTGAAAGATCCACCTTGGCATTTGAGATGCTCAAGGCCTGTTCCCGTGGGCAGGAGGTGATGGAGAGTCCCCCAGGGGGGCAGTTCCACTCTATGCAGGCATGTGTGAGTTCTTGGTGCAGAACAGCTATCGCTTCAGGGGCTGCTCTGCCTGTGCAACAACGATACAGCAAAAGTAGCAACTTTTCCAGTAAGAGACAGCCCTTTGCTTTGGCAAATGCCCCAATTCAGACTCTGTTCTGAAACGGCGTGCAATGTGAATACGCAGAAGTAAAGCGAGGAGCTGTTGGGTTGGTCTCCAGCTGTGGACACCCGTAATGCTGCTGGGAAAACACTGGTCTGCTGGAGGAGCAGGGAAGTCCTGCTTGTGACAGCTTAAGTGACTTAAACTCTTGGTTCCCTAGAGGTTTGTGTTCCGGTTTTTCTTTTTTCCTCTGCTGTTTACACTGCTGCGGATCTCCCTTTCAACAAGGTTATGCAGGATGAATAATGATGTCTTTGTAGTGACCTTGACAAAGAAACAATTTGGTTACCCAAGGCAGCCTACCCAAAGCAAATTCATGTGAAATCAGCGCTCCGACCGCCAAGCGAGGAGCGTTTCACGGGAGCTGATTCTCGTGTTCCAGCAAGCATTTTATCCTTGCATTATTCTGCTTTTATTTCTTTTTTTTTTCTTTCCTTTTGAAGAAGTAATATGTACATGGGGCAGGTTTTGGCATCTAGAAAACTCATAATATTACATTACACATCCTTTTTACAGGTTGTTGTTTGTTTTTTTTTTTTTAATCTGGAATCATGATTATAAACCACTCATATTTCACTGGCTTTGTTTTTGCAATATCCTACGTGGGCTGGTTTATAGAGGGAGTCAGCGGAGCTGTTCGAAGATGCAGTTGGTGCTACGTCCTTCTGTGCCTGAAGGACAGAATTTGTCTCCACGTAGTTGATGAGAAACAGTAAACATGAGGAAAGAGAAAAGACCACAAGGACGCTCGAGTTTTGTATCTTCCGCTGCCCTGGGTCTGCGGGCAAGAGGGCAAACTTATCACAAACTTAAACCAGCCCGAGAACATCCATGATGCTGCTACTCTAGAGGTGCTTAAATACCACTTAATTCCTATCCTGGCAATTGTTCCCGATAGAATAGTTTCAGAATAAGTGTATTTCAAATTCTATTATTTTTTTTAATCCTAGGTTTTAGTAGTGTTGTTTGCTAAAAATCTTTTTTTCTTTTCTTTCCCCCCAAGATTTGTGCATTGTCTGAAATATTCTGAAACATGATAAAAAAAGACCTGTATGGGAAATAATATTTTCCCAACCAGTTTCTATTCAGGCCTTATGAAATTATGATCTATGTGTTATTGGGAGTAAAGATATGTGTATGTGTGTGTATGTATGTGTGTGTGTATATATATATATAGTCTTTATAGACTCCTGCAGACTCTTGATAGCAGCAGAGTACTCTTGGTTAAACTTTTCTTATCTCTACCAAACATGCCTCTAAAGTGGCATCCCACTTGCTGATTATGAAGGAAAGAAAGCCTATAAAAAATGAGTGTTTGTCTTCTCTCCTGGCTGAGGGACGTGGGCTTCTCTCCGTTTGCAGTTGCTGCGTTCTGGGTCTGATCGTATTTTGACAGCAGACCGTGAAATAAAGGAAAAAGCTAAAAACTCTAAAAATAGCAGGCAGCTGTGTGTTGTAGGGTGGACTGTTCTGTTCAGGTAAAATCCATATGTGAAATGACTGCTTGTGGGAATAAATCTTCCACGTAAAGAGAGTAAAATACTGAATATAGACTTCAGTACTTGAGAGAGGCCAGTCAAAGGCAAGGCCAGGAGCTGGTTCTGCATGAATCCTTGGGTTAGTTTTTTAGTTGCCTGGAAGGTCTGAAAATACATCATTATTTTGACTCATAGTAGCCTGAGCATTAATTACATCAATCAATTACTAAATACTCATTCAACAGAAGTTTTAAACTTAAGACTTTCAAGACCCTAGCATTTGTAAATCCTACGATAGGGGATAATCCATTATTATCTGACAGATTTTTAGGTTATTTAAAACTTCTCATATGGTGCCTGAAACTCTTGTCCAATATGACGTGCTGTACACATAACTTCTTCAAAAAGAACAAAAGAACGTGAGGCATTAAATTAAGAAAGGCTGCAGTGATTAATACCTTTATAAAATATACTGGCCTGGGGCAAACCTGTGAGTTGAAATGAATAATTTGAAACCAGCAACATCCTGGAATTACAGAGGAGATATTAATTAAACATCTCCCCTCTGAGTCTGCTGCACGCACTGGGCATTTTCCAGGGGTAGTATTTTGGGAACAGTCATGACTGCAGGGCAAAAGTTTGGCTCCTGGACAGATCTCCTGCCAAGCTGGGTTGGCTTTGGCTTGAACACATAAGATCTCTGTGCCTTGCGGCTTGCTCAGTTGCTAAGGTCCTTTTAAAAGTCAAAGCCATACTCACCTGAGTAACCTTCAGTCATATATACCTTTCCGTTGAAGTCACGGACTAGCCATAACCCCAGGGTTTTCAGGACAGGACGCTTGTTGTTCTGGTAAACTCTGTCCCAGTCTATCCCAGTTTGAGCCAGAAAATGTCCGGACTGCTGTCCGCGGTCGCTGTGGGTTAGTGGTGCATGGGTTAGTAGGTAGCACATGGGATCCACCTGGCACTCGTCTCTTAGACACATGGAGAAGAAAACGAGTCCTCCCTTTACGACTCCCACCCTGGGCTGTGACTAAGACTTTCTCCTGGGCGCAGCTACATTCCTGCTTTCATGGTTATGGGGAAGGAGAACTAGACACAGAATTGTGCCAAGATGGCAAATATATGTACTATTATTTTTTTTTTCTTTCTGTGTTTTGGCCCTTCTTCACAAGCCTCAGTTAGCTGCTGTGTATTTTTACAGGCTTATTTAGAACAAAAAAACATGTACGGTTCAGACTAAGCAATTATTGCAGGCAATTATTGTTGTGGAGCGACAGAAGGAGAGAAGGGGATGCTGAAGGGGGGCTCCTTAGGATTGACTGATGCAGCCTTGCAAAGCCAAGAGGGCTGGTTGAATTTCTAAGTCACTGGCTGCTTGCCAGAGCTCCCAAATCATCTGTGGTTTCTCCAGGCTGGGCAGCCGCCGGGCTATTAGACCCAAATTCCCCTGTAACGCCAGCCACGCTCAATGGCCTTCTTTCTCTCTAGGCTTCGCCTCCATGATGGGAAGCTCATTAAGGACCGACGTTACCACCTCCGAACGTACCCGAACTGCTTCGTGGCCAAGGAGCTCACAGACTGGTTGATCGACCACAAAGAAGCACCGGACCGAGAGACGGGCATTCGCCTCATGCAGAAGCTGATGGACCACTACATCATCCATCACGGTGGGTGGGTTTCTCTGCTCCCCGCTGAGTCTCCCTGGGGACGGGGGTTGTGTATCTGGTCACCGTGTGATGACAACCAGATGACAACCACCCCAAATCCAGCCCTCTCTTCCTCCCTCTCCTCCAAGGTCCAGAAACAGCTGCCTTGGACCACTGCAATGCAAACACTCTGTTGCCATCTGCTACTTGCTGAGGTTAATGCCCTTCATGTTAAGCTGCCTTGAATAAAAATAAACTCCACTTTATCACAAAAGCGTAAAGCTGAAGCAGTGAGTTTTCAGTTAACCATTAACACTTAAACCTGATTATTTTTCCATCTCTCCAGCCGGCAGTTTCAAATAAATCCATTAGTTAATTAAACCTGTGCAGCGCTGGGTACCAGAGCTGCTTTGATGGCTTATCGTGGACACGTCCCTCCTGTTTCTGTGACAATTCCTGGCAGGAAGCAGGTGTTGACTTTCCAACTTGCCTTATGATGGTTAATTTTCGTTAGTCCTAAGGAAAGGGGGCTGCCTGTGAACCACAGCCCTGTGCTAAGTGCTTTGCAATTGGCTGTCTAAATTGTTTGCCCTCTTTTCCGCTGGGATCCAGAAGACAGTAATTATCTCATGAAGATCATTGTCTGTGCTGCTTCTTAATGGCCTGATGTGGTTTGAGCTGTTATTCTATTACATGTTGGAAACAGGTTGAAATTGGTCTTCAAATAGCAAAAGTGCTTTGGTTTTCTATGGGCGCAGTCCTGAGAGGTTTTATGTTCAATTCCTGATTGCAACGACATCCCCATCCTTGCTCCCTGGAGCTGTTAAGAGGGAAACCTTCACCTTTTAAAACAACCTTCTTGCTTGATGAGCCGTGGGCTTTTTAGCATCCTGGTTTTCCACCAAGAGAACTGCTCAGGAGGAGGGAGGAACTCCGGATAATCTGACAGTTTTTAGCATTTTAGCCTTCACCAAAAGGGGAATGAACTTTTGCTGGTCTGCTCAGAAGAATGAACAAGTGTTAAAATTTTCAAAAGGAGTATCTTGCATCTTTTGATTTTCACTCTAGTGGATTATGTTACTTTAGTGAGGAAATCTTTGGGGATTTTTTTTCCCTTTGACTTAATTTTCTTTGTTTCCCAGGCATGTTATTACTCTGTGTTTGTTGGGTTTTTATTACTGAATTTTCTCCTCCTTGCTTCAGACGGGTGGACCTGAAGAAAGGCAGACTGACTGATTTAGGAGCTGGACTGTGATTTTTGGGCTGATTTTTTTTTTTTTTTTTTTTTGACCTGTAATCTAGGAATCTCTAGCAGGCAAGTTTATCTCGGAGCTGTATCCCAAATATTTACCTGTTAAATGTTGCATGCACTTAACAGCCATGCATTAGCAGACAGCGTGCTCATCCCCAAGATGAAATTGAGGCTTTTCAAATAGATGTGATTATTCCAGTTGTATGCACCTAGCTTTGAAGAAAAACTTCTCTCTTGAGGTCAGTTCGCCATTCAAGTGAATTGGGCAGGGTTGGCACAAAAATGGTGTGGAAAATTCGGTGTCATTATGTGTTTTAGCTTGTGAGCATTTTTGACAGGGACAGAGGTGATTTTTATGGGGCTTTGGATGCAGTGTGCGGTTTTTTCCTCCTCTCCTCCAAGTCTACTTATATGTGGCAGTGGCTTTCCAAGAAAAGAGACAGGTCCATTTCTTTTCTTTTAGCCTAAACCAAACCATCAAAATTTAAATTAAAAATAAAACCAAACAAGAACGCTCACCCCCCCTCCAAAAAAACCTCAAAACCACCAAAAAAACCCCAAAGCCAAACCAAAAAGCTTCTCAGTTTGCTCTAATGAATATTTTAGACTCTGGATCAAAATGTAGGCTCAAACTGAAATTTTTCCAAGGTCTCTTCAGTGGGACTGGCCTCTCCCACCAGCACGGGCTGGAGGCATTTGTTAGCACCTAGTTTGGGGACCGAAGGCTCGGATGCTGGTCGCCACACGGTATCAAGGACATAAAGAAGGACATCGCATGCAGCCCCTATAGCTTTTAACCTGGAGATAGCGCCCTGCTGAGGCTGCAGCTCTGTCTGTCCCTCGCGGACAGACGGACGGACACCCGCAGCACTGACGTCCCTGCTCTCAACTCCTTTCAGTCTGCGACGAGCACTCGGACTACAAGGACGCCAAGCTGCTCTACCGCTTCCGCAAGGATGACGGGACCTTCCCCCTCACCAAGGACGTGAAGGTGTTCGTGAGAGGGCAGAGTCTTTACGAGAAGTACGTGAGTCCTTCCCCTGCAGAACAACCCTCAGCAAGGGGCGCTGGGAGCGCGCTCTGCTGGCTGCGCTTGCTGGGGATGCTCTACGGTGGGAGCCATGGCTACAGGTGGCTTTTCTCTTCCTTCTCTGTGCCCTGGGCTGGGAAATGCTGTTTTCTGAGCTCTGTCACAGCCGCAGGACAACCGGCCTCTTCGGGGCTGGGACAGGAGCTGTACTCTGAACTTATGGATGTTTTCAAGGGCTCCAACCGAAGTGCAGGTTCTGGGATCGGTACAGGATCCAGTCTGCAGTTTGAGCATTCCTGGGATGGGCATGTCCAGTGGCCATTCCCAGCACACCCACAGCCTCCTTGGGTGAGCTGCTTCTGCCAGCACTATTAGGACTTACGTTCCACCAGGGTCAGCAGGGTACAGGAGTTCAGGGCTCTCATGCACCTGGATTTCTGCACCTTGCTGAACCTATTTGCAAAATCTGTAGTAGGTAAAACAACTTCTCAGGCAGTAAAGAAAACTCCTTCCACCTCCAAGTGTTTAGTTTTCTTTGTGTTAGTTGTTTCTGGTTCTAAATCCAAATCATCTTCTCAGGCACCTCTGGGAAGGTCATTTTATTACACTGGGTTTAAGCACAAACCACCCTCTGGACCTGTTTCCTTTAGAAGACTCTTCACACCTTTTCAATTCTCACACCTTGGCAATCAGATTCACAAACTGGCACTGAGGGAGAAGTCCTTCAGTCAGGTCGGTAGTGATTTTGGCTGTCTCAGAGACCCTCTGGCAGACCCGCATCCCTGGGACTCTGCTTTTGCTCAGCAGTGGTGGCCGTGGGACCAGGCGAGCATCCAGCGCCTCTCACGGCTGAGCCCGCTGCACCCTCTCGTGGAGACACTGGATTTAGCTCTCGCGTACGATGCAAACTGAATATGTGTTCACTGAAACGCACTTTCTCCATCAATTCGGGCCATCTGCCGTTCGTTGCATGCACTGGGTTGCTTGCTTGGCTTTCCCCTGCGGTTGTTAGCTGAGGTCGCAGCTGAACTGGTTTTGCTGGAGGTGCTTCCTCCGCTGTGACGAAGATTTACAGAGCTGCCTGACTCCAGCTCTGTGTTTCTCCCTCCCTTCCCGCTGCTCCCAGGCAGCCATGTTTGGGCTGTAGCGCTTTGCCCGCTTCTCTTGGCCTTGCTTTGCCCGGCTGCAGCTCCTGCGTGGGACAGCAGGGCATCACGGGGGACTGTCCCATCTCTGTGCCAGGCTGGTGAGCTTGGAAGAGTCAATTCTGAAGGTGAGAGAGGAGAACTCGGTGAAGTACCAGAGGACTTTCCTGGGCTGCGAGATGATCGACTGGCTGGTTCAGGAGGGAGAAGCGGAGAACCGAAAGGAAGCGGTGGAGCTGGGACGGGCGCTGCTGGAACACGGGATCATTCAGCATGGTGAGCAAGGGTCCGGCTGGAGACGGGATGGAAAGAAAGAGATGAGCATAGCTGTCAAGGCTGTGCTAGGAACAAATCCTCATTCATGTCGGGCAACAAGTGCTGGTCAAGTGCCCACTTGGAGATGGCAAAGGGGCCTTTTAGTTCTATGTTTGGAGCTGGTGACCTTTGAAATCGGAGCAATCTTCCACCACCCACAAAAGCTTTGAGTTGAAATTTGAGCTATTGCTCTTCAGTTCTTCAAAGCCTCCGGCCGCAGGGCTGGGATCCACCCCTGGGTTTTGAGGGCTGGGTTGTGAGGGTGTAATGTTCAGCCTCGCTTGGCTGGAGATCATAACCCTCTGCGGGAATTAAACTTTTGATTCAGAAGACAGGGAGTCCTTCTGAATGTCTTGGGGCAGGTTAGAGGGCTGTGACTTGGTAGTGCACCCCTGGGAGGTGGCATCTCTTGGGGAGGTGGCCCTTCTGTTCCTCCTTCCCCGCAGGTAGCCTTCTCAAACAGTCAGAGAAACTGCAATAGAACAGGGTCATTAAAAGCGATTCATCTAGGGCCCTCAGTATATTTTCTTCATGTTTTTCACACCCCCTCAGCCTCTCCTCCCTCCCCTGTTCTCTCCTAGTCTCCAATAGGCATCACTTCTTCGACAGTGACGTTCTCTACCAATTCTGGATCAACTTTCGCCGGAGGCGTCGTCTCACAGAGTTACTCAATGAAAACTCTTCTCGTGCCCTGTCCGAGAGCCCAGACAGCCCGTTCTGCCTTCGAAAGCTCAACCCAGACCCTGGCAACACCAGCTTTCTCTCCGGTAACCGTGGATGTATTTGTGGAGGGGTGTGAAAGCAAGGATTCCATTACAAGAGTATCCCAGAGCTGAGGGTGTTGCTCCAGCAGAGCGTAGGATGTTCTTCCAGGCATTGTATGAAGTGATCACTTATCCCACTGGTTTGTGGTGCATGTCATGATGCAGCTTTAGTCTCTCTATCAGAGCTCCCCATCCCAGGAAAATAACTCAATTTACCATCAACTCAGCTCATGGTCCTTCTTTGAAGCTAGTTCTCTTCTTTCTCAAGAAATGACTCAAATACCATCTTCAGCATATGCTTACCTTTCAGAGGGGGGGTCAGCAGATGGGGAAGTTTGTTATTTTAAACTAATCTGTCCCTTACTTGGGTAACTGTTATTTCTGCCTCTTTTAGTTCAGACCAACAAGGAGATCAAAATTGTCTCAGCGGTTCGAAGGAGCAGCATCACTTCTCTCGCTGGAAACTCCAACCCCTACTTCAGCCCTGCTCCTACGTTGATGTTCCCTCCTGTGGCCGAGTGCAACCCCAAATCAGGTCTGGGCTTCTGCATTGCCCTCTCGTGGCACAAGATACATCTATTTCTTCAGGGCATGGGGCAGCTCAAGCCTCAGCTCCCAACCCCTTCACGGTCACCTTGGTGTCTTGTGAGAGGAGAGGGTCAGCCTCACCTCTGAGCCTTGATTTGAGAAGTTGTGCAAGCGTTTTGAAAACCATTGAGATGGATGCAAAGATTTCTGTGTGCAGTAGCCGTGGCTGGTTCCAACATCTGTTCTCCAGCCCATAGTAATCCCCAAGCTGCCTCGTTACGCACTCACTGTACATAACCCTTGATTCTGATAGGATCTGTCACCTTCTGCTCTAGTGTTAAAGAGACCCGTCACCAATGAAGAGCTCCTGTCCCCTGGGGCCCCCTACATCAAGAAAACGCTAACTGTAAGTGACCACAGCAAATGGCATTGCCAACCCAACGGTGCTGAGTGCTCTGACCACTCTCTGGTAGCTTTTCATCTGCTGCTCTGACCCCTGCGTGCTGAAACTTTGACGGGATGTCACATCACCACGGCTCTTTCTTGGCGCCTCTCAGGGGGTCAGTCTCTGCAGGTACTCATGAGTGAAAAAGGGAGCAGCCTCTGCTGTAGTTTGATGTATATTTGAGGGGCAGATCAGGAAAGAGAATGTCTCCTGGGCAGGAAAACTCCCATTTGGGTTTCATTCAGCTCCACACAAACTATTGAATCAGTCAAGTCTTGTGACAGCTGAGACTTTGACGTGCATCCCCTGTCACGCAGTTGTCACCTTTATGCATGGCTTTATGCAGCTTTCAGGTTCCTGCTGCCAGATATGTTGATATGATCCACCAGCATCTGATGGAGCAGCACTCAATGGGGAGCATCTGAGGGCCACTCTTGCCTTTCTTATGATGGGCTTTTTTCATGGCCAAAATAAACACACTGCAAAATCTCCAGGATGCTGCAGACAACCTGAGCTTTGGGCTTTTGGTTGTCTAATTGTTTCCAAAGCTGTAGGACCGGTCAAGGCAGGGCTGGTGGGTGCTGGGTGTGAACGTTCCAAGGCAGTTCCTGCCCTGAGGATCCTATCGGGCTTGTTTATTTTTGTGTAAAACTTTTCAGCCTTTTCCTACCCACATTTGAAAGGGGGAATCCCACGGTGGCCAGTTTAGGAAGCGTGAGGGCTGTCTTGCCGTACTGGTTTTACACAAGTGGAGTTCCAGGGGAACTGTGGATCAGGTTGCCAAGTTAACTGTGCTGTAGAAATTGGTGGGAAGGAGGGAGAAAAATCAAGCGGGTGATTAGCGTGGCACGTATGAGGACATGCCGTTCATTCTCCTCCTGAATGCTCTTGCCCTGCCCTTCAACTCTGCCAGCCTGGGCCTTTCATGGCTCATTTCCTTCTGCTTAGCTCTGCAGTTGCTCTTATTTATTTATATGGGTGATGTGCAAAGTCCGTGGGGAATTCCTTTTCTCTTTTAGTCACATCAGATGGCCACAGTATTACAGCAAACTGCTCTGACAGGCTGAGATCAGAGGGGGAAAAATTAAGAGTGGCTACTTCCACCCTGGAAATGCTCTCCTGTGCCAAGGAAAAGGCACCGTGTACGTGCTCTGGAAATGTTCTCCACACGCTCTTGGTGCATGCCTTGCGCTTCAACTTCATGCTGCCTGTGCTTCACTCTTCTGCGTTTTCTGGCAGGGAATATTAATCAGCAAGAAGCTTTGTAGAGAGCAATTAACCTGTGGTTCTGTGTCTCACTCCACAGAATCATAGAATACCAGGTTGGAAAGACCTCAAGGATCATCTGGTCCAACCTTTCTTGGCAAAAGCATAGTCTAGACAAGATGGCCCAGCACCCAGTCCAGCTGAATCTTAAAAGTGTCAAATGTTGGGGAATCCCATAACTTCCCTGGGGAGATTATTCCAATGGCTGGTTGTTCTCAAATCTCCCCAGCAGTAACTTGTACCCATCACCCCTTGGTTTTTTCATGTGACTCTTTATAAAAAGGGAGTCTCCCTCTTCTCAGGAGCCACCCTTTGTAGCACCACTTGGTGCACAGTCCTTTCTCTCCCATCCTTGACAGATTAGGATCATGACCAGAGCTCTCCATCTCACTAGGAGCTGTTGCAGCTTCTCAATCCAGCCCATTCCTTGGTTTTTAAACCTTTTTCTTCTGCTTGTAGATTGTGGGGGATGCGGTGGGCTGGGGGTTTGTGGTCCGAGGAGGAAGACCTTGCCACATCCAGGCAGTGGACCCAGGAGGACCCGCTGCTGCTGCAGGGATGAAGGTAATTCTTGCTCATGGTGTCTTAACAGGAGGCAGGACTTGTCCTGTTTGGTCTTTTCAGGCTGAACACATTCTCCGTGATAATCCCATGTCCCACAGTGGAGATCAGTCCGATGGAGTCAGTGCTGGAGCTCTGGCAGTGCTGTGGGGGACGGGGGAAGGATGGTCTCTACAGGCAAAGTGCCCCGGAGTTAGGCTTAACTGAAAGAAATGTTGGGTTTCACAATTCCCTATAAAAAAAAACAGCACTGAGGGAATAATTCCTACAATTTGATATAAGTCACAGGAATATTTGAAATAATGGGATTCTTCAGAGGCAAAGTGTGACTCCTTGTTTGCTTCGGGCAGGATTGGAAGGGGATGGATGAATTTGTTTCATTTACTCAAGAGCCCAGTTAATTTCTCCTTACCTAGTCTCATTTGCTACTAAATTGCTGGGTGTTAATATTGTGCTTCTTTTCCATCTGTGAAACAAACCACTGCTCATAAATGAGTCTTTTTTTCTCTGTTAGCTCACAGTCAAAATCCCTTTGGTCCCCTTTTTTTTCCTTTTTTTTATGATATAGTGATCACAGCACAATGATTATCAGTGTGGTTTACGGAGTGGTAATACTTGTGGGTTTGCAGGATTTTGCAGCAGGTTATTTGCATTGCAGCCTCTGGCTCTAGTCAGTCACGGGCAGAAGTTGCCATGAAGACATGGGCTGAAGGCCACCTGCCCTTCCTCTCCTTGCAGGTGTGCCAGTTTGTTTTCTCAGTGAATGGAATGTACGTTTTGCACCTGGACTATCAGACCATCAGCAGCCTCATCATGACAGGACCACGGACTCTCGTGATGGAGGTCATGGAAGCCATTGAATGAGTGAAGGCATCTCGTCCCACTGCTCTTTGGAAAGGCAGGAGCCTCCACTAAGCAAGGATGGACTGTGGGGAGGGACCAAGCTGGACCATTCACTGTGACATGTTAGCCAGACATTTTAATATATTTTCAAATAAATACACTCTAAAGGACAAGTCTCAAATTTTGATGTTGTTTGAAATATTTGGCTCTTGAGAGGGTCCAGGCTCTCACAGCTCCTTTTTAATGGCAGTGGGAGAGTGAGTTCAGCACTTCACAAAACCAAGCCTCACAACAAGCCGTTGACGCAGCCAAGCTGCAGGGCAGGTGGTACAAGCTGGTGAGCAGCAATGAGTTTGATACCAAGTGAGTGAGAACGTCTGAGCTCCCTTGGGTCGTCTGCGCGGTCTTCTGAGAACACAATGTGCTTTCCAGATGGCCTGATAAACCGTGCCATCGACTCTGTCAAGAAAATAAGGCAATGACTACGGCGATGTACGCTTCCGTGTAGAGGAAGTCTAAGGCTCCTGCTACTCTCTTGGCTTTGCCACGCTCACAGCCAGGACTGGCTGCTCTTCCCAGCTGAGTGTCTTGAAGAGGTGAGACTTCCATCCTTGTGCTTTTTTTTTGTGCCTCCACACCCCAATAATGCTTAAATTCTTTAACCAGCTTCACCTCAGGGTGGAGCTGGGCAGAGGTCCCAGATGTCATAGGATGCCACCAGCCTGGGAAAGGAGAGACCCCAAACAGTGTCTGCCCAAAAAGAAATGCGTCACTGTCTGAGTTTGGCTCTGGGAGGGAAATGCCACCAAATTAGTGAAAGCCACCAAAATCCATCCCCTCCCTGGGCCCTGCTGCTCCAAATCCCAGGATTTGCAGGCAATGCAGAATATTCATGTGCAAACTACCCTGAAAGTGAACTAAATATAGGATAGCAGGTAATGACAAGAAACTGGGGAGTTTGTTTAGCTTTCCAGTTCACAGAGCATCCTGCCTGTGATCAGCCTGCAGTGCTGCACACACAGCAGGATGATTTCCAACCCTCCTGCTTACGGCAGGTCCCTCAGTGAAGCTCTTTTGGCCACCAACCAAGTCTTAAGAAAACCCAACCTCAAACAAAAAAAAAAACTGGTCATTTTGATTTGTGTTAAAATTTAAAATGGGAGCTGACTTTCTTGGAAGATCTGGTGTCAGCTGTATGTTAGGCATTGCATTACTGCTGGATGCCTTTTTTTTTCTTGGTCTAAAGGGATATGTGCTCCCCCAGTGCTGGTGCAGAGGCCATAGGACTACTTGGAGCAGAGCGTTCCTGGAACATGGTCCAAGCAAGATGTTTGCACTGATAATCCACCGGGGTCCTTCCAGCCCCTAAGTGAAACCAGACAATCATTTAAGCCATTTGTCAATACACTCACAGTTGTTGTTTCTAGTGTTCAGTGCACAAGCAAAGCAGCATCCATCTGCCTTTTTGCTTTTTTAAATTCTGCCTTGTGTTGCTGCTCAGGGGAATTTTGGGTGTCTGTATTGGCCCCAAGGTTTAATCCAGTGTTGAGCTTGAACTGAAGTCAAAGCCAAGAGACCACGGCATTTTGTGGGCACCTTGGGAAAGGTAGGACAGAAAGCAATGACCTGAACAGAAGCATTGGAAGAAGCTCCAGATTTTTCTGACATAAACAGAGTGTGAATTTTAGCTATGTCTGAATTCCCCGAAAGTGAGGTGCAGAAGAGCCGTGCTCTTTCCGTTCTCACCTCCTCCTAGTTTTAAAATAAACTGTGGCAAAACTGAGCAACTACTGAAATCCAGTAGGAATTACAGAAGAGGTAATTTGTGGTATTTACACGTAGGGCAGTGACAACTCTCTCTCCGCAGGCTACCAAATGCTCCGTGATTTGTCTTAACAAGATTTAAGCGATTCCTTTTGGTGTTATCCTTGGACCTGTATATTGTGATGCTTTTAAATACTTACTAGATTATAACGTAAAATGGCAATGAGCTACCAAATGTTTCCTTAGAGTGTACAAGTACTTAAGAACTCTGATTTTATTTTATTTTCTACCTGACTTGACATTTCCAAAGGTGCCCGTGTTTCCTATAGAATGACAATTGCAGGTTTCTAAGTGGGTCGCACTGTTGCAATGGGAGCCTGATGCTGACAGTCCCCGGAGATGCTGCTGAAAATCTGGCCTCCATTTGCAATGAGAAATGCCACTGTCAGTTGTTCCATTCCTGGCAACGAGGACAAAATCTGAGGAAGTTCTGGCGCGGAGCTGGGCGGCTCTCCCAGGCGCTCCCGGGGCTGGGGACCACATGCCGGTGGAGGTCAGGGCTGCATCCCACAGCTGGGGAGCCTGCAGCATCGTCGAGCTCCAGTTCATGATTCAGCCTCTGGCCTTGCGAGACTTACAGATGTGCTTAATTTCCTTAAACAAATGCAACGCAACTTGCCTTCAGTGCAAAGGCTGGGCTCTCACAAACATCTCACGGGACGTGAGCGGGGTGGGCTGACTTCATCCCCGGGAGTCTGACGGTGGGCGGGAGCCAGGACTTGTTGCTGCGCTCTAGGAAATCAGCGTGCAGCTTCCTAGGCATGTGTTCAGTATTTAGTTAGCAAAAACACTAAAAGCCATTTACTGTTTTTCGTAGAAGCAGCCTCTTGCTTTCCACGCAGGCTTTATTTAGCTGTGCTTAGGGTCCAAGCAGCGCTCCGGGCTGCGTGGTGCGAGGGAGGTGGTGGTGGAGGGGGGATCGCTGTCCCTCTCCCCCTGCTCTCCCTCCCCTTCCTCATCCCTTCTGACGTCTGGGAATCAAAATCTCTCATCACGCCGAGGAGCAGACGAGGCGCCAAGGGCTGCTTCTCCCCCGATTTAAGAATGTAGCTGGATCCGTCGCACCTCCCGGCTGACTCCAGGGAAAGCCGCGCTGCTCCACGGAGGTCTGTGGCTCGTTCCCCTCGGGGGTTCGGTTCCAGGGATGCTGAGGAGGGGCTGTGTTGGGCTGGGGATCGGCAGAGCAGGGAACTTCTGCAGGGTTTTGCTCTGTGGGAAACTTGGAGCTGGTGCAGCTCAGCTCGGGGCAGCGCTGCCGATGCTTCCCGGGGGTGGCAGGTCTCAGCCCCCCACCACGAAGGAGCTTCAAGACTCACATTTGCTGCAGGTCGGGTCTAAATAATTCCAGGACTGCTTTTAACAAGTGTTTTGGTGTGATGGCTGTAAGAAATGCACTTTGTTTGTTGGCTTGATTTTTTTTTTTCCTTCTCTTTTGTGGTTAATAATATAAAACCTGCAGGAAATGGCTGCCCCTCCAGTACTTGGAAGGGTTTGTTAACAAGGGCAGTTGCCTGGGTGGGTTTTTCCCACCTGGAGGTGGGGTGTGGGTCAGCATCAAACCGATGCTCCTAAGCCTGTCCAGGCTGTGGGGAGCCCCAAAGGCTCAGCTTAGAAATGAAATTTGTGCCTTACTTTTTTCAGACTGGTGCTGGGATAATGGAGACTTTTTGTTCAATGGTGGAACTGCAATACAGGAGATTTCCAGGAAAGAACAGAAAGGGTTTGGTGAATGAGATTTTTTTTTTAAGTCTGTTTTAGGTCCTTTAACTAGCAAAGCACTCGGGGAGTGTGGGACAGATATGGACCCTGCAGCTGGCCACCTCGGGCAGGTCGCTGGTCCCTTCTGTAGGGCAGTGAGTGGGCCACAAGGTGACACTGCTTCTGCCAGCGCTTCTGCGCAGAGATGGTGATGCCCTTTGGGATGAGGAACTATCCCCAGACTGTGGCTGTTTAGGGTGGAAATACTTCACAGTGTCCCCAGATCTGCACTTTTAGTTGTACTGATTTAAATACATCGTGGGGATTTTTTGCATAGATTTTTGTCTTGAATTAAAATGACTATTTTTAAAATTTCCTGAACAAATAAGGGGATCTCCGACTGCTTTAACCTCCAAATCCCCTCTGAGCACACAGTTGGGGTGAGTGGGAAGCGGTGCATCCCCCCTCCACACCCATTTTCCAGGCCCTGGAAATACCACATGCTCCATGTGTTGCTGTCTCCAAATTCCTTCCCTGGGTGAGTAACAGGAGGGAGGCCCCACTGGAGGCTGCCTGTCACTGTGGTCCCCTCTGTCCCGAGGTCCAGAGCTCAGCCTGGCTGGGTGGTGGCACCAGCGAGGGCAGAAATGGATGGGAAGGGACCGTGGAGATCCAATGGGGGCTTGGGGTCCAGCAGGTGACGTGTGGAGAGGGGGCTCTGCAGGGTGGGGAAGACAGAGCTCCTCCAGTCATGTGTTTTCCACCATCTCAAAGAGGTCCGTGTGTTATCCCTGCTTTACAGGTAGGAAAACGAGAGTTGGAGAAGAGGCAAAATAGCGATGGGTATGCTCTGAGCGGGGAAGAAGAGATGAAGTCCTTGCTCCTTGCTTTAATCTCAGTAACGTGAGCTTTCATCTCAGCTTCCCCCCCTAACGTGGGGTCTCACTGGATCCAAACTGGGTTAATATTGAACTCACCCTTACCGACAGGTCGGGGGGAAGCTCCTGGCTGAATCGGACCCTGCAATAAGCCCCGTTCAGTGCAGGTGGCAGAAGCCCATGTGTTTATTTTGGGTCCTGCATAACCCTGGTTAACATGAAAAGATCATACACAATCCAGTGCTTTCGCCAGAGTTTGGTGTCCCCTTTGCCAGCAGAGCCCTGGGGAAGGTGCAAGGAGACGAAGAGCAGCTTGGTGGCATTGCAAAATGGCACAAACGAACTTGTGATTCGGGGAATTTTTCAAAACCACAGGCTTCTTGCTGCTGTTTGGCACAAGTACCCCTGCAGCCAGGGCAGGCTTTGCTTTTTTTGAGGTGACAGTCAAATTCCCCAAACCCACCTGTAAATTGTTTGCTGTTTTTTTATAAGCGATGACTTCATTTATTGGCTGGAAAAAAAAAAAAAAAGAAAGCAAGTGTTTCCCATGGCTAAGGGCTTCAGTTACACTGCAGTTGTTCCATATAACCTGATCTTCAATCAAAAAAAAATAAATCACAGACTGAGTATAGGGGTTAACATCTCCCTGTTATAACTTGCATATTTTTCCATTCATTCTTACAGCAATTTAGAACTGATTTAAACTCCAGGAGATCATAGCTGGGTCACTCATGTGCATATTTATTTTTCCTTGAAATTAGTAAAAAGCTGACGTATTTGAAGGGAAAAAGGCGTTTGCCAGGAGCCTCTAAATACCTGTCCATCAAAATGAATAGAAGTGAAATGTCACTGCAGACGGCAGCGGAGGAAACTTGTGTATGGTCTGGTTCTGCCAAAAGCAATAAGGCTGAAATGGGGAGCACAAAAGATGACAGACACCAATGATGCGTTGCAAAAGGCCAACAGCATATGTTTTAAACCTGGTATATTGAGACTGAGACGAGGGGGAGGGATCGTTTCCACCAGGGTGGTTTTATGCTGACCTGACGTTTTCTGACCCAAACTGAATAAAACTGAAATCCAGGCCAGCAAAGGTAATGAAGGTGCTCGAGGAGCATGGGCTGTGGGGTGACTATCCTTAGCCAGCCAGTTCTGGTGGTGCTCCAGAGGTTACTTCTAAGTCAAACCAACACTCTGCCATGATTAAGGCTGAAACTTCATCTGTTTTCAGTCTTTTCAGTCTTTTTCAGGTGAACAAGTTAAAACAAGACCATCCCAATGAGTCCTAAATGTAACTTCTTGAGAACTCCACCACGAAATAAGAAATAAACCCCTCGTTTCTAAACCATTGATACACACATCCAGCTAGGTCTGTGGCATCCCTCCTGCTGTGTAATTGTTTTATCACAGCAACCGTAGGGTCATTAAATCTGTGATGTGAGGAGCTTGTCTGCCAAGGGCTGCTCCTCTAAATGCTTCTCCCTCTATGATCAGTGCATGCGTTGCAGGGACATGAGAAAGGTGCTGTGTGTTTGTATAACCTATACTGATTTTTGTCACGATAACCAGAAATATCTACTTCTGTATGATTTAAAGCAGAAGTTGTTCTGGAGTCTATGCCTGCCCAGTGATTTGGCCCGTGTTGCTTATTTTCCTGCTCAAAGCAGAACCCAGCTCATATTATACCACTGCTGGGATTGTCCTGCCAAGAGGGCAGTGCCATCTCCGGGGCCAAGTAGGCTGAGAGGGTCACAGCCTGCTCCCCACCAGGTGTACAAACTCCATTTAGACCTGGGCCAACGCATTGAACAGCTGTATTGGAGAGACCAAGAATGTAAAATAAGATATAGGAATTCCAGGAAAATTCAGTGTGTGCTTCTCCATCCACTCTTTCAGTGCTGTCAGTGATGTATAGGGCTGTAGGCCTCAGCTTGTGGTCCTGCAAAAACCTGGGTTTTGATGTGGTGAAATGTAAATTTTACTCCTCCTTCCTGGTGTTTGCCTTCTCGTAGGTCCCAATGACCATGCTGATTCACACTTGCTTCTTTTTTGCCTGCCTGCCTGTGGTGAGCCATGTCTGGGGACGAGTGGGCCAAGGTAAGGACCCCTTGCTCGGGGCAATTCCCTACGGTCTGGATGTCACCTGGGTTAGCCCAGCCCTTGCCCAAGCCCTTCCCATTGGCAATGGCACCACATGTGGGGGACATTCCCAATCACACGCAGGATTTCAGGGGGCTGCTCTGCTCTGGTGTCTGTTGGTGAAGCTCCAAACAGCCCGTCCCCACACATGGAGAGCAATGGGAGACCAGGGGGTCTGTTTGGGGGGAGCATCTCCATCCCTCCCCACCCTGTCCTCCTCACTGGCAGCGGTTCAGCGTGCCGCTCCCTCGCACCAGGGCTGCATTTCAGCCTGTGTAAGCAATGAAGGGTGCTTCTGGGATCTGCAAATGGAGCTTGAGAAATAGGAAGAAAAAGGCTGTTGCTTCTGTTATTCTCTGCATCCGTCCTGACCTCTGAAGCTATTGCTTTGGACATACCATGGTGATGAGTGGTGCAACATCTGGATAAGAAAGCATATGAGGTGCATTCCTCCTGTAACATATAGTGCTCCTCTAGTACCATAAATGACCAGAAAATACCTATATCACCTCACCATAACCTTTCTGATGTTGAAGATCCACCTTTATATTATGTTTGAACCTTCTGTGGAAGTGGTCAGCACAAAGGCTTCTAGAGAGGTGATGGCACTTCAGAGTCTCCGTGTTGTGTGTCTTCCAGCTCAGCCTCTACAGATAATTCTGGGCTTAGCTCTCATCCAGAGAGCAAGGTTACAGCATCAAATAGTGCACGTCCAACGCAGGGCAGGGAAACAGTGGAGCTTTCATGGCACTGGGGTTCATTTGCATCCAGTACATAATGGTGCTTTAGAGGATGCTGTCCTTTGGTCTGTCGGAGGACATTCTTGCCTTTTTAGCTTCTGGGCTCCTAGAGTGATGGCCGAGGAGCTGGACATCTCCATGTTTAATCTAAAGAAGACAGCTCCATGTTTAATCTGACTATGAATTCCCTCATTGTTCCATGATCTTTTACCATTTCTCTTAGGCGTGATTCTGGGATTTTATTTTGCCCTTTGCCCCTCTTCCCCATGTTTTCTTTCTTCCCCTTCAGATTTGCCAAGGGTGAGATGTGAATCTGAGCTTTGTTTCCCCAAAAATAGTTATCTGATGGCCGGGCAGCCTGCAGGAAGTCTCTGCGAGGAAAGGTTAAGGCACAGATGTTGGGCTGAGACATGCAAGTCCTCACTTCCCACTCTCCCTCCTTTCCTGGGCTGTGACTTGGTGGCAAAGATGTCGGGAGATGTCTGAACACCATGCAAGACCTGATTAGGGACAAGATAGTTTGCCAGCACTGAGTGGACACTCCAGGTCATCCTAGGCTTTGTTTTTTATGAGTAATGGTAAAAGGAAAGAGATTGGTAACAGCAAATGAGGGTGGGCATTTAAGTCCAGATGCTTATATTGTGCAGGCAAAGGACATGCTCACTCATTGCTAATTAGGGCAGCCCACTGGAAAGGCAGCTGTACGTACAGTATCAGGAAGGAGGGGAAAGAAATCTGCTGAGTTGCCATCTTATACCCACTCAAGTGAAAAAGTTTCATATGGTGACATTTCTATGACAGAACAGATATGTTTTGCCAAGGAATCAGTGATTCAAAGAGCGACACGCAAGTCCAGACATCTACCTGGGGTTTAAAAGATATCTGTGAAATACGGACATGATAGAGGGATGTGTTCTTTCTTCTTTTTAATTCCTTGTCTGATATTATTTTTTTCCTCAGGATTTGTCATATAGTTTATTGCTCCCTGCAGCAAACTGATACAAGCTGGTGCCCATGAGTTATGGTCCTGCCAGGAACTGTTATTTACACTTTATCAAGTTTTCTTTCCTTTTTCTTCTGCTTTTTTTTTTTTTTCTTTCTTAACCCAGCTGATCCTTGGAGCTGCCTCTGAAACAATCTTTCTGCAGAAGTATGGGATCCTTCACCTGGGGTATTACTCTATTTCTCAGCAGCCCAAGCCTATTGAAGAGCTTCACTGAGCCCTTTTATCTCTTTCCTGCCCTACCATTTTAGATGTTTGCACCAAACACACTTGCTGAAACAAAACATCCTGCATGAGAGCTCCTGGGAGAGTCCTCCAAGATGCGAGGGGTGCAGAGAAAGCCCTTACCTCTGTGTCAGGCTGTTTTCCCTGTTTGCAGCAGGATATATCAAGTTCTCATCTGAGCACCTGAGAACTCCTCTTTGCACAGGGTGGAGGGTACAGGTTTGCAGTGACTTGTGGTAGGTTTCCTCACAGAGGTGCAGGATTTGCTCCAGGGCATGCTGAGGACTTGATGGGATGACAAGGGTTCCCTCTGCACTGTAACTATTCCCTTGTCCATAGAGGAGATGACACGGGGTGTTTTGCTGGTGTGTGTGTGTGTGGAGGGAGGAACTGCATCCATAACAGGATGGACATGTCTCCTCCCCAGGGTCGGGCCGGCTGAAACTCACTGTCCTTTCAGAAGACAGGCTCCAAATGAAATGGAAAGAGACTGAAGGGAACATCAATGGCTACAAGGTTCGGGTAAAGCCCATGGCAGGTATGTGCTAATGCGCTGGACGTCAGGCCCAGCAGAGATTTGTGTATGAGTGAGGGACTGAGCTCCACCTTATGACCGGTGACAACAGGACTTCAGTAAGAGCATTATTTAGACCTTAAGGCAAGAGAGGTAAGGCAGAGGGAATTATCCGTTGCTTATTCTGGTTTCAAGTGTTGATTACCAAGATCAACTGTATGGACAAGAAGTTTTTCTGGCCACCATGAGAGCAGTCCACAGTGCCATGTCAGTGCAGGCACAGCCTCACTCATTCACAAGAAGGAGATGAGATGCACCCTTCTTCACCCTAGAGGAAAGCCTTACCCAGAAAGTGTTACTATTTGGCGCTGTGTGAGAAAAAAGATGAGGAAAGGCCCGTTGTCTGGTTCTTCTGTGGGAGCTTGCAGCTCTCCCTGCACTTGCAGGGACATGGGATGGGAGTCCTTGATGCTCTGTGTGTGCGTAGCTCAGCCCCTTGGCTCCCTGTCCTGGCTGAGCTCCAGCTCTCCCTGACTTTGGACACTGAACCTGGTGGTGTTGGAAGGACACGATGTCCTTCAGTGGGGAGCAACGGTTGGAGGCAACCTTGGTCTTGGCTGGCATTTGGTTTTCGCTCACTGCTTGTTTCCCAGTGAGCCAGAGAAGGGATCTGCCAGGCAGGAGTGTGTGCGGCAGAGCTCTTGTGATCATCCGCCCGCTCTGAGCTCAGCTCCCACCTGTTTCCCAGCTGGAGCAGGAGGTTTCTCATTCCTTCCCTTCTCTGTTCCTCCCCAGGCCTCAGCTCGGTGGAGAGCGGAGAGCGATGAGCATCCCGGGAATGCAGGGAATCCCCACCAGCACTCCCAGTACATGCCTGAGGCTTTCCCTCTGCGTAGGCTGGGGAGCTCCGTCTCCAGCCCTAGGCATGAGCGCAGGGATGACGGGGTCAGAAATTCATCCATCTCCATAATTTAAAGCTTGTGGACCTTTCCTAATCACAGGGGTTTAGGGACGTAATTTACCTCTCTTCCTTTGGTTTGCGTAGCACAGGGACCACGGCTTCGCAGAGCTGCCTTCCTCCATCTGCTCACTGCGGTGCCAGTGCAGAAATGTCCCAGTTCCAGGACAGGTCCCACAGCCCCAGGACATGGCTGGAGGGATCTGGAGACAGTGCTGGCTCCAGAAATGAGCTCTCTCCCTGACGAGAGCAGCTGCCCTTGGAGAAAGATGGGGTTTGCAGAGACAGCACAGTGAGACTGGCTAGGATAAGTAAGATGAGTTCCAAGTGCCACTGGTGACCTCTGGAGACACCGAGCCACTTCCTCATTTTCTCACGTATGACCATCAATTGGTTGGATATTTTCATAATCAGCATTTACTAGAAGTTTCCCAGTCTTTACCCTCTGAAGGCTCTCTTTTCACTGAGCATCTCCTTGAGAAGTTGGTGAAAGTTGCACTAATGCTGGATGGCAACTGGTTTTCCATTTTGGAAGTGTATCATGGATTTAAAAAAAAAAAGCAACTAAACATTCTCAACTCTGGATTGGGAAAAAGGGTAAAAAACAGAGACCCACAAAATTAAAAAAAAGAAATCAGAGTTGACCGAGGTCCCTAGGCAGACATTCCCTGCGTTTCAGCAGTGTTATTGCTACTGTCAGCTTAAATTTAAGCTCTAACAGCCTCTGAACTGTGGTTTCATCCCACCTCAGGGGATTCAGAGCAAGAAGTCATGCTGAAAACCAAGACTCCCAAAGCCACGGTGGGCGGGCTGAGCCCTACCAAAGAATACACTCTGCAGGTCTACGTGCTCAACGGCTCCCAGGAAGCCCTGTTTGCCAGGAGGAAATTTGTGAGTAAGTAGAGGGCGCTACATTTTACTGTTCAGAGAACTCCTGAGGGTCTTGGAGATGTGGCCCCTAAGAGCTCATCCTCCAGACCTCATCCCCATGAAGATTCTGTGACAATCACAGAGACCATTACTATTTAGGCTGGAAGGTTAGAAAGGGGGATGCTGAAGACACAGGAGATGAAGGATGGACTGTGATTCACAGACCTGTGTAGATTAACTCTCCCTGTCTTCCTACAGTAGAAGAACTAAAAAATGCATCCCAGACTAGAAACAACCGAAGAAACTCAGGAGCTGCATCAGGAAAGAATCTCACCTCTTTGGGGAGCTCAGCAGCTGAGGACAGCGGGGTGACAGAGGCCACCCCACCACCCCTGAATGCTGTCCTGACACAGCCAGGTGGGTGCAAAGCTGTCCCTAAAAGCACTCCCACCCTCTATCTGCAACACCTGCTCCATCAGGGACATTCTTTCAGTGAGACATGCCTCTCAGTCTCATGTCTTGCATCTCTGAACTACAAGAACACAGTCAGCAACCTAAAAATATTTGCCCCTCGTGCCAGGCAAACTGTCCAGCCTGGCAAAGCTCTGCTATGTGTTCCAAGGTCTGGCAGGTATTCAAATTAAACAAGATACAGTCAAATCCTTCAACTGATAACAGATCCCTTTGAGAACAAGCTGCTCCCAAAGCACTGGAGCCAATGATGCCTGATGTCCCAGGCTGCTGATGGTCTATAAGGTATGACCTTTCCCCATGGCTGAGGACTGCATACAACTGCATGGATTCTTGTGTGTCTAACAAGAAGGTTTGATGGGTTCAAGAAAGCATTTATACATGTTGGTGGAAGAGAGATTCATCAGGGCCATTATACAAAAAGACTGACACTAAGGTAGGATGTTTCTGAGTCGCAGACTGCTGATGTCTGGAGAGTACACTGGGTATCAGGTGCCGTGGGATGGTTTCCCTGGTCTATATTTTATAAACATTTACTATTTTTCATCAGCAAAGATAATGGGAAGGACAAACTTTTGATGTGATCCGTTACTGACGTTATTATTATTAACTCATGAGCCCAACTGCATCCCTCAGAGATGCATGAACGAAGATGGTATCCTCTATCTACCTATTTGCAAAAGGTTGTAGGACTTTTATCCTTTCAGAGCCCCCTACACGTCTGTCAATTGTGGCTGAAATAAGCAGGTTACATGGGGATAACACAGTGAGAGACAATGGGTTTTTTCTCTTTGGAGCACAGTGAAGGACAGAGCTGAAAAGAAAAGGCAGAAGGGGACTCAGCCAAAGGGCTCAGGAGAAAGCATGAGAAACCAGCCCGGTGGGGAGGCCAGCATGACAGAAGCAACGCCAACATCTACAAGATCATCCCCGCGCACTCCTGCAAACCCGGAGCGAGAGTCTCTAGGAAAAGAAAAACCCACAAAGGATTCATCGAGGCGAGGTGAGAAGGTTTCAAACGTCTCTTGCTCCTTCTTCCCCCCTGTTTTCCTTAAAGCTTGTTGAATACAAGCCTTCCATCCCACTCCCTGCCACCAAGATTTTCAAACGCCACTGACAGTGCTTTTAGTTGCTAGGTCATGCTTTGGGGAACACACCAGGAGCCACTGGGGAAGTTTGGAGTTCTGGAGAACATCACAGATTTTAAGACAAACTGGAGCTAGGCCAAAAAATCCTTTAATTTTTTTTGGTTTGATTTATTGTTTTACCACTATTCTCCCTCTCCATGTTGTCACCTCCTCCTGTTTCTGGCAGATATATGTAAGAGTTTATATTCTTCAACAGTCCCCCAGCCATGGACCTTTCCAAGCTTTCAGAAGGGGAGGAGTGCAGCGGTGATGTTTGTTACCCAACCCGCTCCACCTCCTGGACTTGTTCTTCATGTTTCACAGATAACTGATCCATGATGTTCCTTCAGATTCATCAGTTGAGAGTATGGCAGGGCAGATGGCTCACAGCACTGTTGAAAAGGTGGGAATGGGATTGTCCAGAGCATCCTCATTTGGTCCCTTGAGACCGGTAGGAATCCATGGCTGTGAAAAGAGATGGAAGAGTAACCACTTTGGAGCCCACTGAATCTTGATGCGTTCATCTATTTCCCCCCACCAAAGATGGAAAATCCCCTGTCCGAAAAACATTCAAGGAAGATGTATTTGATCAGCAACATGCCCTATCTTATCCTTTGTTAAGCTGCAGGCCTGGAGTGGGGAGAAAGGCAGGGCTCGAGTATCTGTGATGCCAGCAGGTTTTTACAGAGAGATTGGATTTAATATAAAGCCACAAAATAATTATAGCCCACGGGGGATCTCGTGATGGAATGGAATTAAGCGATCACCTGCAATTCTTGGAGACTTAGGCTAGATAAAAGGGAAGCACTGGGCTGGGACTGAGATGTAATGGAGCTGACAGCTTGCTGAGAGCAGTGCTTGGGTGAGGCACACACTTCCTGACAGATTTAACCCATTCTTTACAGAAATGCAGTTGCACACCACTCAATTTCTTGGTAATGAGGTGGGCTACCTGTAGCCACGTGGTTTTCCCAAGCTGCTGGGGTGCATCAGGCTGGCAAACGGTCCAGTCCACCATCCAGACAAGGCCTTTACACTCTGCATTTTTTTTTTATCTTAAAACCAAAGCAGTTTTTCCTCCTTTAAAATTGCTTCTCTCAATATCACACCTTATACCCTCCAGGTTCCCAGTTTCAGTGCGACACATCTGCAATGACCGATATCGTCCTGCTCGTGGATGGATCTTGGAGCATCGGACGCAACAGTTTCAAGCTCATTAAGGAGTTTCTCAGCAATTTGATTTCCCCATTCAGTATTGGCCAAGACAAGATAAGAGTAGGTAGGACACTTTCCTGTTTCCTGACCTTGGGAAGTGTGTTCGAAGGGGCCTTGGTCTCTGTTCTGTGGTTATGTGCTCCTCTGAGGAGCTTTTATTCCTTTTCCTACCATCTGGTAGCAAGCTCTGGCCTCTAGTGGCTGTAAGAAATAGTTGCAGAGTGAAGAGAAGCGATGTCTGCTGGGCAGCACCAGCTCGGGCATTGATGCTCACACACGTTTGGGGTTTGCTGCCTACCTCTGACGAGGTGCTCAGCCTCCACAGCACCGCAGAGACGGACGTGGTGGCAGCGCTGTATCGGTGCTGCTCTGAGTTCAGCTCAGAACTGTGTTACTTCCAGTTCTGAGAGTTGCTCACCCCAGTATGACAAAGACTACACAGAGAAGAGGAGCTAGAAACCAAATCTGCTCACCTCCAGACCCATTCATCATATTGGGTCATCCTCCCATGGCAAGGCTGATGTTACCTCCCCAAAAAAAATCTCCTCTTGCAGCTTTACCTTGGCTTGCATGATGCCGATATCTCTTGTCTTCCCCAGGGCTGTCCCAGTACAGCAGTGATCCCCGCACAGAGTGGGATCTGAGTGCTTACTCTACGAGGGACCAGGTGCTGGAAGCCGTGAGGAATTTGCGGTACAAGGGCGGCAACACCTTCACAGGTAACTCCATCTTGTAGGTCTCTGCTAAATGATCTGTGCAGCTGCAGTGGGGGAAGCTGTTCCCACGGGATGACCTCCACGAGGGTAGAGAAAAGAGTAAAGATGGTGGTGGTGGGGGTTGCCACAGCACACCATCCATCTCTGGTCCTCCCCAGGTCTGGCACTGACCCACGTCCTGGAGCAGAATTTGAAACCAGAGGCTGGTGCCCGGCTGGAGGCTGAGAAGCTGGTCATCCTCCTGACTGATGGAAAATCCCAGGATGACGCCAACATGGCTGCTCAGACGTTGAAAAACCTGGGCATCGAGATATTTGCCATTGGTAAGCTCACAGCCATCAATAAGCTGTAGGGAAAAGTCAATCTACTTCTGGTCTTCTTCAAATTGAAGGCTATGCTCCCTCAAATTTGACGGGAGCATCCTGCTGCTTTAAAACTAAGGTAACATGTAAAACCTCATTATGTTGTGGCTGAGATGAAAATTAACTCATTTATTCAGTGCAGGCAGTGTCTTCAAAGGGGATTTTGTTTGTTTAGACAAAACACTCATTCGCATGAGATATTTCACACCTCCCATGCGTAAGACCTTTGCGAGCCTCAGAGACCTGTGCCATGATAACAATATTCTCTTCTGTGGAATTAGGTGAGAGAACATTGTATTGGGGAGGGCAAGAGACCTCCATTATAATTACTGCCTCTCACAACTTTTCATTTCTCTGAATAATAACATTATCTGCTCTTTGCTACCTAGCAGCAATAATGAGACATAAAATGGCCTTGAGCAGCTCTGTCCTTGATGACTAAACAAGTCTGCTAGACTAATACATGGGCAATAAAGTTTCAGAGAAAACTCACCTAAAATTGCAATCTCCAGAACTTTAAGTGCTAATTTATGTTGGGAAGACAGAAGCAAGGGTTTATTGCGTAGGGTTATGTAGCAAAGTGTCTGGCACTGTGATTTCTTTCATGGACTGGGTGGAGCTGCTGAGCTTCAGATGAGTATGTAGCACAACACACAGCTGTGTACTTGAAATCACTTGGAGATCTGTTCCTGGCTGGGGTATTTGTCTTCTTTCCTTTCTGGTTAGAGAAGGATCATGTCACTTGGTCATTAGAGATCAGGATGTGAGTACTAATCTCAATAGCACCTTAGTGGTCACTGCAAGAGGAAGGAGGCTAACAAAACTGTTAAGGTAATGGTCTTGGATCTGAGAAACCGTGTGGATTCCCCGTCCGGCAATGGCACTACTTGAGCAGTGCTAGGATGACCTTCAGCCTGGCACTGGGAAGCAAAATAACAATATGCTGTGGGGCTTGGTCTGCAGAGGATTGATGAGGATGCAGAGCAGGGTAGGGAAGGAGGATGCTCTGTGCCGGTGAAATTCTGCTAAATAAATGATCTGCTTTTTGCTCATCCCTGACACTCTTGAAATGCAATGTGATGTTCTGATGAACAACAGACTCTCTGTGGGGAGTGCTGGCACCTCATAAATATAAAATTGTTGTTTATTCATTCACTCATTCCCTCATTTATGCCAACTGCCTCTTAGGGTGAAAAATATCTGCCTTCCTGGTAGCAAAGCCTGCAAGTGATGAGGAGGCAGGAAAACAGAAGAAGGATTCACTAGACTGTCTCCAGGCCACAAAAGACCTTCTGAGCCCACCGAATTGAAAACCCTTCCCAGGCTGGACTGAGGCTGTCGCTGCAGGAAAGCCTGAGGCCATTCTCAGATGCCCCCATCCGACTGGCATGACTGGGAGGCTCTGCTTGGAGAACAGGATGACGGTGAACCCATCTTGCCCCTGAGCAAACAACACAGAAGCATGAGGCAGAAGCTGCTCCTTTCTGGGGTGTTTTCTCAGTCTCGATCTCTGCTCTGGTTGCAGGGGTGAAGAACGCGGATGAGGCAGAGCTGAAGCAGGTGGCCTCGGAGCCGCTGGAGCTCACGGTGTACAACGTGCTGGATTTCCCACTGCTGAGCTCTCTGGTTGGCAGGCTCACCCGGGTCCTGTGCACCAGGATCAAAGAGAAGAGCAACAAGGAAAATGCAGGTGAAGTGAAACCTCCTCAGAGAGGGGCTGAGCTTCCTCCTGCTCATCATCCACCTTCCTTGCCTTTAGGATTGACCCTTTCTCATACCTTTCCCTCCATGAAATCCACCACCCTGTCAGCATCACCTAACTCTTCTCCTCCAGTGCTGATCTCCTTGCTCAGCCTTGTGATTGTTGTCTTCTACAAGACCTTCTGGATGCATTTTTTCCACTCTCACTCCACTGCAGAATCCCTCCTGTCTCTAACAAGTCACGGAGAGACACTACCTGTAGATGTTTCCATTCTGATGCTCTTGCTTTAGTTATCTGCTTTTGGCCTGTGAGCCAATACAGGCAACGGCCATTCCTACCAGGGATTTGGATAACTCTTGATGGATATAATCACCTAATGACAATAACTATCATTGTAGGGAAGAGGGGACTTCTTTTCCTCTTCCATTAGCATGTGGTGTGAAAAAATGCATTTATTTTATTTTTTTATTTTCTGATTTCTTTTCTTATTTTCTTCCAACCAAGAGGAGGCAGAAAAAGCAAAAGAGTTAATTTGAGAATATATTAGGGAGAGTGTACAGAGAAAATATGGAGGTAGGCTGAGGGAACTAGGGTTATTCAGCCTGGAGAAAAGGAGGCTAAGGGGAGATCTTCTCACTCTCTACAACTCCCTGAAAGGAGGGTGTAGAGAGGTGGGGGTTGGTCTCTTCTCCCAAGTCACAGGCGACAGGACT
>JAOXNO010000005.1:3453419-3467718 GCA_028565335.1 Limnodromus scolopaceus
GTCAGAGTTAGGTTGATGGTTGGACAAGATGATCTTGAAGGTCCCTTCCAACCTAGAAGATTCTATGATTCTATGAAGAGGAGATAACAAAACATATAAACATTCCCCCCTCTTCACTTTCAATGATGGATCTCCAAGGCATTTTCAAGTTAAAAACAAAGAGACTATTTATTTCCTTTGCTGGAGAGCAGCTTGTATAATGAACAAGAGAGTGAAGAACCACTCCAGGTGTTAGCTTAGACCCTCAGGAGAGAAATATCATGTACATATTTCCATGTCTCTTTGCTCTAATATTGGCCTAGGGAGAGTAGGAAAGTCTAAATTTCAAACATGCTTTTATTTTAATTCTCTGGAGATTCATAGAAATAAATTGATTAATCCTTATTAATTTGTACTTGTTCGGTATAATTAGATGTTTTTCAAAGGTGCATGTTAGGTGCATGCTAAAGAAAGATGGGCTGCTCAGAAAAGAAACCAAAATAACTTCTGCTTGTTCATTTTTAACAAATTTTGATGACTGAGGAAAGCTGTGTCATCTTTTGGATACATGTAAAAATGCAGAATTGTGTTGAAAAAATATTCCCAGCACCCAGCAAAATACACAGCCTCTTCTCTATGGAGTATTTATGTTCTCCGTGTGCCCAGTTTTAAAATATTTATTTCAGAGCAGTTTGGAACAGTTTCTATACTCTATAGGGAAGGAGACTGTAATTTGATTTGAAAAATGTCACTTGTATTTATGAGCTGGAAAGTACATTTGGCAGGAGAAGTCTGAATATAAGAAAGTAACTGTTTTTAATTCCTAGGCAGCACTGTGAAAGATATCCCTGTGAACACGGGTCCCCAGCTGAGCCCAACTGACCTTAAAATATCAGCGGTGACCTCTAAGAGCATGCACTTGACCTGGAGTCCTCCTCTGAGACCACCAAAGAAATACCGGATTGTGTATTATCCTTCTAAGGGTGGTATCCCCAAAGAGGTGAGAGACCTTTCTCTGGACATCTGAGACTGCAGTATCTTCCAGATGGTGGCTGGGAATTTAAGTAGACCTGAGTAGACAAACAAATGGAGGTAGAGGTACAGTTCTTGTGGGACATCAGCTAAAGCCAGAGATTAAATTAAATACACAATTAGTGTAAATGTGATCAGCTGAAAGGATGAAAAGACAGAAGAGGAAATGGGATGAATATCATCTTGCTAGAAATACTGCAAGCTATGCCGATGCCAATTTTTCTCTTATGCATTGTTATCCCCTCCCTAAAGCATCTGTTTTGCCTCAGAGGACACACGGGTACACAGAGCTGTCCAAGGATGCTCATCTGGGATGAATATGACTTTGAAAAGAAAATCTGAATTGTTGATGAGTTTCCATTGATTTCAGTGAGAGCACAATTGGTCTTGTGCTTGGTGTTTGCACAGATCCCAGCCTTAGAGGACAGGAATGCTTATTGCCTTTTACCCCTCTGCTTTAGGGAGATGCTAGCTGCACAAAATTCAGAGGGTAAATGGACTTCATGTTTCTAGCCACAGATATGCCACAACAAAGCCATGCTTGCTAGGGAAGGCCAGTCCAGCCTTTCCTTTGCTAAAGAGTGTCTGGTACCTCCCTGTCTTGATAGCCTTCCTTGGTGCTTTCAGGTGGTTTTAGATGGAGCAGTCTCCTCTTTGCAGCTTTCCAATTTGACCTCGCACACAGAGTACCTGGTGTCGGTGTTTCCTATTTACGACACGGTTGTTGGGGACGGGCTGAGAGGCGTCACCTCCACATGTAGGTCGTGAGTAGAGAGAATTTTGCTGATGCACGGTTATGATAAGTGAACAAAGGTCTTTCTTTGCGACCATCTCAGACCAGAGCCTGGCATTGTATTTTCCCCTCCTCCCTCAAGTTCAGTCTGTCTACAGCTATCTCTGACCAGACAAGACCCTGAGCAACCTGTGCTAATTTGGCCAGGACTTGAGCAGAAAGTTGTACCAGAGACCTTCAAAGGTCCCTTTCCACCTCCGTCATTCTGCGAAGGAGACCACTGTGTTGAGCTTGCCCTAACACGGCAGTAAGACATCAAGCTGGAAATACCTTGCAACCCCTTGCCACATTTTTACCCCTGGGCTCCAAATGAATTTCATCTATTCTCTGTGGAGTGGCAGCTCCACTGTGTTAGATGTGGGGTAGATGTTCCACCAGCTTGCAGTAGCCGTTGCAAAGCCAGGTCTCCTCTGGGGTTTGAGCTGCCGCAGACCTCATACACTGAAGGTATCTTTCTGCCTTGTTTTCCCCTTCAGTGCCTTTGTCTTCCCCTCGCTCCCTGCGCGTCTCCGAGCTGAGCCACAACAGTATGAGGCTGAGCTGGAAGGCAGCCCAGGGAGCCACGCAGTACCTGGTGCTCTGCTCCGCAGCCCCCAACGGGGCAGAGGACTATACGACGGAGGTAGAGTTCATGACAATAATGATAATATCATTTTTTCTCTGTCTGGGATGAGTTTAGCTCTAACCTTTGTAAATCAGTATCATGTGTTCAAAACAACAAAAAAAAAGTGTCAGCATTATTGCCAGCAACATCTTTCATGGAAGCTTTTTCTTTAATGATGTATCTCAGAGTGATTTGTAACTGTGAGGATTTCACGTGGGAAATTAAGGCATAGGGAGAGAACCGACTGCCTCATGGGGCCCTGCAAACCCAGGCTCTGAAATCACATCTTTGCAGCCCCAAGTGTAACTGCGGTATCCTTGAGGCTGTACATAAATGTCTTCTCTGTGTTTATCTTAAAATGTTAATTGAAAATTTGTTAGGGCTGAACTCTAAAAACAGGCTTACAACACTGCATAATAATAAAAGAGTGCTCGATGAATGGAAGCCTTGTAAGAACCCTTTGTCATGTGTGCATTTTGATGAGTTATCTGGAGTACCTGTAGAAAAAGAATATGAATTAAAAAAATAATAAAAAAAAAAGTGGGGGGAACATGTGTTGCCTCTCACTCAGATTCCTCCCCCTGAATGCACAGAAATAGGAGCCACTGCAGGATGATTTTCGAAACAGAGATATTAATTTTATACTCTGCTTTCAGGGCACAATTGTAGGGTTTTTTTTTTAAGATTCAGAGCATTTGAAGAGAGACCAATATTTAAAATTTTATTTTAGCTCATTAGAGAAGTTCTGCAGTTACCTGACCTACTCACTGTAAGAGTGCAGTGCTCTAAGGCTACAGGATGGCTGCAAAACCAGCATTAAAATGTTCCCAGCCTTTTATAAAACTGTGCTGTGTTGTGTGCAGACTCCTGTAAGTCTCTGGGGTACATTTCTGCAGCGAAGAGACAGCGGGAGGAGAGCTGTGGCCATGCTGTGTCAGCGGCAGATGGCAGCAGCCCGGCTGCCATGGGTCTGCTGGCAGCAGGCAGTTCTTCTGCAAGAGCTTTCCATGTGGCTGATCGAAGTGGGGTTACATCTCTCAGGTGCCCCTGATCCAACCCAGAACACCAGCATCATCTTCTCTGTATAAGGGTCTTACACCTCTGTAGACCAGGGTAAGAGAAGATGATGTGTAACACTCAACGTACTTGGTGTCCCTTAGGAAGAGAAACAGAGCACTGACCATTGTAGACCACCTACCCAAGTGGTGAAGTCCCAAAGTGGAGAAGTGCCCTCATTGTGACCAAAAAGATCGTGACCTGTGTCTCTCTAAGGTCTTGCTCGGTTGAGAGCATTGGTGGGCACCTCAGAACTTGAAGGGTACCCCCAAAGCATCTCTCTGTTGACAGGTGAAGGTGGCCCAGCCTGAGGTCCTGCTGGATGGGCTGTCCCCCAGCACAGAGTACTCTGTTGCGGTCTATGCGATGTACGGGGAAGATGCGAGTGATCCAGCCAGCATCCAGGAAACCACCCGTAAGTGCTGCTGCTGCTGCTTACTGAGTTGTTATTAAACACTTAAGGCAGGAGAGACGTGTTAAATGAGGTGCTTCCCATACTGTGCATGTGGCTTGTAAACACGCTGCCTCTTCCCTGCCTGATCTTAACTGAATATTGGTCCCTGAGGGGATCTCTAATCATACGGTGAGCTGTGAAAAAGGAGTGATTTTCCCCTACTAAGAGAACTGAAAGAGCTTTTCCCTGAGGTCTTTGTTGTTTGGGGAGTAAAAGGGAATTATTTGGCTGTTTCTTCACATAAAGCCCAGGTAGCCTTTCCCTATGTCCCACAGACATGTACAGTAGTGACATAAAGTTAGTATTTTCTCGCATGGTGAATGAGTTTCTTAGTTCAAGGTGGGGTCATTTATGACCAGCAGGAGGCAACTGGTCGCATTGTCATTGTGTGGCCTGTGAAACCTCAGAGAGCTGTCACTAACCATTCTTGCAGTGGCCTTGAGTCCTCCCAGATACCTCAGCTTCTCCGAGCTGAGCCACGCGTCTGTTCGAGTCAGCTGGGAGGCTGCATCTCCAGCCGTGAAAGCTCACCGCGTCGCCTATGTCTCTAGCAGAGGGAGCAACGCTGGGGAGGTGAGACCTCAGGGGGTTGGTGGAAGGAAAAGAAACTCACGGGGTCAGATACTGCCCTGTTCTCCTTCAGCTGCATGGTTCAGGGACGGCTTGTGGGCACTTTGGATGGTGTTGCCAGCCACGAGTTATCCCCCCTCCCCATGCTCCTCTCCTAATACTCATAAACTCCTCCACTGCAGGTAGAGGTTCCTGGCACTGCAACATCCACTGTCCTGAGACCTTTGTCCTCCCTCACCCAGTACTTCATCAGTGTCCGATCTATGTATGATGAAGGGGACTCCTTTCCAATTACCGGCAATGTTACTACCTGTAAGTAGGGGAAGGAAATGCTTTTGGTCCCAGTAACCGGTGACAGAACTGGCTTGTGTGTGTCTGAACTGGGATGTTTTGAAGACCAGTCCCAATAGCTTGTGTCCAAAAGCCTTGCACAAACCCCAGATGACTGTTGTTCTTTGTGTGTGTAGTACATCCAACTGTGTTGTGTTTGAAATGAGATGGAAGGATTAAAGAAAAGAAGCAAATGAAAAAAAAGCACGATGCATCGCTAACCTCTGTGTCCTTGAGACCTCTCCTAGCCTTCTTCCCATTACAATACCAGCGCGATACCTGTCCTCTCCACAAATGAGATAATCCTCCTTAATTAGGGTTTTATAAACAATTTATCCCTCTCTGTCCTGATGGCCGTTGTCATATGGGTCTGAAGGAGTGGAAGACAGGCCGGTCTCAGACATCTGCCTGGTTGATGTTTTGCTCCCCAACCATCTGCTCCCCACCTTGGCTCTGACAAGGCTCTGTCAGTGCCTGGGCTTCAGCTGGTTTTCCTTCTGCATCCCTCAGTAAAGGTCCCCCCGCCGCGGGCACTGAAGGTTACCGAGCTCTCCGGGAACAGCCTCCGACTGCAGTGGGAAGCTGTCGCTGCCTCCGACGTGGTTGTCTACCAGATCAAATGGAGCACAGTCAGTGGAGAGAAGCCTCAGGAGGTACGGACCCATGCACAGCTCTGGGGAGGCTGGCTTGGCTTTGTGCCTGCTTGATGGGTCTGAACTCACCTGCAAGAGTGGCACAGGGCGGTGTAAAACTATTCGGGTTAATGCACTCAAGAAATTTAACAAGCTTAAGGAGCCTGTGGAATAAGACAGGGTCTGTCCTGAGTCTGGCTCTGTTCGAAGGAGGTATCATCTTGAGTGCTGGAAGCGGGAGGGACGGCGGGATGGCACGGTCAGAGTCTTGCAGGCTCTGGGAAGATTGCAGAAGTGTTCTGGAAAATCTCAAGGATGACATTCAATAGGGACAAGAAGAAAGTATTAAGCTTAGGCAGGAATAATTAACTACAGGTATACAGGATGTAGAACAAATAGCTAAGAGGCAATTCAGTAGAAAAAGATCTGGGGTTGCGGAGACTCACCAATGTCAAGTTGTTGGGGAAAAGACAAAGATAATATTTAAGTATTTATAGCTAGAGGTGTCACCTCTGAGACAGGTGAAGCAACTTTTTCTTTCCTGAGTGCTACTAAGCAATAACTACTTGTTGGGATACTGCTTTTCAAGAAGGATGAGGTCCAACTGAGGAGCACACAGAGGAGAATGACCGGAGACAAAGCTAGTGCAGGAGGGGCAGGGATGGAGCAGGTGACCTCTTCCATCTCAAGCCCCTGTTTTCAATATGAGTGCAAACAGCAGTTGAAGTGAGTTAAATACCAAAGTCTCTCATATAATGCTTCATATCTGGGCTGGAAAAGGGGTGTACTAAGGCTTCTGTCCCCAGTACATCTAAAAGCTGGAAACAGAGCAAAAGGCTTTCATGCTCAGGGCAGGTTGGCTGCCTTGTGTCGGAGCGTCACATTGAGATACTGAAGTTGCTGCTAAATACAACTGCGCAGCAGCACATGGGCATCTGTTCTGCATAAATCAGGGCTGGAAATTCGCCTTTGCTTAGATGTCTGCAACCCCCAACGGTAGACTTTGTCCCTAAAGCCCAGTGCTAACTCATTTGTGCCTACGGGCAATCCGTGAGACAGACACTTTGATGGCATGAACTAGCTTGGGGATGCCTGGGAACTTGGCTGACTCATTTCTTCCCCTGCTGCAGCTCTCCATCGCTGGAAATGTGGCAACTGCTGTCCTGCCAGGCTTGCAGAAGAACACCGACTATAAAATATCCATCTGGGCCTATTACAAAGATGGTGCTCGAAGCGACACAGTTTCTGTTCAGCACAGGACCAGTAAGTGATCAGTGCTCGGTGCCCACAGCCTGGGGATAATAAAGAGGGCACGGGATGCCTCAGAACCCATCACAGACCAGCAGCTCAGATCTGGTGATCCGCTCTGAAACCCCAAACTTGAATGTCTGAATGTGGCCAAAGATGTTTACTTTTCCATCTTAAAGTGTTCTGAATTTGTCCTGAGAAAAATAAGCTGGGGAAACACAGGCAGGCGGATGCCCTCACGGTGTGTTTCATTCCCCCCTGCTTCTGTAGAGCGTATTAGTGCAAATGAATCGGCTTTCTCCTGGGTGTTGAGCTGAACGTGCTGCCTAATGAGAGGTCCCTGTTAGTAAAATACGGTCTGCTAAGGAGGGTGAGGATTTCGTCGGCTGTGTCGCTGCCGGGCTGTGCTCCATCTGAGGGCGCCTAGAAAAATGAGAGAGAATCCTGTCGGCGGACTCTGCCTGGAAGCATTGGCTATATCTTGCTTTGTACAGGCAGGATATGAGGTTAAAAAGTGGCACTCCCAGAGGTCCTCTTAATTAATATTGCTGGTGTAATGGCTTTTTTTGGCAGTGAATGGAATACAATTCATTCAGCTGCAGCAGTCCTCTCCTCCATCTCTCAGCCTCCTTTGCAGAATAAACTCATTTAGGCTGCTGTTGAGCTGATGAAGCTCGGAGTAAATGACAATCTTGGAATAAGAAGCTCTGGTTTTATTAATAGGGATTAATAATAACATTTGTTTATAGAAAGCTACCTCAGGCAAGTACCTAGAAGCTGCAAACTGACAAGAAAAAAATAATAAATGAAAGCATCCTACAGGTATACAATGATAAGGGAGCAATTAGAGCTGTTTAGAGGCTTCAGAAAATGAATGGCTACATTTTAAGCCATGAATTACAAAATGCCAGAGGAGACCCCTCAGCCCACTGCAAATGGCATGTGGTGGTCCCTTCGAGGCACATTAGAACAAGCTGGTCCTTGCTGGCGTGTGCACCCTGGTGGGATGTGGAAGGCAATTTGACTTCTGCTTGTCAGCTGCTGTCCTTGTGCAGGAACAAGGATGCCTTGGGGATGTCAGACTTTTCAGTGCTGCATGAAGAAAGGAAAGCGCTGGGGGTCAGTTTGTACGAGGAGTCAGGACGGTGCCACGCTCTTCTCGGGGACAATATTTGCATGTGCAATCAATGTCTTTGATGGTGATTCTTTCTTTTTAATGTTTAAAGTAAGAGGTTCCCACAGGGGAGAAGTGGCACAGGAGAAGGGGTGGATGGTGATTTCCAGGAGGCAGGGCTGATCTTGGCCACTTCAGAGGAAACTTGTGGGTCCCAGCAAATTGAATAATGCTTGGGTGGTGGATGTATGGGAAAATGTGGCATTAGGCAGGACTCTGGGAAATTCTGGGATATGGTGAAACTTCAAACCTTTACTGTTTCAAGCAAAAGCTGACATCTTGTACAGTGCAATTACGAGTGGACAGGATGTTCAACAGGGTCAAACTACATGTCAGAGCTGATGAATGGCAATTTATTCAGCTAGAGCATGGCAATCTCTTATGTTATCTGGAAAAACCCCGAACCCTTGGTTTGGTTTTTATGAGACCTCTCTACCCTAACTTTCATCATAAAATGAAATTCTGGGGGCTGAAACACCAACAAAAACTGCTTAGTTCTTCTCAGGATGGCAGACTTTGGGTTGCAACCTGGTGAACAGCAGTGATCAGTACAGCCGTACTGAGGAAAAACAAAAGGATGCACTAGAGGAGGTTAAGAAACCACTCTCCCTTTCATCATTGCTTTTTTTTTTTCCTCTCTTGGCAGCATCCCCTTGTATAGGAATAGGTCAAGTCATGAAGTTTCTCTTAAAAAGGTCTCGGTAGAATTTGCAAGAAACACTGAAGTTTAAGGGCAGTGGCTGAAGTGAAACTCAGCAGGAAGCTCTGGTAACACAAGCTTGTCTCCCTGTCCTTCATCCTCCCCAGAATACTTTCTTCTTTGAAGGTTAAGGGGAAAAATGCCAGGTCAGAGCGATGTTGGTTGCACACCGGTTTTGTGAAATGGAACCACGTTCCTCCCCTGGGGGTGAGGTCAGAACACCAAGTTAATTTTATTCAGGACCCTTAATCTCTCTCCCCCCACCTGAAACACCCATTTCTAGGCCAAGGGACCCTTCAGACACCAGTCCCTCACAGACAATAGGTCATCAGAAACATCATCCTCTTTGATAAAAAACAAACCCATTCATCACTGGGATGTGTCATTCGGAAGGCTTGGAATGAGGGTTTTCTTCTTCCGGGCAGGCAGAAAATTTGTTTCAAAGCTATGGTTTGATATTTATCCTCAAAATGTTTCTGAATTCCACTTAAAATGGCTAAATAGCTTTAGCTGGAAAAGGAACAAAAGTTGGAGACAGTGATACAGTACAAGTCCCTTCTTACCTTCTTATCTAACTCAGCACCTAGTGTTTAACTTGTAATGGTGTAATTAAATATTCAGATAGAGAGAGCAAGCTGGGCAAGGCTGGTGAGCAATACCAGCTTAGCTCAGATCCTACCCAGGAGTTTAAAGTGAAGCTGCATGGTGTCCCAGGCTCAGTGGAGGAACAGTTACATGTTAAGCCACCATATCCCAGCTGTGTTTCTGAATCTCAGCTGTTTCCTAACATGAGCTTTTCTGTCTGGACAAATGGACCAGACTGCGACAGGACAGCCCACGTAGTCTGTTAGTCCATCAGAACAAGAATCACAGAGGTGAGGCCATGAAAGAAGTCCTTCAGCTTAGGCAAGATGAGATAAAAATTAGTAAATATGGACTCGGGAAGATCTTCTTCATGAATTTGGCAGTTACCCCTCCCCATCCTCCCTATCTGCTCAGAAAGTGTCTCTTGGAAGTTTCTGCCACCAGGGCAGAGCATGCGAACGTGTCTCATCCTCTTCTGTGTGAAGAACGAGCGAGCAGTTTGGATGGGAACTGCTGCTGAAGGTGGGCTAAGCCACCCTGGCTGACTTTGCACTGAAGTGGATTACAAAGTGCTTATGTGCCCCATTCCCCTCGCTAAGCTGTGCCAGATAAATATCTGGGGCTGATAAATATCTTCAAGTTCTTTATCCAGAAGAGCTCACTGGATATTTATCTTCCTACCAGAGCATACATTGGAAATGAAAGGGATTGAAATGTGGGGAAGAAGCTTCAACCCGTGGCAACGAGGGAAAAAACATGACCTAAATAGTCATTGCAGAGCAATATTTTGATGGAGCATTTGAAAATGTGCCTGTGATGCTGGTAACACCCAAGAGCAAGCAGCCTGGGATTCCTCCTGTGGAGAAGCAGAGGGTTCAAGAGGTAATGGAAGGCACAGATGGTGTCCTCTCTGTCAGAGATGCTTCTTTCCTCCTGGGCAGCTTTGGGAGGTGACCTTTCCCCTGGCTGTCACATCCATGCCATCAAATTCTGCCGGGCCTGGAGGCTTTCCAGAATAAACCCAACTCAGAAGACTTTCCCTAACTTTCCCTTTGTTCACTTAAACAGAGTCTTCACTTACCTCAGCTGAAGGAAATAGCCCATGCAGCAACGCAGACGTATAGCGCAGCACTAATAATAGTGCTGTTGAAGTGACTTTACCTCCCACACTTGTTTTCTTCTCCGCTTTACCTTGCGGTGATGCACAGCAACAGCCTCCAGCCTGATTCAGCTGCCAGAAAACTTGGTTCAGCTTCAGTAGAAGTAAGCTTGTTTTATACAAAAAAGGGAAGGAGGATCAATGAAGACGCAAATGATCTTCATTCAACCTGTGCTCTAAGGTCACCCTCGACTTTGCTGGGTGGGCAGAAGAGCCTTACAGGTAAAACTGCAGAATAGAAATCTCATAGCCTGGGTGTGTGTCCTTGACTGCCTTTAGGGCTCACCCATAATTTTTAATCTCCTCTGAACAAAATGCTTCCTTTTCCAAGACTTCTCTGCCTTCACACCACCGTAGGTTCAAGGCCAGAAGTGTGCTTTTATGCAGAGCAAGAGGCTGGTTGGAAACAAGCTCCAGGAGCAGAAGACCCCACGCTCTTGAGCTCCTTGTTTGAACAGTGGACGGATTTAGTCCACTCTGCCTTTTTCTTACAAACTCTCAGCCCCTGCTCAGAGAAATCACTCCGGCATAAGAGCCTCTGGTACCAGGTCCAGTCTTCTCCATAGCAGAACCCCTGGGAAAGAAATGCATTTACATAATTAAAAATTACTCGGCTTTGGTTTCTGGCAAACCCTTTTCTGGCTGACCACAGCTCAGCCCGTCACCTGTTTGGGATGCATCCATACCTCGCAGTGCAGGTTCCGAAGAGGGAGAGTAGCTCAGGCACTGCACGTGCTCCCCTCCTCGAGGCTGTGGGTGTTGGTGTGAGAAGGGCTAGACAAAACTGTTGTGTGCTGGCTGCTCTGGGATTTTTTAGAATAATTTTAAAACAGAAAGAAAAAGATGGAAAAGGTTAGAAATTATGATGGATTAACTTTGAAGGGTGATCCAGTTTTAACCAACAATCAAGATGTTTGTCCAGTGTGTCTCCACGTCTGTGATGAAACCCAATGGCAGTTCAGGTCTTTACGAAGGGTATCCTTTGGTGTCTGTCTCTTTGCCTCATGCTTCCAGGGCTCTTCTCTCCTTCCAAGATTTTTTTTCCCAGGTCCTAGGGTTTGAATTGTTGAATGCTTGAGTTGTATAATGTTGTACTTGGTAAATCCTCACCCCTCTGCAATCTGTTTTCTTTCTTGCCTGGTCCCAAAGGTGATGACTTCTGCTCTGAGTGTTGGTTAACAGCACTGCAGAGCACTGAACCATTTGGAAATGGGCTTGGAAGCAAGTGCTATTGGCCATGTTTAGAGACATTACTACCTGCCTTTTATACTTCACCTTTAATCCCTGCCACAGATTCCCGGAGCCCACCCACCAACCTCTTCATCGACTCCGAGACCCCCACCAGTCTCCAGGTCCATTGGACCCCCCCTGACGGCCGCATACAGCACTACAAAATCACCTACAACCCTGTTTCTGATGCTGGTGCTCAGCAAACAGTAAGTGTCCAGCTCCTTTGTAGGTGACAGGCACCAGCCCAGAGGAACACACGGAGAATTTAATGCCCAGGGGAATTCTGCTCCAGTAGGACCCACCATAAGAATAGCTGGTTTGCAGGACTATGAAAACAAATCTCTTCCTCTGACCTGCTGGGTGTTGCTTTATGAAGAAGACCTCCAGGCCTCTTTGTAATTAAGATATTTGTGTCTGTCACAGCTGTTAATAATGCAGCTTTCTGCCCTCCCTGAACTGGGGTGGAGAACTCTTGGAGACAGAGAGGCTGAGGATAAACCTACTGCCCCTCTGACTTAGGGAGGTTAAACATTTACCTTTTAAATCTCAGGTTTTCTACACAAACCCAGACTGGTTTCCATGTTATAAGGCTCTTCTGACTCCCATTTGCATGGGGAATATTGAGGTCTTTCCGTAGGGAAATGTTCTTCCCTTGGACGTGGCTGGTCTGATGGTAATGCATAGCCAGGCTTTCTTGGCTTGTTTTCACCATTGCCTGAACCACTCAGGGATGCTGCCCTGAACCCTGTTGTCCCAGATCTTGCCACTAAAAACCCTCCATGTGACACTGGGGTGTAAGTAAGAGTTGTAAACGGGAAATCTGCCCAAATGTTGGGCTCTTTTTCCACCCTGCTGTAGATCATGGCTTCTGGTAAAAGCAGCAGCGTGACCCTGCAGTCGTTGCTGCCTGATCGAGCCTACAAGGTGATTGTTTCTGCCATCCACTACACGGGAGAGAGTGAGAGCACGTCCACAACGGGACGGACGGGTAAGTGTAACAGTCAGAATGTGCATGTTCTTCATAACCTTCTATCCATCAGTCTTGTGGCAATCTCTACTGGGGCAACGATGTCCTCCCTTGCACTGAGTTGTGTCAAAGGCTAAGGTTTTGCTCATTAGAGTGGACTACTAGCCTTGAGAAGGGAAAATTCTGCCTCAGCCTCTGCACTCCTGGGCAAGATTTGCAATTCCAAGATGAATGGGAAGGGCTGGTGACCACCCAGTTCTCGAGCCAGGCATCGCCATCCCGAATAACAGTGTGCATTGCTTTCTCTTTCAGCTCCTGTGTTGTCTAAATTCCCTTCAATACGAGGATTTGTTCCATCTAAAACCGAAGGTAAATCACCTCCTATGAAGTACTGCTTTGAGCTGATTTATTTTTTTTTCCCCGCAACAAATCTCACAGTGTGGGCTCTGCAGGGCAGGCAGGAGTGGGTATGTCATTTCTTGACAGATGCCTCTGGGGACTGTCCAAGGACAACCAGAAACCACATAACTTCTTCAAATCCAACTCACTTAGTAAAAAGACTGATAGTGTTTTTAGAGGATTTCTGCACAACTTGACCAAAATGGAGCAAAGGGAATGATGACATGTTTTAAATTAAAGTTCCCTGTAAAGTCCCTTATTAAATTTAATGAGCATATGTTCTCATGTGGTGATATACAGCAAACTATGAAATGGGTTAGAGAGAAATGTTGAATTAACGGGGTTATAAAAGGTTGTTAAGAAGCAAATATTAGAATACAGATACTGTGGCAGTAATGCCTTTCCCTGTCTATTTGAAATGATTCTAAACAAAACTTCAGTTTTAAAATATATTGAGGGAAGCCATGAAGGAAGAATGAAGCAGATTAGATGAGAAAATTTTAGTTTGTACCCAACAAAGAACTTATCAGACAAAGTCTTCGAGTGGCTTATGGGGAAAATCCACAGGTGTTCAGACCACAGTGGAAAAGTCCAACGAGCTTTCAAGTAGAAAACAATCCTCCCATAAGGTTGATGAGTCACCTCATAGAGTTTAATATGGCTGTTTGGCTATGATAGCTGAAAAGATAATAGGAGAAATATTAAATTCTGCGTGTTTTATAAAGTAACTTTTTTTAAGAAGTGGAGATTACATGTAATAATGCTGGGAAAACTGTTGGGTGTGCAGTAAAAGACTCAAATATTGATATATAACCAAATTATTGAGAGAAATGGTCTGACCGTGCAGGAGTCAATGTTTATTGTATTATGAATAACTGCATTTGGCTGGGGCTTGGGGAGAAAAACAAAAAACAGAGAGAACAACAAGACAGCAGGAATCCTAGGCTGGAAATTCTGGGGAAAAAAAAATCTTCAAAGCAGAAGTGCAAACTGCCAGTGTCAGGGATCCTTCCCCTGACTCTGACGTGCTTTGTCTGAGCTGAGCCAGACCAAAGAGCTGAGCTGTTGCCAGATCAAAGAGCTATGAGCGATCCAAGTGCCTTCAGCCGGGGAAGGAGGCGAGAATTACCAGGGATGCCAGTGAGCAGAGCACCTGGCAAGGGGCAGAAGGAGCTCCCTGACTCTCAAGAAAGAATATCAGATACCTGGTAAATGGGCAAGTTTACAGCCTGTTTATATCACTTGGGGGGGACTTCTTTTTATTTTTCTTTTTTCTTCATCGTGCTTCAATTCTGAACGATGCTTTGCGTTTGGAAAGCTGTTGGCTTCTGGAAGGGGAAGGGAAAGAGCCATGTGTATCTTGTAGAGATAAGTCAGCTCATCCTGG
>JAOXNO010000005.1:3480308-3519148 GCA_028565335.1 Limnodromus scolopaceus
TCCCTTTAAGTATTTGTAAGCATTGATCAGATCCCCCCTCAGTCTTCTCTTCTCAAGACTAAAAAGACCCAAGTCCCGCAGCCTTTCCTCATAGGAGAGATGCTCCAGGCCCTTAAGGCTGGGGACTGTCTCACTGCACCAAGCAGAGCCCAAACAGAGCCTTAAGGACCGAAGCGTTGAGGAGGACGGGACCACTTATTATTAATTAAATGCTCAGTTGGGCTTTGGAAATTGAGATGATAAGCCCGATTGCACTGAATTAATGCAGTGCATGTGGTCAGCAATGTTCTCTGAAAGCAGCCTTGCTGGAAAATGGTCAGTCTTTGTGCTGTGCTTGCTCTGGCTGCCAAGCCTCCAAACCAGACAGACTGGTACAGCTCTGGGGAAGGGCAGCGTGAGGAGCGAAGCAGAGCAAGAACTGCACAAAGCCTTCAGGAGCAGCCCCAAGGTGAGGACACGGAATGGTTGGGTCTGAACACCCAACCCTGGGGACTGGAGAAAGCCCTGATGCAAATGTTCTCTGCTCCCCTGATTGACACAGGGCAGAGCTGGACCAGCCCATCGGTCCCCTTCTTTGGAATAACATCTGGGAGAGCAGCATGGTTAGAGGGGAAAGATTTTGGGGAAGGAATGAGAGTGGGTGCAACCATGGGTTAAGGAAGATTTCCCTTTGCTCTCTGGCCACCTCAAATAACAGGAATGTTCTGCTACTTGTGAAGGTGAACTGTGCTTTCCTTGAAAGATGCACCAAAACCTTGGACCTAAAAGGCAAAGTCAGCTGAGGTTACTAGAGATCCCCTCACTGTCCTGACTTCATCTTGAATCCTGTAGAGAACATGGAGAGCAGGCGCGAATTGCTTTCCTTCCTTATGTTTGATTTCATGTCTTTGGCTTTAGGGTGAACCAGGCCCACCTGGACAAGTAGGGCCAGAGGGCCCTAGTGGCCAACAAGGCTCTCCAGGTTCCCAAGGAATCACGGTTCAGGGTCCTGTGGTATGTGAGCTCTTCAACTGCCTTTTTTTGTCACTTGCTGTTTGCAGTTAGAATATGTCTCAGAAACGGGTGTCTCAGTAAAGCCCCTAAAATTGTTATCTATGTATTTACATCATCCTTACTAACAGCTGGGCAGCTGCACTAGAGAGAGGGGATGATGATCTTTATTCATGCTGACTTAGTCATTCCCACAAAGGACTGCTTTTGTCCAGACTCTTCTTAATGGGTCTTTAATGAAAACAGCCCAGTGGAGGATTCAGGCATTTTTCTTTGCAACGATTGTCACCGTTTGGCAAGGAGGCAGAGGCTGCTGTGCGTGTGCCTGGGATGACAGGATCCCCACGGACACGCCGTGGCTGTAAAGTACCCTGTAGCACCACAGAGAACGGGAATGACCTGGGACATGGATGTGGAGCAGCAGGATGCTGTTTGCCTTAGAGGATGCTGCAGTGTGCCTGACTGTGTGCTTCTGTTTTAATCCAAGGGACCACCAGGAATTAAAGGAGAGAAAGGAGACACTGGAAGTCCTGGTGTGCAGGTAATATAGACACCATTCCTTCTAATTGTCTCAAAGATTTGCTCATTTTCCTCAGTAACCACTTTAAGTAAGATTGAAAAGCCATTACTGTTGTCTGCTTGGAAAATGTCTTTCATTTTGGAGTGTCATCACTTTCTCATGGGAAACTGAGTCAGTTGGTGCAAGAAAGATAGACCTATCTGGAAGCTAGATATAATGGAATTAAAGGTGGGGCAACAGTGATTGTTCTGTTTAATGAATAACTCTGTTTCTTCTTCCATCTTTTCCTTATGTCCCCTGTTACAAGATGAATTAGGGCAATGATAATCAGATGCCAACTTTACTCAGCAATTCTGATTTACAGGGCATTCCTGGTGTGCAGGGAGCTCCAGGGAGGGATGGTCTTCAAGGTGCAAAGGTAAAACACCTCACCTCTGACTTTTCATGCATGGGTCCCTAAAATCCTGCTATGAGTGTACCAGCAGAGACCCAAAACATCCAGCTCTCCCAGCGCAGTCCGTGCATAAGTGAATGGTCTTTTCATAAAGCCAGAGGGATTGGGGAAAATAAAAAGGGGTCATCTTGGGTTTGGCCAAATTTGACCAGGTGTCACACTTCTTGCTTGCTTGGCAGATATACATTTTTTACCCATTCCTAGCAAGCTCCTGTTAAAAGCAGCACATGGAAAAACCACCTCACTGCTTACTAGATCACTTTGAATTCTCTCATTAATAAATGACTGGATTTGGCTTTGCAGGGGGTGAGGGGACTAGAAGGCACAGCTGGGCCTCCAGGACCTCCTGGACCAAGGGTGAGTACTCACTTTGAGTGATGCATATCGAAATCTCTTCCCCCGCAGGGGCTGGTGGTTTCTGCTGCTGAGCTGTCACCCAGGGCAAAACCCATTCTCAGGGTATGACAGGGAATACCTGGCACATTGTGCAGATCCCCACTTTTCCTGCCATTGTCAGTGTAAGAAGAAAATCCTTGGCTTTTTCTGGCAAGTTCTGGAGAAGCTCTGACCCAGCAAGGAGATGCTTTTTCTGTTTTTGCTTTCCTGGTGCTGCTGCTTTTCAACTGTTGGTTGAGTTTGAGGTGTATGGGCTTGTTAGACTGGAATCAGCTGGAGGATGCAGGCAGGTGTGAAAGGTTTCCCCCCCCCGCACCGTTTTCAATATCTGCTGCCATGTAGATAAGTGTATTTGCAGTCTGTTGTGCCCAAGATAGCAGAACCTTAAGAAGATCTGTTTATTTACATCCACCTGCTAATTTGAAGGTACTACAGCCCTTCCAAATTCTGTGAAACAGTTGAGCTGCACTTTGTGTGGGAAACTGAACCAAATTTGCTTTTAGATGATGGGTGGTGGATCTGATAGTTACTGATTACCACTGCTGAATTATAAGGAATTTGGCAGTCCTGAATACTGGAAGATGGAGATTGTCCAATGCTGTCTTTGCATTAGACCCCACAGTAGTTGTGGTGAAGTCAGGTATTTTTTGGAGCTTAGGCTGAATTCAGCTCATAACTTTGACTTGCTCATCCTGGGAAGATGTGGAGCTGGCAGGGTTGAACCTCAGCTTTACAAATATGAGAAATGCACTGTAGCCTTCAGAGCAGGCTCTGAAAGCTGTCCTGGTGCTGCCTTGAAGACTTCTTTCATTTTCACTGATCAGAAGAGTTGCTGATCTCTACTGAGCTTGAACGTAGTAGCTGGAAAATTATAAAAGAAAGTATTTCTACTGGGTTTTCTTGGCTTACTTTTTTTCTTCCCTTTATGGCTCCAAAAGGCACAGAAACTTCACGAAGAGGAGATGACCAAAGAAAGGCACTTCCCGCTCTCTAATCTGCTGCTGCTACTGTTGTAAAGTATTAGAGGCAAACACAGGTCTTAAAGGAAAAAAAAAAAAAAGAGCAGTGTGGTATTAGGAGGCTGAAGAAAAGGTTTATGTTCTAGGCTACATCTAAATCTGAATATATAAAGAAGGATCTGAAGGCTGTAGCTTAAAAAACATATTGCAGTTTGTTGGCAAAACTCAGCTTTGCTGGCTTGACCATAATTGAGACAGTAATAGGAAATGATGTGAACGTGAGTCATACACTATCTACTCTTAACATTGGACTCATGGCTGGACAAGGTAGTGACATAAACCTTAAGGCTACAATGCCCTTGCTAGAGTCCTCTAAACTCAACCTGCTGGTGCCCCTGGAGCTGTAGGGAGATGTCAGCCTTCAACAGAAAAAGAAGAAAGTTAGGAAGTAACTGGACTTTTATCTGTGTCTTGAAATGAATGTCTGCAGGGTTTCCAAGGAGTGACAGGTTCCCGAGGCAGCAGTGGAGAGAAGGGACCTCCGGGTGACGTTGGGCCAACAGTAAGTTTCTGGTTTTGTGTCTCAAAGAAGTCCAAGTCATGAAATAATTGAGTGGAAACAAGTTGTTCCCACAGCAGCTCTCCTTTTAATTCACACTCATCCTTCTTAAGGAGATGTCTGGATATAAAAAGCCCGGGCTTCGTAACTGTTGATGAAGCATCTAACAATCCCCACCTCCCTTTGCTCTCTGTAGATTCACAAGCTACACAAAATCCAACAACCAAACAAATTTCTGGTGTAAGATTCTGGAATAAAACAAGAGCTGAGCTGGAGTAGGCAGTGTTGGGCTTGCAGGGGTGACAGCAGGTCTAGATGTCACAGTTATTTCTTCTCCTCAGATGTTAAAACCCACCTGCTATGTTGGGAAATCTGTTCTAAGATTGTCTCTGAGGAATTTCTGCATTCTTGTTGATCGTGATTTATGCCACTTCTAAGGCTGCTGCTTTATTATTTTTTTTCTTGGAAAAGAAACCAAAATATTCTTATGAGCTTGAAGCTCTTCTAGTCACTGTCATGAAGTCAAGGAAATGATTAGAGTGTGGGAAACAAGCTTTGTGCTCCATGTTCCAGTAACCTAACCCACATCCCCATTTATTTCTTTGTTTTCTTCTGGTCTTCCTTTCCCTAGACTTTCATTTTTTCCTTTCTTTCCTTGTAGGGGCTGCCGGGTCCCAAAGGAGAAAGAGGAGAGAAAGTGAGTTTTTGTGGTGTTGGGCGGCACCGCTGTCACTGTGTCCTACACTCAAAAGAGGGGATGTGGTAACGTGGTTTCCAAGCTCTGCTTAGACAGACAAACCTCCCGAGTGTGGAATAACTTCACGTACCTCTAGCTTGTTGCCTTTCCATTCGCCTGCGCCGGTTAAGCTGCTGGGATATACATAATCCCTAGTGTCAACTGTAGTAATGAAGAAGAAATGCCAACTGAAAATCCACTGTTTGCTGAGAAGGAAAAACCAAAACCACTCAATGTGACTGAGTTGCTATTTTTTTAATGCATTGCATAAGAGGGGACTCGTTTGTAATAATCCCCTGGCGTGCCCCAGCACAGAGAGGACTGATGTCAGGAGATCTATGCTGCCTTTGAAGGTTATTTTATTGTGAAAGGAAGTTTTCCTCATCCTGACTTTTGGTTAAAAAGAAACCCTGTGTCTTTCTAGGAGTCTGAGTCTCATTGCCAAGACTGGCTTATGTGCATTTGGCTTCAGACAGGAGGGAGTTGCTTTTGACAGGCTGCTTTTGTCCCAAGTTAACACTTCAGTATTAACATTTTTAACACCATTCTCCTTCCAGTCCCATCAGCTTTTCCTTTTCTATATTTTTTTTTTTTTTTGCAGTGGAACTTTCCTGTTTTCCTCCCTTGGGTGCTGTGCCAAGCTTTTGTTTAAGTCTGGGTAATCTGCACAGTGCTCCAGCCAGAGATGTTTATTTTATAAACATTTTTGGAAGTGCGCAGTGTGTTAGTTATAAATTTTCACAGATAGAGCCAGTGTTTATTTTTAAGCAGCTTTTTGCATTTTTATCACTTTTCCCTACTTAGTGAAGTAAAACTTTCTAAAGAAACCCTCGGATATGATTTATTCAGAATACAGTAAGTATCAATATTCATAAAAGATTTAGACAAAGATAGGATGTTGTAATATCTGATAATATTAAAAGTTTTACATATCACAGAACATTGAGCTATAGACTAAGCATATTTTTTGATAAAAATTGAGAGTGAAATTTACTCTCCCTTTTTTGGTAGCTTCGGTGATTATTAAGATTTGGTCTAGGCTTTTTGATGTGCAAGAGAAAAGCAATTATTGATGTTTCCCAATTTCAATTTTATGGCTTCAGAGCTTTGCGATAAATAAATAAAGCTGTATTTCACAGTAATTAATATCTCTGAAACTCAAGCCGAGAAAAAGAAAGGGCAGAAAAGCTATCATGCATCATATCGATCCTTTTAAAATTATATTAATTTTTCCTTTCTTTTTTTTGTAATAAAAAAAAAAATTGTTTCGCTTTAGGGGGAACCACAGTCCTTGGCCACAATTTACCAGCTCGTTAGCCAGGCTTGTGAGCGGATGATTCAGAGTGAGTATTACCAGCCCAGCTCCCCAGTGTGTTCACGCCTCTCCAGCAGTGGTGAATAAAACCAGAGGGGAGACAGCACGAAGCTGTAGTGACCCAGGGAGCTCCTCCATCCTCTGCCGTGCTGAGCACCACGCATTGCAAATGTCCCACCACAGGCTCTCAGCGCTACATTGGTTTTATTGGGTGGCATTAGCACAGAGACCCACAAAATTTTTCTTTGGAAAACCCATTGGCACTTTGCAAAGACTCCTTTATTTCTCAAATAGAAAAGCTTGAAATTAATTTGAAAGAAATTATTCTTTCAGTGATTCGTGCTGAGTTCTCTTGAGACATCGTATTTTTGGTAAAGCCCCTTTGCTGTGATGCACAGAAAGAAGCAGAGGTTTGCCCAAGGTCAGGCAGCAAAGTCATGACTCAGCTGCCAGTTTTCCTCTTCAGCTTCTGGCTTTCTCAGTTTGGACTGACAGCCTTTTAGCACTAGCTGATAGTTTTAAGTACCCTTTTAGACAACACCCTCTGATTTTGTCTCTTTTCTAAATTTCTCAGCCAAGAAACATTCATTTTCTGCCTTCCCTCCTCAGCTCATGTGTTGAAATTTGACTCATTCATTCACGAACACGCAAGGAAGCCAGTTCCTGTTTGGGAAGAAAGGTTAAAACCAGGAGAACCAGGACCACCAGGTCCTCCAGGTCCCCCTGGAAGCAATGGAGAAAGAGGAGAAAATGGCATCCCTGGACAGCCAGGCAAAGATGGGTATCCTGGAGAAAGAGGTATGAACTGAAGCGTTCGTAAGCATTTTTTACTATATCTTTGATACTTTAACTAAACATTTTAGTGCTTCCATCAGTACTGTAAAGATACTATCTCATCTAATATCATTGCTATTTTCCATTTGGACTTCTCTCTTGTAGGGAGAGAAACCCAAGTTAGGTAGCTCAAGGAGCAGAGAGAAGACAGATGCAGCCCAGTCTTTGCAAGCTCTGCTTTGAGAGGAAAGCCAGTTTGATACCATGTGTAGGTGTTGGGGGATGGAGGGTTTAATTTTAGAGGGCAGGAGGCTTTCCCTATGGAAAGGCAAAAGAAACAGTCATTTTGATGAACACCTTGTGGTGGAGGAGATCACCTCTGGGCAGAAATGACAAGTCTTGGAAAACACTGAAGGAAGGCGTGAGGCAACTGAAGTAATGCTGAAAGTGGAAGTAGGTTTCTGGAGCAGTAGCTCCAGCAACAAAAGCCTGACACATGACTACAGAAATAAATTAATGTAATCTCAGAAAGTGGCATCAGCTATTACACATGAATGAGTGAACGGTGGAACTAGTTTTGTTTGGATTTGCATACAACGTTTGTCAGTGGCTCAAGTAATTGTCTGTCAAAATAAAATGAAAAACGCTTGTGTCAGCAGTGTCCTAACACCTCTAAGAAACTAGACACCTTCTGTTTAACTCCTTGCTCTGGCACCATTCAGTCTTATCTGCTGTCTGTGGAGCTTATCAAAATGTCACTTAGATGAGAAGGGAAGTAACAACCTGCAGATGTTTCCAGCCTCTTGAGTGAGGAGGTGGGAGAAGACAGATCTCACTGAAAAACAACCTTAAGGACACGGATGATCAAAATATTTCCATCTTAAAAATATGAAAAATGGTATTTTGTCAAAATGCATGTGTTTTATTGAGATGTACTAGTTTTGTGAGCAATTTCATGTGAAAGCAGCAATCCTGACTGCACCTGGTTGAAGAGACCATTCAGGTTTGTGATTTCTCTGACCCATGTGAAGAACCTGGAGTGGACCTCACCCTCAGGCCAGTGCACTAACACGGGGGCTATGAATTTCTCTGTGAAAAACCTCCATTTTCACCTTTATCAGTCTGCAAATCAATGCTAGTTGGAGCCTTGTTGGTCATGGGCAAATGGCTGCTCCGGAAAATAGAGTAAGTGCCTGGACAGAATTAAAGGAAATGGATATTTCTTTGTGTTGCCAAGGGTTGTGACTCTCCTTTAATTTAATATCTAACAGCCTCGTGAGGAGACTGTGTGAGACTTAATTCAGGGTGAAATAAAAAAATGCAGTGAAGTGACACTTGCATCTTATTTGTGACTAGGTGCCCCGGGGCCCAAAGGAGAAAAAGGGATGTCTGGAGCCAGTGAGGAAGGGATCCAAGGACCCAGAGGCAGAACAGGTAGAGTGAATACAACCTCTTTGTATTGACCCAGTGGGGTTACCCGGAGCTCACCAGCTGCCAGATTTGAAGTGTCACTCAGCATTAGGACCACTGTGGTGGGGCAGATTGACTTTCCCACCACAGCACTGTTGACAGCATCCTGGGTGGTGGTTCCTCTCTGCTAGGACACAAGAGCCTGCTCCATGCTGCCTCCTCCCTCTGGTACCCACTACCAGGTAAAGATGGATGTTAAGGGCCTGGGACACATCCAAGGAGTTTTAGTTTTGCTGCCTTTTTGCATGCAAGACCAGATGCTCAGGGGATAGAAACTCTGAAAATTCAGCTCATGAAACACAAGGGTTTTGAGTAATCTTTTAGGATTTGGTGTACTCCCTGTTCCTTGGAATCAGTGGGAGGTTTGCCACTGACATAACAAACCAGGCCCTAGGAAGACAGTGTGGTCAAACATATTCTTCTGTCTTTAAATTTTTATAGTTGAGATGTAAAGACACAAAAACCAATGACGCTGGGATGGATCCTGGGGTTAAGGTGATTTTCTGCCTTGACACGTAGCTGGGCTTTGGATTCTCATAATCAGACTCCATTTTCAGCCAAGCTGGGCACCCTTAAGGTCAAGAATAAGCCCTCTAGTTACTGGGATTGAGAAGAGGTTTTCCAACTGAAAGGTGTTATTTTTCCACCAAAAAGAGGAAACAATACTCAGAAAATCAACCAACATGTAAGAGAACCGTTTAGATGTGGTGTTGGGGGATATGGTGTAGGGGAGAACTTTGTAGAGTAGGGTAGATGGTTGGACTCAATGACCCCAAGGGACTCTTCCAACCTAGACGATTCTATGATTCTATGTAGGACGGAGAAAACATAGAAGAGGTTTTACACTGAAGCAGCTAAATAAATGTGCTACAGCTTACAGTGTTTCTCCTTCTTCAGGCCCACCAGGAGAAGTTGTGCTGGGAAAACCAGGCCCGAAGGGTTACCCTGGAAATGCTGGTCCTCAAGGCTTTCCAGGTGTCAGAGGGCAGCCTGGGCAGTCTGGGTATCCAGGGGGTTGTGATGTCTCTGGATGTTACGGGGCCAGTAGAAGAGGTAAGTCCTGACTATCTCAGTACATAAGTTACACTTTTATAGCTGGTGACTTCTCTTAAGCTGGGCAGAGACCTTTGTTCATCCTTCAGGCACTGTCAGTCCTGCAAGAGCCTCCTTTGCAAAGCCATCAGGATGATTCACGTGCAATTCACACGGATAAACGCCAGCTCAATTGACTGCTCCTCAGCCATCCTTCATAGATTAACACGTAACTGCAGCACTAGTCGAGCAGGTGGAGTGATCATGAGAGTATCTTCAGTTCTTAATGTCCCCAGCCATGTTTCCATGGTGGATAGAGAGGAACAATATCTCAGTTCATACACATACATTTCATGGAGGCTCAATTGTACGAAGTCCTGGGAAATTAATAAAATCACTGGCACTGAACAAATGATTTACAAGGGGAAAGAATTAATTCTTCACCATTCCTTCTCAGTACTTGATACTGATTTATTCATTTGCTCAGTGGCCTCATCTCCTTTCCACACACAGATTTCATCCCCTGATGGCTGATGCGGAGGCAGCTGAAGACATTGCTTTGCTCTGGAAATCTCTGGGTGAAAGCTCCAGGCACTCCAAGAGAAGCAGCAACCTGAACACCACATGTGGTGTTTGTGGGTTTTTTTTTTTCTAATGTCCCATCATTTCTATATGGACAAGTCAATCACACGCTAAAGCCACCAAACCAGCCTGAGTTCAGATGAGTCATCCATCTGTTTTTCAGCACTGGAGCCCTGCAGTGTTCAAACTCACATTGCACGTCCCGCAGCAAGACAAAGACACAGTCAGAGGTACAGGCTGACAGACTTGTAAGAAAAAAAAAGAAATAATGTATTGAAATGCTCAGAAATATCAGATAATTTTTGCCCGTTTGTCTGCTTGTGGTTTCTTTCTGTCACTTGTTACTCTGGGTCCAATAGCGCAGAGGAAAACAGCATCTCATGCCCAAAGATGCAAATCTGCTGGAGCAAAACTGCATTTTCTGTTGGTTGACAAGGTAACAAAGTCTAGCACCATTTTGACTGTTTCTTCTTTTGGCAAAACGCTGATGGCTTCCTTGCGGGGGTGTTATGTACACAAGCATCGCAGACAGCGTGATAACCTTCCCGTGATGTGACAAACCCCAACGTTTAACCCCGTTCTCTGGGGCTTGGTAACTGTCAAGCAAAGCCTTAGATGAGACAGAGCACATCCGTGTACTGAGAAGAGCTGGAGATTAACCCTCTGGCCTCTTCCATCCCTCCCTCCCACACTCTGAGTAGCTACTTTGCATTTTATCAGGTAGAATATTGAGTAGCTCCGAGTCTGACCGTTATCTATATGACACGGAGGTAATTGTCATGTTACACCCCTTTCCTGGTCTGAGCCATGGTCTAATACAACAAACCATGCAGATACTGATAAAAATGTACCTCCTGCTTTGCAGTCGCTACTTCGGGCAGTGCTTACACCGTTCGTAAACTGCCCCTGCTTCTGAAACATTCCTTAACTGTGAGGTAAACTTGGAGCAACAAAATATTTCGTTTTCTGCAAAAGCAGAAGGAAGCAAAAAGGTATCGGTACAGATTTTTCAAAGATGCCAGGAGGCAAAAAAAAATGGAGCATCGTGCACATTCCTGTGCCCTTAGTTTGGATGTGCAATTTCTGCGCCTACACGCAGACCCGTAGCTGGGTATTCATACGGCTATAGCCAAATTTTGAAAACTTAACAGCAAATACGCCCACATTTAGAGAGCAGATTGTCACATAAATACCAAAGAGAAAGAGGGCTACCTTAAGAAAATTATGTTGTTTAGACAAGGAAACCAAGTGTTATTTCTTCTTGTCATCATGGAAAAAATCCTGTAGAATTAGGGAGTTTTGCTAAAGGAGCATTCGAATACATCAGATTTGTATGGGAGACACCCTACAACAAAAATCACATAAAAAAATGATTACTATAAGTATTTAAAGTAGTCCTTGACTTGATGTATGTTCATTCTCTAGAAACTCCCAAGAATTAATGTTTTCAGTATGACATACATTCCCTTTGGAAAATGCATAGAGATACCACTCTGATAGAAGTAACGTTTCTATTAGCTTTGGAGCTTTCCAGAATTGCCTTGACATATGAAATAGAAATCTTTCGAGCTTAGATGGAGCGTTGCTGCAGACAAAGCTCCAGCCAGAAGAAAAAGGAGCGGTCAGAGGAGCTGAATTCCACAGCACATCGGGAGCGCGGAGTTTGGAAGAGATGCATCCATTGGGATAGAGACCCTGCACACGTGTTGTGCAGTTGTAGATGTCTCCATTTCTATGGGTCAAAGAGCTTTTGGTCTGTGTTTTCCCTCTCTGAAAAAGGAAGGTGTTCTGAAAATAAACCTACCAAACCTGCATTAAGTTGCATTCGGAATGGTTCTGCCTTTAGCACTGGACATAAAGCCCAATACCTGTGATAACTGGCAGATGCAAAGCAGTGGGCAGGAAGGGCAAGGAGGTAAAAGGGGTACCTTGCAAAGCAGAACCTAAAATCGTGCCCAGGTACCTGACAAACATGCTAAAGGTAAGTATTCCAAAGTGCAACATCTGCATTTCGCGGGTAATTCTGTTTCCTTTCCGATTTAAATCAGTGCAGCCAAATTCCCAGCTCTGAATTTGCTCTTCTGTCTGTTCAAATCTAGTAATTCAGGTGAATTTGACATAGGTGACATAGGTCAGGTGATTTGACATAGAGCTCCTTTAGTTTTCTTTATCAACTGGTTTTGAAAGTTCCTTACCTCACCTCACTGCCTGTCTTGGGATTTACTCTATTTGGTAGAATTTCAAGTGACCTTTGCTTTTGTCTGATCATTTCAGATGCAACATGAAGGGTCAGACTTTAACAAAATTGGGTCCCAGGGGACTAGCAGGCACTTTGTTCTCAAAGCTTTAATTGCCACAAATAAAAGTTTAGATATTAGTTTTTCTGCATAGATTAGGAGACAGACAACCTGCACAAACAACTTGCCCATTTTCGTTCCTAAATTTTGTCCCATGAGTGGTTTTATTGCCTTGAAATCATGGCTATTTGGTCCACCCAGTATCATGGAGCATACGTGCAAGAGCTTTGGAACCCAGTTCCTCGAAGCCAAGGAGAGTTTCTATTGAGAGATTTTAGGCACTGAGAGTGTCCTAATCCAGCAATGAACGTTGCAGGTTATTAAACAGCAAAAGGAAAAGATTTGAGTGGCTGGAGAATCACAGCAGCCCAGAAGGAGGGGTGCGGGGAGGCTCGGGACACCCTGCCCAAGCCCAGACTGCAGTTCCCTCCTCTGTCAGTGAGCACAGAAACCACCCATTTGTGAATGTTAATACCCCACGCTCTTTGCCGAGCACAACCTGCTGTTTTCCCTCTTGTGTTGTTCTTCAGCACGCTTTGTACTTTTCTGGCCCAATTTATCACTTTTAATGCAAACTGTAGTTAAGAACAGTGTCGCTCATTAGCAACGCGGTTTAGAAAACTCTCTGGCGGATCTTTCATTAGCAGGGACTTTGTTCTCAAAGCTTTAATTGCTACAAATAAAAGTTTAGATATTAGTTTTTCTGCATTTAAACCTATGTTCTGGATAAACCTGAATTAACCTCAGCACATAAATCTAACATGTCCTTGTAAAATTCCACAAGCTCCTACCTTTTTTTCACCTTTGCAGGCTAACGCTTATTTACCTCCCCTTCTGTTCAGTCCTTCTTAAAAACTTTTGTCCTGATTTGCTCATCCTTGTTACTCATCTTTATTACTGCCCTTAAGTAGTCTGTGTCATAGAGACTTTCTTTTCCACATGGTGACAGTCCTTAAATTGCAATAAATGGGCATTTTTATCCCCACTGCAGAGTTTGACCCAGGTCGTGCAGCTGGATTCTGGCAGAGGTTTGGGGACCTTCCAGAGACAGATTGTTTTGCCACGAGTGTCATTTTAAGGTATTAAATCGGTCTCAGGGGTAAGATACAACAAATACAGAGGACAAACCAGCAACTTTGCTAACAAGCAGCTCTGGAAAGGTTTTGCCCAGGGCTCAGCAGGTTGGCTTGACCGGATTTAAAAGACTGGAAACAATGAAGGAATCCTGGTTTGGGATGGAAGTTCTGCTCTTGGGAGAGCCCTTTGGGGCTATCGAGGTGGGGCTGTTATAGGGAGATTTTCCTTAGCATTACATGTGAGTTTTATCTCTCACACATACATCTTTCTGGCTGGCTGTCTCTACACAAGTGGATTTCCTCCAGTTTCTTGATAAATATCTAAAGAGAAACACCCCAAAGGGAGGTGATGCACACTATGGGGATTAGCTCACTAGAGAATGAGATGATACGGTGGAAAACAGTCCTGAAAACTGCTGGGGAAATGGGGATGACATGGATCATCCTACCAGCCAGCTGCAGATAAAATACCCTGCGTGCCCTACACACCCAGACAAAGGGAGCGTTAAGGAACCAGAACAAAGAGGATGTAGGGAAAAACAGGAAAATGATGGTAACTGAGGTTATTACAGTCAGGTTTCTGTGCCTTTGGTCTTCTTCGATCCTGGCCAGTGGAGCTGTACTGGTGAGAAAGCAGGAAACACTGTGGTGAGGATACGATCTCTCCTCCACAAGTAAAATAGGAAAAATCAGCATCTGTGTCTGCTTTCTGCGATGCCTTCGGGATCTCTGAGCTTAGTTTTATATTCCCAGATCCTGAAAACCAGTTACTTTGCTCTGGGTCTCTTCCAAGTCTGTTTTAGAGCTTCTGCTGTAACCCAGTCTTGCTTCCTCACTCTTCTTCTGATGGCAGCTTGTTCACTCAAGTCCTGGGAATCAGTTCTGAGCTGGGAACATTGCAAATGCTAACAGCCTGGCTGCATACATTTTCCTGGAGTCTTTCATATGCTAAAAAACTCTCTCTTTGTGCTGCATGGGTTTGCAATAGCAGAATTATTCATCGTTCTACAGTTATAGTCTGGTTCATGTCCCAGTTTTATTCCAGTTTCTGATCATTGAATCCTATGGCAGGACAGCACCTCCGTTAACGCTGTCCAAGATGGAATTACCTCTCTAAGAAAGACTGGTAGGTGTTGATTCCTTGACTTTATTTGAACTTCAAAGTGGGGAACTATTAATGCCACGTGAGAAGAAATGGAGTTGTCATTGTATGAAAAACATTACAATGTTAGCAAAAGAGAGGATGTCAGTGACCTGCATCACTGGAGCTTCTCCCAAAATGCCAGTAACACCTTTGTGGCTGGTTTTAGCTGTCACTTTTCATCTTGTCCTGCCAAAACTTGTGATCCCACAATAACACTGACCCTTCTGGGACAAAACCACATCCTTAGCACTCCTGATCACGCATGATATTTTTGATGTGCTAATGGAGCAAATGCATGTGGCTCTTTCCTCCTCCCTCTGCGTGGCTGGGGAGTTCTGCCAGGGGTGGCATTGCCATTCCATGTCCTTGCCAGGGGGTCCTGCTCTGTTGCTGTCACCGTGCCACGTTCCCCTTGAGATGCTGCCATTCACACTGTGTGCACCGGCAATAACTTTTTGCAGAAAATGTGAAGATTTGAGATGGTTCCTTTGCTGTGAGCAAAGTACAGTCTATGTCTGCCCCTACTGAATTCCCCCACAGGCCACCTTAAACATTTGGCTCTTAAATCTCTCCTTAAAGCTTTATCAGTTCTTCTGCCGACCCCAAATCACTCTGTTCTGCTCAGCAGGGACCTGACCCTTGCTGTGCAGCCACCCTCACCTCTGCAGGTCCCCATCCCTGGTCTGCTTTGGCCATCGCTCCGAGCCCACGTTTGCTGGGAGACGTGAGTGGAGACTCGAGCTGGTGTTGACTCACCATGTGGTTTTATTGCTAAAAATGTGCCTGCACAGCCAAGTCTCCCACCTGCTCTGCTGCTCTGGGTGCTGACGAGCTCGGGCGAAGGAGGAGGAGGAGGTTGCAGAGGGAGCTCTGCGCAGCCATCGTGGGCAGGGCTGCAGCCTGGCGATAGGATGCCCCAGCAATGCCCAGGGTCAGAAATCATCCTTCACCTTCATGATTATTTTATCGGTGCATTTGAAATGGGAAAAGGCACGGGAGAGAGTTCAGGCCACCTCCCTGAGCCCAGCCTGTCCCCCGGCCCCCACTGCAACACAGACTGCAGCTGCGATTCTACATTTACTCACTAGACCTTGAAGATGTTTGACTGTTTGTTTTCCTTCCCTCACCATAAGCAAACTCACTGGCTGTGAAAAGGGATAAATTAGCATCTCCAAAGAGCGAGTCTCTCTTTGTTCTGAAAACAAGCAAAGATGTAGCAGCAGCTCAGGCTCCCTCATCCTCCCTCCCCGCATCGTGCCAGCTCAGTTCCTCGTGGAACTGGCCCAAACCACGGCTACTCTGTGCTTTTGGGAGCTGTGCAGATTTTTAAGCACTTGGCTGAGTCTGTGAACACAGAGGTCAGTTGTAGCTTCTTAGATGAGGCCAAACAGGCTGATCACTGCATTGATTTTTAGCCTGTATTGCTTGAACTGAGCGCAGTAACTTGTATTTCAAAGAAGTCTCTTTGAACAAGATTGTTTCAGTTCCAGCATTACTGTCACAAGCCCGTGCAGTTCTCTGCTGCTCAGGGAGCCATGTGGCATAAGCAAGCCTTACGTGCCAGGCTACTATGTAGGGGTGCCATATGTCTCATCTGGGGTGTCACCTACCCCAGGTTCTGGCTTCTACTGGGACCTTCCGTGATGCCCTCCAGGCAGTGCCTGCCTCTCCCGGTGTGTGTTTCCCAAAGCCCTGGGCTAGCCAAAGCTGCCCAGCAGGAAATTTCACAGTGGCCAGACAGTCTCGTGTGTGCTGGTCCCATCTGGATGTGGAGGAGTTGGTGGGTGAAGCCCAGAGCCCCTCAGCTGCCAGCCTGGGTCATGAAGCCACGGCAGGTCCCTGGGGAAGCCTGTATTTTTAGGGTATTTCTGCCTTTCCTTGCACATCATGACAAACTGTTTATAAGCCCTTCTGCTTGTCAGACCTCTGAAGTTGGCAGGGAGACACTGGGCTGGGGACTGTTGTGCTAATCCCTCCTGGCATCCAAAAATCAGCAATGGGGCTGGGAACGGTGCGTTTGGAGGTACCAAAGAGAGGGGATGCTGAGCTGGATGGACTTAGGGTCTGTCCAAGTGTGGTCACTCTCCTGTGGCTGCAAATGCATACAGAGAAAAGGCAGAAGGCAGATGAAGCCTGTGCTAACCCTCTGTTTTCCATCCTTTAACTTAACCCACACGTCTGGCTCAGCGGTGCCCTTGTGTGCCGATGTCTCCCTGTGGTGGGACAGAGCTCAAGTGTCCCCCCCATTCCTCTGGCTGTAGGTTCCTGTCCCTGCCTTCTCGCCAAAGATCCCAAAGCAAGGACAAGACATGTACAAAAGGTTGGTTTAGTGTGGACAGAACTGGGAAGAGGAGAGCTGCTGAATCAATGGGCCAAATTTAAGGCCATAATACCTGCAATTTCTGCAAAGTGCCATTCTGAATTCTGTGTGTCCTCGTCAGGTTTACCCAGGTAAGGGCACGTTTCCTTATTACAGTAATGCACTGTCTGGATTTCTGTTGTGGCTTCCTCATCTCTAAGTGCCTTCCTGACCTACAGCAAGGGTTTTTCAGCTCAGGGTGACCCTCTGCGATTTTGCAGCCACCATAACTTTGATCCAGGAAATTTCGCTTGAAAACGCACTGAAGTGCTACCAACATGGTCTGAATCTTAACCCCAAATCCTCCCTTCATTCGCATGATCCTCACCCAGCTATGGTTCCCGTGGCTTCTGAAGGGCATTGGCCAAAGTGAAATCTGTCAATGCAGAGACTGCAGCTGCTGTGCTCATGATCACTGTTGGTTCTGATGGGGCTGAGCTGCCTCCAGCAATTCTTTCAGCCTTTTCAGTCTCTCCGTCCTTACCAGCTGAACCACAGACCACATCCCGCACAGGCATCCCACATCTGGAACTTTATTTATCAAATGACTCATACAGGGACACACAGTCCTGAACCACTTCAGCTTGACAGGGCATAATTACTAGGCAGGGCACACCGAGACCTCTGGAGACAACTGGAGCTAATTTGCCAGGGGCTGGTTTGTAGGTGCGAAGCCTCTTTATGTGCTGCTTTAGGGACCAAGCTCGTGTTCTTACATTGCTGAGTATATGCCAATGAATGCCACCATGCTATGTACAGACTTTAATAAGAACTTTTCCCCTAAATTAGATGGAGGAGATGAAAATGGCTCGGCGAAACGACGCGACCTTGGAAAGTATTCCCAGAGAGCTCTGGAGCAACTCAAGCGCGGACACGCAGTAAATTATTCAAAGGGCTGCCTCCATTCCTCTGCTCCTCTCCTTCCAGGTGATCTAAAATCCATGGAGTGGGATATATTCTCTTCCTTCTGGGGCTATATTTAGATCATTCCTGCCAGCCACGGTGGGAGGAAGAGACCAACAGTTCCCAGCAAACACACAATGATGAACATCCAGAGGAAGATCCGGTCAATGACCATTGCGACGTATTTCCAGTCCTCCTTCACCTGGGAACACAGAGAGGAAAGGCCACTTATTAATGTTTATTTGAGATTCAAGCTTATGAAGGCTGTCAGTGCTTTGTTCCAAAATAGCATATTTTCATTTAAGTCCAGAGATAGGAGGGGAAGGTCTCACATACATTTTGTGGTCCTATATGATGGCAAAGATTTATTCTATCAATTGCTGATGTGGGAGACAGATTCCCAGACTGTGTGGGTGTGTATGTGCAATTGCAAACCCTGTTCACAGCTCTCCAGGGATGACACACACCCGTGGATAATTAAGCTCGTCTGCACACTCAGGATCCCATTTTCCACACGCAGCAGCTGTAACTGGGTGTGTAAATGTGGCTGCAATTCAATGTGGGGAGGGTGGGGTGAGGGGGAAAGAAATTACTCACTTTCCCATGCTCGTAAACAGATCTGCTTACAGAGTAATGAAGCCAAACTCTTTCTGCAAAGGGATTTACAGCTTTGGGTGAGTAAGCAGTGAAAATGAACCAGCAAATAAAAAAAGCGATCTTGCTCACCCTGCTTTTTCCCCACTTTTGTCTTGCTGTGGGAGGATTTTCCAGCAATTCCTCTCTGGGGAGGTCTAGTACTTATTAATACCATCAGGAAAGAATTGTAAATGGCTATTTCATTAAGTAAGAAACCACATACATATGCAAACCTCTTTTATGACATTGCTGTTATTAATTTCTTTCCCAGGGAGAGGACTGATCAGATGGCAAAGCTTTATTTGATATGGCTGTACCCATTATAATTTCCTACAATATACCACTTGGTGATTAACAGACCCGAGGGCTGAAATTTGGCACGCTGCCTTGCTCTCTAGGGAAAACATCTCAGCAGGGACCAGCTCAAACCTTTTCGGTTTCAGTGACTGCAGCAAGACAGGAGTGTGGTGGACGGAGCCCAGAACCATAGGTGTGAGCTAAAACACAAGTTGTAGGAGACCTGGCTTAATTTTATTATTTTTCTTAGGGATTTGCTGATTATGCTGGAAGTTAATTTTGGTAAAGGAAGCAATCCAAATATCTAGGAAATATCCATTGGTAGCAGGCAATGTTTTCACAGGTGTAATGACAACTTCAGGTCCTAAAATATTATGATCTGTCAAGCAACAATCAAACAAGCTCTGAGCATGACATGGTGACTCTGAAAACACACCTTGAGTCTTTTCTTTCTTTATCAGTCACAGATGCAGCACCGAATTTTACCTTATACCTCGTGGGTGGTGCAGAGAAATCATGATGTGTCGGAGGGAGAGAATATACAACCCTGGCTTCTGTCACCAGTGCTGTAGCATTTTATTGAGCTGAGAGGATTAGTCCTTGCAGGTAAAGTATGTGCATTAAGCTCATTTTGGCGTGCTGAGCCCTTCATAAACTGTTCACAAATCTTCCAACGTATTTGCAAAGTACCTGTCGTTACTCTGTGCCGCAATCAGACAACACTCAGCTGAAGCAAGGCCAGCAAAGTGAGCTCTTTAATTACTCCTCTTCTTATTTGTGGACTGCCTTGGTTAGGGATTTAAATCATTGGTATTGCTCTGGCTCCTTGGCTCAGTAAGCAGCTTTGTAAATTGGGAAATGAGGCACGCACGGGAGAACATATCATATTTTCACATGATTTGTTCTCTGAACAAAGCACCTTAAATTTTGGGAATAGGTGGACATTTTCAAAAGTGTAAAAATTACACTTTTGTGTAATATTTTCGTGCAATGGATAATTTAGTTCCCCTAAAAATAGCACCAAGTTAAGCAGGTCTTTACTATTCAATAGGCAGAAGGAAACAACTGAGGTTCACCCTGAAGCTTGTAGTCTTCTTGCGGGGGGACCTATGTTTTATGATTGTACAGCCCTTAGCTCCATCTATAATTAGGGTGAGTAAAAGAAATAGTGACCTTTGAAATCAAAAGGAATTTTCTCCTCCGAAGGATAAGGTCTCAATGGATAACTCCCCTTGGCTGTACATTTTCTGATCTATTCATCACTTGCTGAGAGTTGGAGTGAGTCTCAGAAGCTTAAAATTCCTGGTGAGAAGGGCAACTAAGCAAGCTCTGGATGACTGTGTTTATGGGATTCGTGTCCCATGATGCAACCAACGTGTAAAGAAAATCTGAAATTTACCATCTGATGTCCAACTGGAATGCTGGATTGAATAAATGGCCCGATTCTGGCAAAATAAGCTTTTTTGAGTATTTGTGCTAGTAAAACCAAGTGAAAGTAAAACTAAGTGAACTTTCTTCACACAAAGAAATGAACTAGATTGGTTTCTTTTTGAGAAAAGAAGGGGAGAATGGGAGAAGAGGAATGACTTGAAAAGTTCAACAGAGTTTTGCTTTCAAATGTAATGGTGTATACATAAATACTCAGTCCATCTCAAAAATGATGGCTGGAAATGTGTCAGATGTTTGCAAAATCAATATCCAGCTTCAGACGGAGAGCGCAGAAGGGTGAAATTGGAAATGATGGAGAGACAATGAAAAAAAAAGAGGAGGAGGAGGAAAAGAAAATTATGTGGATTTTTTGTTTTGTTTTGTTTTCTGACAGCACTGTAGCATTTCCCTGTGGTCCAGCACCTCACGTGGAGCATGATCCGCAGAGGCCTCTCTGACAACATCTATGCAGCTGTCAACATCTGCCACCCCAACTCCTGAGCTGTATTTTGATTAGTTTTTAAGAAGCTCACTCAAAACTATTTTTGGGAATGGATCAGGGGCAGGAACCAGCTGACTCCCCCCGCAAATTCCTGAAAAATGAGGGGACCTGCAGCTTTTCCCTGGTCCAGCTCTGTGCAGGTCTGAGCAGTGGGAGCAGAGCATCCTGCCCCAGGATTTGAGTGGAGGGTTGAGGTGCCTTGGTGACATCTGATTGCCAGGACCCAGAGCCTGCAACACAGATTAGAGCAGTCCCGAGTGGTTTTATTGTACTTTGTTAAAAATAAACCGGTGAGATTATCCCCTTTTTCCTCCCCCTCAGCTGCATTCTCTCCCATTTTATTTTTAAACTGTCTTCAAAGTCTTTGTATTAGAGTAGTCCTGAGGTGCACACAGGCATGAGGACAACAAGGCTTTCCAGATGGTGCTCTTGGTGTCTGGTTATTTTGGCTTGAGTGTGACACGCAACTTGTTTTGCTTCTCAGTCTGTAATTAATTTCTAATGGCATTTCTATCCTATGCTGGGACAATTTGGTCTTGCGTTTTCCCCAGTGTACAATTGTGCTTGTATTGTCTGCAGGTATCTTTTTGTAACACACAACTGCCTCTTGCATTTCCCATTTTCTCTTCGCTGAAGCACTTAATTAAATGAGCTATTTACTTTTAATTTAGAAGCATTGCCCCCGTGGCAATGGTCCTTTAGAAAAAAAAAAAAGACAGGAACTTCAAAAGAAGCTCTGTTCTCATTCTGGGAAGGTGCATGTCTCTGAAAATACAACCCAAGAGACAGCATGCTGTGTCTCAGGGGCTGCAGCGGCATCAGAGGTGCCTGCTGATAGATTTGTTGAAGAATTCCATGAAGAAATGCCACAATTTGATTTGAAGATGAAAGCAAATTTCCGAATACTGATTTTTTTCCCCAATAAATTCTCATTTTATTAGATCAGTTCTGCTCGTTACAGTAAATTTCAGTCCTAGAAGATTGTAGTTCCTTCTTCATTGTCATTCCCACCTGGAGAAAAAATGTGCTTTCCCAGTTGACTTGACTTGGATCCATCCAGAGAAAATTGTACAGCCTCAGACCGGGGCAAGCAGCTACCCCTTCGAATCTGAAAACCCAACTTCTTCCTACGGTGCCAACCACGGCTGCTGTGAAAGATCAGAGAACTGCGGGCAGGTTTGCAGGCTCTTCCTGGGGAGCCTGGTGCATCGGTGGCCCTGGGGGTGACCCTTCTCCGCTCCCATTGCTGGATCTTTCCCCGGTGCCTTTGCTCACAGACTGCGCTGGCAGGAGGGCCTGCTCAGAGCTCTCAAAAAATGCTTCTTTTCTTCTGCTTTTGATGTTTAGTGCTGTAAATAGCTTTCTCCTCAGGATAATTGCTTCATTTCAAGAAGGAAGAGTAGTGGAAGGTATAAGAAGAAAATCTGTGGCTACTGAAGACTGTTCTCATTTTAAAGAAAGTTGCAATCATGGATTAAAATGAAAGAACCCAAGACATTCATCGACTCAGTTCTTGATGATATCAACAAGCTTAGCAGAAGGAGAATCAGTTGAAATGGGAAGCATTATTGGTGTAATATTCTTTCATTTGCACCGTGGGGAAACAAGTGAGTTAAAAATCAACTGACTTCTATGGGTTTACTTATGATTTTTGCTTGGAGAAGAAAGCAGAGTTTAATTCCCGCAGTCCTAATGTGCTTGTGAAGTGCTTTAGCCTGGCAAAGGGTGCTGGGCTCTCAAGGAATGAAGATGGGAATTCACAGCCCATCTCTGCCACAGATTTGTTCTGTGACCTTGAACAGGTCACCTCATCCCTGTATTTTGGCTGTCACTCCTTAACATGAGGAATAAACAGCTACTTCCTCAAAGGGATGTTGTGAAGTGAAATACATTAAAGAACAGAGGCCTCTCAAACCCATGGCACCAAAGAGTATATAAATGGACAGTAGCACTTAATCCTTTGTTGCTGCTGCTAAGTGCTCAGTACTGTGAAAAATGCAAATAGAAAGACACTCTTCATGCCCAGGAAGTCTTGCATAAAAGCACTATGAATTGCATTGACTCTGAATCTCCAGAAACAAAACTGTAAGCACTGCTGAAAAAGTACCTTTTGCTGACAGATCCCTCTAGGAAAAGCAAGATAAGACTTTTCTTTAGCAAGAATAATAACTTTAGGTTATCTTGTCACTTCCTTCATTATGCCCATAATTAGCTGGCACTCTGTATCCATAGTATTACAGGGGAAGAGCTATAAGAGGTATGAAAGGATGTGGCATTTGTACGTGCATCACCATCTCCATTAAAAGAAATTCTTTCACTCTTTACTTTCCTTCTCTATTTGTAGCCATATTTACCCCTTCAGAGTAAGTGTGAAATTTGTCTGTCCACCCACCTTCCTGCACAGAGCCAACTGCTCCAGTGGAAGTCCACTAATGAGGAACTGCATCACACAGAGCTAAACATACCCTGCCATGTCCCCACGCTACTGGGCGCTTCCCACATCCACAACCTATTTTGGGAATTTGCTTTCCCAGGCTCGGTAGCCAGAGTCAATGCTTAATAAAAAACAAGGGAGTGTGAATTCCTCGTCTGTCAGAGGCATCTCTGCAAAGAGTAAGTCTGCTATGTTCCCACCAGATGACTGCTTTTTTGGGTCTCTCTCACTATCTTAGCTGCTTTCTTCCTACCTAAAACCAACTTTACTCATGTTTTCTGCTGGAGAATCCTATTGCTCTAGAGCTGCCCTGAGCACGGTCTGATTGTGCTGCCTGCCAAGACCTCAAGGACAAATTCTCCAGCTGTGCCTATAGTGGCTAATGAGCTCAAAAGCCACAATATCAGGGATGGCCGAGTCTCCATCAGCACGTGTACTCTCCGTATCGCCTCCACATTTAGTAGAGCTTCCTTAGCAGATAATTTTTTACTTACCCAAGGAGAGCCGGCTAAGTTAGCATACTTACTGAGAAATCCGCATCTTCTGCTCGCAGGTGGTCTGCGATGTAGTGAACCCCTTCCACTGCCAGCTTCAGGGTTGGGGACATCAACAGCAGATGTTGCTCTTTGGTGCTGTGAGTCTTGCTTCCTTGGCCTGGTGTTCCAGCTGCCTCGTTCTTTTTGCATTTACATCTGCACTGAGGGCGCTTGTGCTGGGGCTGCTCTTCATTTAGGTGGCACCGCTGGGATGCTGGAGAGCCAGTGGATTGGCCATTGGTCTGGGAAGAGTCCTCTTGCAGGTAGCAATACTGGATGCTCCGGGACCTACAGCGGATGCTTCCTTCCTCTGCCTTATTAGGGCTGTACATCTGCTGCACACTTAGTGATCTGCCTTTTGAGATGGAGGTGGTCTGGGTGTCACTCAGGGGGTGGCGTGAGGGTTGTGGAGAGGTGCAAGTCACCTGTACAGGCTCTGGGTGCAGCACAGAGTACTGCCCAGAAGGGGACTTGCAGATAGGCTGAGGCTTGGCTGGCTCCTCGAGGTGGGCACAGAAGGAAGATGTGGGCGATGGCTCATTGCTCTGGGGGCTGGTGGAAGATGAGGTAGTGAAGTTGGGCTCCATGTCAGTCTCAGACCAAAGCCTTGGTGTGTTGGTTACTTTGTGCATGGATTCAATGAGCTTCTTGCAATTGTCTTTCACTGTGGAGGGACGTTTCATGAAGAGAAGGCGTGGGACAATGTCAAGGAAGACCCTCCTCACCCAGTCAGGCATCGTGTGGGTACGCGGGGAACGATGGTGCACGTTGAGCACGAAGACAGTGATGATGATAGACAAGGTAACAAATATCATGGTAAAGAGAAGATACTCTCCAATCAGGGGGATGACTAAGGAGGTAGATGGGATAATCTCTGTGATGAGTAGCAGGAAGACAGTGAGGGAGAGCAGCACGGAGATGCACAAGGTTATCTTCTCTCCACACTCGGAGGGCAGGTAGAAAACCAGAACAGTCAGGCAGGAGATCAGCAGGCAGGGGATGATCAGATTGATTGTGTAGAACAGTGGCAGCCTCCGGATAATGAAGGAATAAGTTATATCGGGGTAGATCTCTGTGCAGCATTCGTATTTCTTGCTGTTGTAATTGCCCACAGCATTGATGATGACCCATTCCCCACTTTCCCAGTAGTCCAGCTGGTCCACATGACTGTGCATACTCACCAAGTCTATCTTGGCTTTGTCATAGGTCCAGGAGCCAAACTTCATCTTACAGTTTTGCTGATCGAAGGGGAAAAAGGTAACATCGATGCTGCAGGAGCTTTTATAGATAGCAGGTGGCATCCATTTAATTCTCCCATCATAGAAGAGGTGGGCCTTGGTCAGGTGGGTGACTGCAAAGTCACCGTCAGCACTGGGGAGAGACAGAAGATAAGAAAAGACATAAGGCTTCTCTGGGATTTCTCAAATCTGTTAAAGAAATAGGATATTTACTGCCTGGCTTCCAAAAATGTACTTGGGAGATGGAAGATGTACATCATGTGCTAATGCTGGATCCATCCACTCTGTCCAGTGGTTTTTTTACTCTCTTGGCTTATACAAGCACAGAATTTGCATGAAAACATTAGCCCTCACCTTGCATAAGTCGGGTCCTTGAGTTAAATGTACACAAGTTTCCCTCAAAGCTGTCCCATAAACGCCCTGGAAAGCGTTGAGGTTGCTTTAGAGAGGTGGGAGGAACCACTATCAGGTAGTGTGGCTGTGGGCTCTGCAGGATTAATTGTGACAGCTGCTATAAATGAAACAGTGTTGGGTAATCATTTAGTCTTTTACATGAAAAACAGCAAGAACATCCTATTAATAGGAATAATGAAAGTTAATCTCATGATTTCCCAGTCAGGAATAGACCTGTCTTTTACAGTGTCTTCTTACAGGGACTCTCCCTTGGGGTCTGTGTGCTGGTATAAGATAAATAGATAAAAACTCAGGTTTTAAAAGCAGAAAGCCATTTTCCAGACAGTGAAAAAGCTATTGCATAAGGAGCATATTTTTTTGTTTGGATCTCCTTTTCCCAGCTGGACGGTGTGGGAAAAGGGCACTGTTTTCCGGCAGCATTTTGCTGTGAACCCATGACACCATCTGCTTCCAGCTCATCATGGGGACTGGGATCCAAGTGAAGGAGATGAAAAAAGGCAACAGGAGAGGCAGGCACACTGGGAATTTGGGGGAAGAAAAGCCACTGGGGAATGCCATATTCAATCTGCAACAGTTTGGAGAAAGGAGAGAGACCGAGGAACCCTGGGGATGGGATCTCCAGCCCTGGAGACAGCCCTGTCCTCCACCTGCCCCAGCATCACCAGCCACTGCTCCGCTCCTTCCTCACACCCACGGCTCTGCTACTGTACTTTAAGGTGTGTGGAGGCTAGAGAAAGAAATTAGCTCATTAATAGATTCAATTAGCAGAGAAGATAATTAGTGCCCTGCATGGCTATGCCATGCCCTCTCCCTGCCCTGCTCTCAGTGAGGAGGGCACGTGGATGGTGACAAGCTCCACATCTGGGGCCAAGTCCACAGGTACCTTCTCTACAGCAACGTCCTTCCTCCAGGCAGCGACTGCGGGATCCACAGCCTGCGTTAGCCTACACAAAGAGAAGAACTGAAGCGTTCAGAGCTGCACAAGCGACATATCTCCTTGTTCAAATAGTCATCGTGATGGAGGCTGGGTGTTTGAATCACAAAAATTACACCTTCACCTGAAAGTGAGCCAAGCTCCTACATCGGCAGCCTCTTTGTGCAAGGACCAGCTGAAACCTCAAGCCCTCTTCCTCCCTTGATTTCTACTTGCAGACAGAGGATTTTGGTATCCTTGGAAAGTCACGTCCTGGATCAAACACCCTGGTTCAAGCAGTCTTAAAATGAGGTTTGAGCTTTGGGTCGAGCTGCAATTTCTTTTCATCCTGAGCAAAACGTCTGCAAGGTTGAAATCCCAACTGGAAAAAAAAGCAGGTGGAATCTGTTTGTAGAGCAATGGCCTCAAGTCTAGCTGCAGGAATAGAGAAAAGAGCATCCGAAAAGCAGGAAGGGAATTGGGGACCGTTTTACACACCCGGCTTGAGCTGCTGCAGAGCTTGGGGACACGGAGGAAGACGCCTGTTGTGTGATGCCGAGTGGCAAACGGCAACGCTGCTAAACAAAAGGGGAAGCTGAGCAAGGGAGGGAGAGCTTCTGCTAAAACCTTGAGATGAATTATTCAGGCTGGTACAGATAGAAAGCTCTCTGCTGCTGCCCAGCCCTCCTGGCTGGAGCTGATCCAGCCTGCAGCCGCTTTCCCAGCAAAGTCCCTCTGCCCTGCGCTGCTGCTCCAGTGCTCAGATGTGCGGTGACAGCAGCCGTATGGGGGGCAAGGGGGTCACACCTCTCCTCTTCCTCACCAGCAGCAGGATAAACAACATGGGGACCGTCTGGCGGGGGCCCTCCAACTGCAGAAAGCAGAGGAACTTCCTTAAATTTATTTCTGGAGGAGAGCATCCGCTAATTAATATGCAGAAGGAGAAAAAAAAAGGCTTTCTGATATTTTCTCCTGCCCTGTGAAGCATCCTCGTTAGTCCATGACCAAACTGGCTTCCAGTGAGACCGGTGTAGTATTGCTCATTTGGGGAAACAATGGCAGGATCTGGCCATCAGTGAGCTGTTTTGGCCGTCACGATATCTGGGCAGGGATGGTACATGCCCCCCGACCCCGGAATCCCAGCCCAGCTTGTATTTTGAGAAGATTTTCCAGGTTGGTTGAATTACTGGGAAAAATAAGCTCAGAATTATTGTTTGTGGTGGATGTTTACTACACCCTTCTTCGTTTCTATAACAGAAAGCCTTTGCTCTTTGTAGCAGATTTTGGAAAAACAAAAGAACACAGAAGGACCCAATGCTTTTTGGCCTCTGAACTGGACTTTTTCTAAAGCTTTATAATGTCCTTCTTTTTTTTTTTTTTTTTTTTTAAGAAGGGAAAGCTAAAAATATGTACAAACCCAGAGTGCTGTCTCAAAGGAGATCACGACAAAACCACTATTGTGTTTTACTCCAATGCAAATAAAACCAAGCAGTGCCATTGCACCATGTACCCAACTCCTTTCTTACCTCTTCTTTCTTAAATCTGATTTACACTCCAGGACTGCTTGCTCGGGATGAAAAACCATCTTTTTTTTCCTTTTTCTCCTGGGTTTTGCTTGCACTGTAAAGCTGGATTGAGACATGGAACATTCACAGCAAGTGACAGTCCAGTCTTTGTGGTTCTCGATGGATTTCTTTCTAAATCTCAATAGGAATTTGGAATCCAATTCTGCATTTAATGAGATCTCTGAGGTATGATTAAATCGTTCATTAATGGAACAATTTGTTTATAATTGGACTTATATTACAGCAAAGGGATAATGAGCAGCCACTAGTGTTTCCCTTCTTAGGTAGAGCAGTGTGTGAGCAGCTGGGTAAATAACACACGTTATTTTCCCTTTTGAAAACTGCTGGAAAAGGGCATGAAACTCTTGCTAAAAATTCATCCAGGAACAATAATAATTCACATAATTGTGTTGTATTCCCAGAAATGTCTTGTCTGGTAATTCTGCAGTCTCTGCGTGACCAACCACACACTTCTCTTCTAGATGTAACCAGTGCGATGCGGCAGATCTCATGTGTCAATTATTTCCATAATTGATCTGCTTCTTTGATGAGGAAGATATATTTTAATTGCTTGCCTAGCAAAGCCAGCCTCATCCCGCGTCCTCTTCGGCTCACGCGTTATTACAAATAACACTGGTACTGCCTTCCAAGCTGGATTTTGCCTGGAGTGCCATGGCAGGAGTGAAACCAAGAGCAGAATTGCTTCTTGCATTTGAGAGACAGCTAATGGCTCTGAGGAGCTGTAAAACACCTCCTGCTTCTCCCTCACCAACCTAACAGGGCTCTGGAGTAATTCCTGACTTTACTGGGCACGTTTGAACTTCTCATTGCAGTTCAGCACAGAGATATCTGAGCAATTTTAAGCAGGGTACGTTAGTGATGCTGTTGTACATAGACTGTATCCAAGCCAGCTCTATCATGCAAAGGTAGTGTTCACAGTTGTCTTAACCCTTCCTGCATACATATATTTTTGCCTCCTTCCCCAAGCTTACCACCCACACTGGACCTTCAAGCATATACTTACTGGGTTGGAAGCTACACTTGCTGGCATCCTGCCCACACAGGGTGAACCTAGAGATGCCTTCATCCTGGGTAAGGCTTTCATTCTGCTCCTCTTGACATGAGCAAGGGAGAAAATAATGTGACCTCGCTGCCAACGGTCTTCCAAAGCCTTTCTCCAGTCTCCTCCAAGGGGTGAAGTTCAGACAATCAACTGCAAATTAAGTTATGAGATTGGGGAAAACCTGTTTTTTTGTGGAAAGCTCTGCTGTGGGAAGACCCATTCCTGGCCAAGTTGCGCCAACAGCCCTGACTGCATAACATGAATATTTCCTTGGACGGGAAAGTGGGAGATCTGATATAGTGGGACAGCGAAAATCTGCAGTCATTCCTTTATAGCAGTAGCACATTTTCATCTCATTCAGTCTAGATCACCGTGTTGTGACAGTTGTCACTAAAAACCATCTAGAAGAAGGAGCGAGTGCAAGGTAAACATCACAACAAGAACTTGAGAATTAAGATAGTCAGGCTCTCCTGATTATTCTGACCTGACAGCTCTAAAAATCTGTCAGTAATAAAGTACTGGAGCTCTTACATTTTCATGTCAAATACTACAATACGCACCAATAAAGAGAGAAGACAGTTGCTTATTCCTTTGCCAACGGAAATAGCGCTGCTGTGTTCTGCAGCCTTTGATTCCTCGTTTTGAGAATAAAGGCTGCTCTTCCAAAATCTTCTAAGTTTCTAAGGGTTCAAGAATGGCATTGTTTTACTGGCAGCCTTCAACCGTATTTCATTAAAAAGCTCTGCTGATGGAGAATCTTTTTTTTTTTTTCTCACCAGTTTCTATTTTCCCTGCAGTTGGGAGATACATCATCTCACTAAATGAAATGCTTTCAGAATGCATGTAAATGAGGCACACATTTATTTTAATTCCTGATGATACACTTTAAATCCAAAAAGTGCTTTTAAAGCCTGAAAATTAGCTATATACATATATGGATATAGCTAGAATGTCCTCATTTAAAGCATTTTTCATTGAACAGTAGTAACCAAGACAAATTGGAGTTTCAAGACTCCTTTGAAGAATATACCCTGCACCTTTTTGGTAGCCAATAAAGAGCTGCTTCTGTACTGTTCAGATTAAAATACTCTCCAAAGGCAAATCAGAGAATATTTTATTTAAGAATTGGTTTGTGCTAGCAAAAATGGTAAGTAGAGATTCACAGGTTGGAAGGGACATCTGGAGATGATCTAGTTCAAACTCCCTTCTCAAAGCAGGGGCAGCTACAAGAGGTTCAGGGCCTTGTCCAGTTGGGTTTTAAATACCTCCAAGGTCCTGGCAACTTGTGTACACAGCAGATGTGTCGGTGTACATCTTGGGTACACAGATGGAAGTGTCTGTGTACTGATGTGCACTTCTGTAGGTCCCATCCCAGCTTTTGCTTGCTTCAGATGTTTACAAATCATTGGTAACTGAAATTTTGATCATTCCTCAGTAAAACAGGAACCTGTCTAAGAAATGGCTGTGCTACACTGATGAAATAAGCACAATTTTCTCAGGAGGACTTAACAGTGCTAAATTTGTGCATTTTCCTTCAACTCTTCCCTTTGCCAAGCATCCTCATCAGCATTTTGTAGGCAAAGTTCCAGCTTTGTCCTTAGCATAATGGTAGAAGTTGTTCTTGGATGCTAATGCAGCAACAGCCCATGAGAGCCATCCCTCTTATAGATTTCTATCAATTCCTGTATTATTGGATAGAACTTGGCAGAAAACCTCACAGGCATCTAAAGATATAATTCCTCTCCAGAAACATAGTCATTTAAACTCCCAGAAGAATCAGGAAAGCTTAAGTGTGAAGTAGTGATTATGGACCTATAATAAGTACAATCTGGTGCAAAAATGACACGATCTGCGCAAGAAGAAAAATAATGTTTCCAATATTTTAAAGGTTAGAGCAGGGCATATTTTGGTATTTCTCCTCCGAAGAGCTTTGGGATGAATCAGGAAACCAGAGTCACTCCATAGGTCTCAGTGGTTGCAAACATTATGGTATAGTTCAAAAGAACAAGCTACTATAGTATAGTTCAAAAGAACTCTTTGCTTTCTCATGGTTTTCAAAAGCCGCCTGCCAGATGATCTCCTAACCCAGCCCAATAATCCTTTGTGTCCACATCACCACTGGGTGAATTCCTCAAGATGTTTCCTGCTCCTAATTACAGAAATTTGTATTTGAATTCCCTTCGTGTATGATCTTGTCTCTTATTCTTTTTTTTTTTCTTCTTTTTTTTTTGTGACTACAGAGGCTAAGGCAGGGATTTCTTTTTGGAACAGCTAACACCAGAAAACACTGAGGAAAAAAGAAAGTTTTGAAGTCTGAAACATCAGGCTAGAGAAGACAAAATGTTATCGTGAATATCCAGTTGAAAACTGGCCAGGGAAACTCACATTTCGAGTTCTCTGCCCAGCCATTAGGCTCAAGGACATGATCTTGAGCAATTTCAGGGTTTTCTCGTCTGGAGTTTCAATGTTGCATGGGGTCCAAATGGCTGAACACAGTGGTAGATAAGCAAAAAAATTAAAATAATTGAAATTCAGCCCCAAGAGCTTATTCCCTGATTAGACAAAAAATACGGTGGTTTTTTTTTTTTTCGTTTTAAATATACAAAGGAAAACTAAAATGTGCTTAAAGTCCATTCATGAATGGGAAAATAAGTCAATGGAGAGGATTAGATAATTCATTTATAAATGATTTGGTGGTGTCTGAAGAGCTTTTACAGCCTCAGATAAGGAACAGCTGGCCTTCTTGGCAGAGAAGAAGAGGTTTTGTCGCTTCACAATTAACTCATATTCCTCTGTTACACATATGTTTTGTCACATCTAGTAGAAACTATTTACAGAGTCTTGGAACTTATCTCGTCAAGCCTGAAAATTCAACAGCATATTAATTTCCCTGTAGGATATTAATTTGGTTTTAGATTTCTTATGAATGTTGACAACTACATATACTCCCTAGGCCAAACCAGCTGAGTTTACTGATTTAATTTTGGCCTCTAGAGTCAATAAATGGAAGTTTTTGACAATAATGAGCTTAGATATGAGAATAACCTCACAACAAGGGGTTAGGTTTCCTTAAAGATGTAAATCTAAAATCAATTTAAATTTCACAGTTTCTGTGTATACTCCAAAATGAAAATAAAAGAGGCATTTTTATAATCTCCTGTACAGAAAGTCTTTTTTTCGAAAGGATGCCACCCCAAACAGAAATGCCATAGCACGTGGTAAGCAATAAATAACTCACACAAAAAAGCCTGAACAGTGCAAAAGGCCAGTGTGGCCACTCTCTCTCTTCCACAATTCTCTTGCTCTTAGAGGTCCAGAGTTCCTTGCACATACTTTAAAATCCCTCTAAACAATATATATATGTAATATATATGTACAATATGAGACAGAGTCCTTGTTTGCATCACCCATGACTAGTTACTCTATTTCCAAAGCCTGTCTTTCTGAAACGTTTCTAGCTGAGATGCCTGCAAAGAGAAACGCCGTCTGGTTTTGAACTTTGTGAGCTGCCATGCAGAAGAGCCTCATCTTGGTGTCCCGTCATGCTACAGGTTTTGCCTTGCATGCATCACTTTTGCCCTGCAACCCCTAAAAAAACATGAAATCTCATTGCTAGAGCAGTGCAACTAAGATGATAAGGACTGCAGTTTCAGATGTGTTTTGATAGGAAGTTAGACAGAAGAGAGATGTATATCTCATGGTAGAAACAGTCTACACAAGACTGTATGAAAGAACACAGGCAAATATAACAGTGAGGAGATATAGAACTAATGGAAAACCATTACTGACTGGCTAGTGGTTGGCGCCTACATCCATGTTTAATTCATGGATAAAGTAGCCAATTAAAAATGTATGATAGACTCATGACAACCAACAGCAGAATGTATTATTATTAATGGTAAGTGTGGGTAAATGGAGACAACTAGCTTGGATTTCGGTAGCTGGGGCACCAGATCTCCCTGCCTGGCAGCAGGACCCCAGTACAGTCAGACTTGCTATCTGTCACACCTCCCTGTGCAGTGGGAAAAGCTGAAAGCCTCACAACCCAGAAGAGGGTAAGGAGGACATTCTGGAAGAGCTGCTGTGGCCAACAAGTTGGCAGCTGCTCCCTAGAGACCCTGTAGTTGCTTCCATAATAGTGGTGGTGAAGTAGGACAGCAAGGCAGAAGGGCAGAACCTGCAAGAGAAGCCAAGGCAGAAGCCAAAGGCTACCCAGCTCAGAGTTCTGGGGGTCCATTGACCTCTGGGGGCTGCTTTCAGTATGAAGTCTCAAAATTGCTGGTGCACAAAGGGAGACCAAGGTCTCCTTCTTTAGTGCTAGAGCCCTCCTTGCGTGAGTCATGCTCGTCAACCATGATGAGCACAGTGAGCCAAGGGAGCAGACGCAGAGATAACACAGCAGGCTCTTGTATACCAGCAGTTCCGGGAAATGGATGGTTTGAACCACAAAGGTCCCATAGATGATGGAGATTTGTGTAGCACTGTTTCCTTTGGCACTATGGTCCACCACAACAACCACCAGAAGCTCCAAAAATAATAATCCTTACCATCATCATTAATTAAGCAATGAGAAGGACAAAGACATTCATTTTTTCCCGTGGAAGCTGTGAACACCTTTCTTGGCTGCAGTGCCAGGCACTTGTAATATAATATTCGTGCTCAGAGGGTGTTCCTGTAGGACAGAAAGGTCCAAGTGCCTATGAATTAGTCATTCCCATCCGTCTAATCTCTGAAAAGTGCTATGTGAGGGTGCAGTGATTTCCAAGAGGTTTGCAATCACTCCACACCACTGAGGATCAGAGACAAGCTAATGGGAAATATAACAATTTCCAGAGTCTCCAAAGCTTGCAATTGCCTGGACAGATTCCTCCCTCAGCCTTTTTTTTTTTTTTCTGGAAAACAAAAGCAAAATCCTATCAAACTAGAACCAGGCAACTGTTTATTAAAAATGAGCCTGGCTTCCGTTGTGAGTGTTTTCTCTGCGTGTTAGCCACATACAAAGATGTTTTTGTTTGATTGTATGAGGCAAGCGTTTTCTCTGGAGCCTGTGCTGGGGAGGGAGACTGGGATAACCTGCTTCCTAGGAGACTGGAGAGCTCTGGTGTGACAAGCTAAGGAGAAAACAGTCTTGGCACTTGCACAATCTTTCCAAGAATATCAACAGGCTCCAAAGGAAAGAAAGAAAACAACCACCTACTCCCCAGGAAATGTCCATATGAGAGAGAGATTTCAAGCATTTGTGATCAGGAACAAATAACTGTTTAAAAATAATTCTAGAATGGTATTGGGCTGACCTGAAACCTGTATTTGTAGACATGCAAGTCTAGCAAATTTCAGCATATTAAGCCCATCCCCAGTAATTGACTGTTCCAGTTGATGGTGATGAATTAGGGGAGAGCTCCTTGGTGAAATGAGACTGAAGAAGACTGAAGGCTCAAATTCAGCTTAATTGTGTATCTGACGTGAAGAGAAAACAATACTCACAGAACTTGGTGTCCAGGGAAAGGATCATTAAGAGAACAAAGCCCTTGTGACAAATGTTTGTTATGTCATTTAAGGCATGTCTGGGACAGATATTATGAGAGTCTACATGGCATTCAACCACAGAGAACAAAATAAGGAGGAACAACTTCAAAAAGCGCCTTGTCACCATAGGCAGAGTGAATTTGCAGGGATAGTTTTGCCCTCTGGCCACAGTGCTCACACTCACTTGTTGTAGAGGACAATGTCTGGTCTCCAGATGAGCTCCGAGGGGATTCGGATGGATGTGACATTTTCATATTCTTGGGGGTCCCAGCGGAGCTTGTAATCATGCCACTCCTGCCAAAAACAAGGCGGTTAAAACTGGGACAGTTCAGACTAAAAAAACCGAAAAGGAACATGGAAAAGCACATATTTTGGTGCACTCACCTGCTTCACCCACACATTCGTGGTCATCATTTGATTTTTCTCATCCTGAAAAGCAAGATCAGATTTGGTTACAGAAGCAGATGAAGCGGCCCAAGGAACTCATTAAATTTCTCTTAATTGTACTTCACTTCTGTAATTACGAATCACCTCCACAATAAATGTAAGTCCCATCTTGGAAATAAAAAGCAGATGTTTCTGTCATTTAACATGGGAGAGGGCACAGCTGCCTGATACCACGGAACAGCTGAGCCTGCACCTAAGCAATCTTGTGAGCAGACGGACTTGAATTTATTGGGATTTTTCTGGGTGCTGATGGATTCAGCCTACGATGACAGGGAAAGACAGAGGAAATGGCTCCACAACTCAGCTTTGACCCGACCACTGAAGGAAGGGGACTGTTGGTGTATATATATCTATAGCTATCTATCTCCTTACTCACATGTGTGCGCGTGGATTACAATGCTGAGCTTCATCTGCAGGCAGTGTTTAGTATTTCTTCTGTGAAACGTTATCCACGAACATAGGTCTGGAAACATGAATCTCAGCAGTATTTCTCTTTCTACCAAACACATGAACTTTGAGCACTATGGATTGGCTTTTCTGAACAAACTCAAGCTACTCTGCTGACATGTAACCTTAGGACAGCCTGGTGTATACCCATGCTGCAGTTGGTAGGATTTTTCTACCAACTACTACCCCTATGTAAATAACCTATGTAATAAGGTGAATTATGAGGGGCAAAGCCTAGTCCTGCTCTGATTTAAGTGTCCCACCAGAGCTCAGAGCTTATTTGCATCTTTGCTTATTTTCTCGCTTCCTTTGGTCTGGCATCAAAACCAGCTCAATTGACAGGGCTCACTTGGAAGCAAACTGCTTATCATTAACCTCGCTCTTGTGGCAGTTCAGCATTAATTTTGAACGTTAAAAGCCAGGAGATTCATGGCAGAGCTATGCTCCCCCCTCGTTCAGCCTTCTCATTGCTGTTGTGGCATCAAGTGTAAAAACTGATCAGAGATATCCTCGTCTGGGGATTAGGGACCAGAAGCCCATGGAAGAAGGAGGAATACAAAAGACATTCAAATGAGCAACAAAGAAAGGAAAGGATGCGGCTGCTTCCTTGGTTGCAGGTGAGAGATCAGGAAGGCCACTGGAGGAGGCTGCCATGCCCTGGACCAGTTCTTGAGCATCTGCTTCTCCTACCACTTTGTAATTCAACCTCTGAGGCCCTTCACCACAGTCTCTGCACTGGGAATCCCATTCTGGAAGTTGCTGGTTTTTACTGGAATTTTTCCTCCTGGCTGGGTGCAGACCCTTGGTGGAAGCTCCTGCCCATCGCTACACCTGAGGGCTCTGCCACCCTCCCCACCCAAACGGAGCGTGACTCTGGTCCCTTGGGTCTATCTCGTAGGGGGTTTGCAAGGTGCCAATGACCAATTGCCGCCTCTGTCTGCACGGCTGCCTTCTCCAGCGTGGAGCCAGCCCAGAGGACAGCGGGTGACCCTGAGCGGATGGTGGTGTCGCACTGCCTGGCCTCTTTTCTCAAGATGAATACATCACCCAAGATCCTGCAGAGACATGGGCTTAGGAGCCCAAATCTTTTCCTCAGTGGCTGCTCCTGGAAAGATTCTTGATCCCTTACCATTTCTTTCTGGGCTCAGAAGCCCTTAGCGCACCAGGGTGAGGTAAGGACATGCAGGGATGTCGAATTCCACATTGATTTTTGTTCCCCACCCCCTTTTGTCAGCAGGAGCTGGGGTTTGAATACGGCTCTGATTTCTCTTTCAGACTCTTTGTCGTTGGGAGCTGAACGTCGTGTCTAACACTTGCAGCCGGGTTTGCACCAAAACAGCGTCACTGTCGGGAAGGGGGACAGAGAGTGGCAGTGCTGCGGTGGTGGCAGGGGGTGTCAGCAGTCCCCAACCACACAGACTGGGGCAGGAGGGGACAGGAGACCTCCTCCAGCCCTATCCACCGGCCCCAGCATGGAACTGCCTGCTAGTTGCACTTCTAACCACTGACATGATTTTAAGAAGATTAATTCTTCTTAAGTAAACTGGGAAAAGCACTATGAAGCAGGTGTATCGATCCCACCCTTCCACGATTCAGCAGCTGCATAATGGAAAGTGTCTCTCATGCCTCCACAGACACTAATGTCTCATCTTTAGTCTTATCAATTATTCAGATAAGAACCATACAACTTCAACATTAGCAACTGCAAACAGCCCTGGATCCCTCAGGCTGACGTAAGAGAGAGGAGGGGAATGGAAGACCATTTCTGTGCTGCAAAGCTGGAATCTGATGGCTTCTGCACGAATCATAGAATCATAGAATGGTTCAAGTTGGAAGGGACCTCAAAGATTATTGAGTTCCAACCCCCCTGTGATGGGCAGGGACACCTCCCAGTAGAGCAGGTGAAAGAGGAGATGCCACTCTCCAGCAACTAGTGTCTGATCGCCCACCTCCCGCACCACCTTGGCTCTGGTTCCTCTGCATCTCAAAAGTCTTACCCCAAAATATAAAATGATGTGAAGAGTTATGGTTGTCCCACACCAGTAACGTCTTCAAGTTGCACTACACTGTCCTTTATCACACCTTTTACTCTGCCACACAGAAATACAGTACACAAATACAGTAAAAGGTGACAGAGATCCTCCAAAAGCAAGGACGATACTTGTTCAAGAGACGTTCATCAGCACAGATACACTGACCTGAGAAGTGTTGCGTGCAACCAGGGACAGGAGAGAGAAGCAGGCGGGAGCAGGATCTGCACAAGCTAGAAAGCCTCTGTGTGTGTGAGCTTAACATCTGCAGCCCTGCAGGGATCTCCTTTGCGTTCAACACTTGACCCCAGCACACTGTGGTAGAGTACTCCCTTAAATACCATTTCAGTGCACATCAGTCCAGAGTGCAAACCACTTTGTTTCGTACACAGCATATAGAGTTTACACACACGTATCTTCTATTTGAACAAACATTCAGAATCAATTATCTTGTTAATATCTGCCAGATTAAATAAGAACCCTCACAACTTCATTTGCAGAAAGCTCTTCAGGCAAGCTATCTTCCAGAGGTGCGTAATCTGCTGTTCCTATTAGCTTGTGTAAATTAGTGTTAATAATTATGGCTCAAATTCCAAATCAGCTATTTGTTTTTTCTCCTTAGCCCCAGACTCTCTGGCATTACCAGTTGCTCCACTGCTCTGCTGTGATCAGTCTTGCAGGTTTTGATATGGAATTTGGGATTTTGCCTATAGTAAATGAGGAATAAAGGATGCATTTTGATGACCAGCTACTCCCATGAGTCACCCCTCATTCCAGCAGAGCTGTCTGGGTGACGACTCCTCTCTGCTGAGGGCAAAGCCTTCCCAACCCAACCCTGGATCAGCGAGTAAAACCTGTATGCCCCAGGAGCCTCTCTCCAAGCCCCGTCCCCGTTAATCTCGGCCGCTTGTTGCACAAACGGGTCGCACTTACGACATCAATGAGCTGGGCGATGGACAAGCCGAAGCGGACGAGGACCACATCAGAAATGTTGGCAACGGGGCGCGACCACTTGTTATAACCAGAGAAGAGTTTCTTCAGGAGACGTTCCTCCGCGTGGGCTCGAGTTTCCACGTGGCCGAGGGCTGTGGGGAAGGCGTGGGGCAGAGCAGCATTAAACACGTGTGGCTCCAAGCACCAGCATAACTGGAGCCTTCTCCAAGAGGCGACCCTCTGCTAACCCCATTGATGGGCAAGTAGGGCCACACACCGGGGGGAGGGTGATGCCACCCTGGTGACTTGCCTCCCCGCTACCCCCAGGCATTGCCTTGTATTTCTCTCTGTTCGCCCACCCTGGCCAATTCCCAACGTAGGATTTCCATTGCAGAGCAGGAATGGTCTGCAGAAAGTGGGGGCATCAGTAAAACCATTCAAAAAACACTACATGGGCCACTCCTCCTGTGTCTGGTTTAATTTTTATGGCCACTTTGCGGCAAGTTTCCAGCACTGAAGTCTGCAAGGAGGAAAGAGGGATGCTAGAAGGGCAAGGCAAAAATGAAAAGGCAGCCTCCTGCTGGGATATAGGGATTTTGTAGGGATTTTGGATCAGATTTACACACAAAAACTGGCATCAAATGCATCAGAAAAAAAAAAAACAAACCAACAAAAAACCCCAAAAAAGCAGACTGAAATTCAGCTCTTCAAAGCAGCCTTCATAGCTGGTCTTTCACAAAAAGGATGGGTGAGGAAGAGGATGGGGGGGAGAGAACAAATTGGGAAATGAGACCACAGTTTCCCTCAATAACGACTTTAAAAGTTGGAGGCTGCAAGGAGCAGCCCTGACCCTGCACGTCCGCTA
>JAOXNO010000005.1:3519248-3531754 GCA_028565335.1 Limnodromus scolopaceus
GAGACCACAGTTTCCCTCAATAACGACTTTAAAAGTTGGAGGCTGCAAGGAGCAGCCCTGACCCTGCACGTCCGCTACAGGAGCCGTCGGAGGTGCCTGTTGGTTATTAAAAATTAAAGCCACCCTCCTTCCAGGGGGCCGCCGGGGCAGCTGCGCTGCTGTGCCGGCTGCAGGCAGAGGCATCCTCCGACAGGGACAGGGGGAGAGGGAGCCGGGGGCTCTCCCCGCATCCCTCCTGGAATATGGCTCCTACTTAGTCTTTAGCTGCCCTGGATTATACAAAGGGAAGCATTAGCTGAGCGCTGGCTGTGCTCTCCCCAGCCGGGGCTGTAGCCCGGAGACACATTAACACACTTTACCCGGGGAAGAAAAAAACCCAGGCAAGAAAAGCAGGATGCTGAGCCCCTGCCTGTGTCCTCCCTCCTGTCCCCTTCCCCACCGCGGCTTTAACCCTTTCCCCATCAAACCAGGCAAGGAGGAGAAAATAAAAACAAAGCGCTGCTCAGGGAAGGCTGGTATTTAGGGGACCTGGAGCGATGGGGCAGGAGGATGCAGGAGTCGGGGGAAATTCCAGTTTCCACGGCATGCCTTTGAGAGGGCTAAGGGAGAAAAGAGCTAAAGAGCAGAGCAGGGGGTAGAAAATCTTTCTCAAACTTACCGGGGAAGACGCTGGCACACAGCAGGAGGAGGAGGTTTCCTTTAGACGCGAGAAATCCCATCGTGGAGCAGAGCTCAGGCTCTAGTATGCAGAGTCTCCCGTCAGGGCAACTTTTCCTCTCTGAGTCTCTGAATCCTCCAGCTTCATTCCTCTAAACTCCTTTCTCTTCTTCCCTCTCACCTCTCTCTGGGAAGGGATAGTAGCTGATGGTTTGTTTTTTCTTTTCTCTTCTAACAGGTTCCAGCTCTTCCTCCTAGAAGGATGCTCTTCCCTGGGACAGAGATGCACAAATACTTGCAAGGGATGCGTGAGGGCTTCAGAAAGCTCCTGTAAAGAGACACAAAAAGCACAGCCTGCCTGGGCTCTCCTGCTTGCTCCTCTCCCCTTTTCCTACGGGTTTGGCTGCTCGCTTTATTTGTTGCTGCTGCTGCTGCTCCTGTTGTCACCCTTCCCCCAGCCCTTTGGGCAGCCTTTGCTCAGATTCTGCTGCTGACGGGCCACCGATGCCCACGCCAGCCCTCGGTGGAGCAGAGAGGGAGCACAGTGTGTTTGTATATTTAATGTAGCTAGACCTGCCCACCTCCTGCTTAGGAGGAGGAGGAGGAGGAGAGAATCCCTGCACTCCAGCAAACAGGCTGCGGGGAGGAAAACTTTTAGCATGAGAAATAAAGGGGGAGATGCAGAGCCCAGCTGCAGCCAGAGGTGGTGGATATGGGGCCATCTGGGATCTTTGTAGCACCTGAAGCCCAAACAGTTGTTAATTAATGAAAGCTGTCTTTTTAATCTTGTCCAAGCGCTCTTCAAAATCACTTCTCTACACTAACAGGGTAATTAGCCCGAGAGATATTACTGGCCTGGGCATGTAACTGCTGTCGACAGTTATTGGGCTGACGAACCTGTCCAATAGAATTGGGCTCTGCTGTGCTTGGTGCTGTACAAACACAGAGCTGAAATACAAATATTAGTCTCTGCCCATAGGCAACATGCAAAACAAAGGTGAGACTGAGGCAAGAGGTTATTTGAATGTATCTATATTCTTGAACATACCACAAATAACTCCATTGAAGTCATGAAGAATTTTTTGTGGAGGAAAGGGTAATTCCTTGAGTTAGCTGGAATTATCACTCCAGCCCTTTATCTGGCATCCCTGATTCCTCGCACGGGAGATGTGGAGTAGAGCCCTCTCTGTTTCATTTTAAAACTAGCTTTGATATTAACACAATTACTTCCACACGGGTAGCAAATGGATTTCTTTTTCAGGCAGGGTAATTTTGCCAGCTGCAAAATTAATCAAAGTCTGTTCTAATAATACTGGCTACATATTTTATGTATAATAATTTCCCTACTCCTGAAGCATCTCAAGTATCTTCCAATATAATAGATTGCTGGCTGAAAATGGGGAGGATTAAAACCACAAGAGAAATTAGGTCTGCAGTGAGATTATAAATAACAGCAGTGTAGTATCAAACTTGACTTGTCTTGTCTTTTCTTGTCTCATCTCTTCCTCAACAGTTGTCAGCCTTTTCGAATGACAGACCCCACCATATTTTCCACTGGGTGTAAGGATGATTTGCCTGCCTTGTTCTTGGTGTCCTGACCCTCATTGCAGCACCCGAGCACCTGTGACATGCTATGAAAATCCGTAGTGCTCATTCCAGGGAACCACCCAGCTTTAATTCAAGAAACTGCAGGTATGGGATCAAATTGACTTAAAGCTGAAACGTGGGTTCCATCCTGAGAGCCGGGTTCTGTGCAGCACTGAGCACCTCTCCTTCCCACAGCCAACAATAGGGTAACAGAAGGGAAAACATTCCTCTTTAGTGTAAAACCAGCATCACTCGGTCACACGCTGCAACCACACATGCCCAAACATCTATGCAGCAAACAGAAAACCCCATTTCTTTAAACCCCTTTGCTCTATGAACTCTGGAGGGAGGGGGGCATCACCTCAGTTGGGATATTCCGCAGCTCCTCGCTGGGTCCAGAGATGTGCAGTTCCTACTCCGCAGCCTTCAATGGGGAAATACTGGGTTTCAGCCCGTCTAGTTCCAGCAACAAGCACCTTCCAAATTCCCCAAGGCTCGTGGTGGGAAATTGGATTTCTAAAGGCCATTTTTCAAGGAGGCTGGTATTCCGTGCAGGTCACATGTTGGGCAGCCAAACCCAAGGGAGCCAAGATCAGCTATTCCCTTTTGAAAACCTTGGCCATAAATAATACAGGTATCCTTGACTACAGGCCCTCCTGGCAGAGCTGATTCAAATCCCATGGACGAACCCCATCCATCTTCACCTTGCCTCGCTTTCTGTGCTGGCGAGCAAGGGCGCTGGCGAGCAAATACTGCCTTCGGATTAACCCTATAAATAATTTTGATTAAAAAAGGATTTCCTTCTTTTGGAAATTAATCGTAAATCATCATTTCCTCCAAGTGAAAGGTTTATCCCTCACCTCCCTGGCCCTGTTTTTATATGATGTGGGGAATGAGCATATTTTACAGAGGTTTCTGTGCCTTGAAGTGACCTTGTTAAATCTCACTGCCGGTTTCTTTCTGCATCATTGGGCCATAACGAAATTTCCATCAGCTCCTGTGCGTATTTGGAAGGCAATGCCTCCCACTGGTACATGTGCAAGGGACTTGGTCTGACTGGGACAAAAGATGCCATTTAAAGATTTTAATGATTTTTTTATTGTGGGAGAAAGCTGCGACTCCGGCCTGATTCTCAGGCACCTGGCTCTGAGCCTCCTCATTATTATTATCTTCCTTTGGCTGAAAAAGATGTGGATAATTTGGGTAATCCAGATGTTCACAAAAACTGAAGGCACACACCCCAGCTATTGAAGATTGTAGACTGAACTAAACAGAACTAAGGCAGTGTTTCCCCCAAGATTTTCAGTGAAATCTCAGACTTGTCCTTGGAATAAGGGCAAGCCAGTAACAAGCTCAGGTTCAAGTGTTTCGGGTCATTTAGTAGAATTCCATGATTTTGCAAGGATCTGGTAACTCTGGAATCCACAGTCTTGCATTTTGTACTCTTGCATATATTTTCCCCGTTTTAGCCCTTTCTAGTTCAAGATGGAAAAAATTCAACTGCTGAAGGAGGCAGAGACACTCTGCACCAACAGGAAATCCTGGGACTGCATGTTTCCTTTGAATTTGCCCTCTCTCTCTCCATGGTCTTGTCTTGGATGTCACTGCCAGCTCTCCAGGGCAAGACCTTGGCCTCTGTTTATTTTGTAAAATGTCATCTGCGTGTTTGAATCTAGAGAAGTGGGACATAACAATGATAATATCTCCTTAGTCGTTCCCTGTTTGGGCTTGACACAGGGGACAAAGCCAGTTAATGGAAACATCCTTTTTGCATTCAAAGGTGATCTGATTTTTCTTTTCTTTGTCTCCATTCCTGTGATAAAGATTTCTCTCTCCTGTTCCTGACTGCTTTGTCATCAACAGAGACTTCAGGTGAAGCAAAAGCAGCAGGAAGAAAACCAACAGTGAAGGGGGAAAGATCTCCTTTCAGCAAAATGTGCACTGAAATGAGCAGAGCAGAGGGACGTGTGAGGCTGTTTCCCTCTGGGGAAATCTGCAAGGTACCGCTGGCCTCACAAGAGTGACTCTGATTTATTCAGATGTATTTCAGATTGTCTGTGCCAGAAGACCTTGAAAGGCATTTTTAACTAAATCAAACATTTTTCCTGTGTAAGAGACCTGCATGGGCGTAAAAACAACAGAGCAAAGCAAGGGTAGTAGTGATTATTTCCAAAGCAGTAGATACGGTTATGAAGCTCAGGCTTCTTTCCTTCTTGGAAGTTGGCTGTGGAGTGGATGGGTTTCCAACCATCCAATACTACTGTTATTGTTTCCTGGAGCATCCTCACGGCAATGATCAGACCCTGGGGACAAAGGCCAGCCTGGGCACCACAGTTCTGACCCAGGGCAGCCCACACACCTCCAGCCATGCGGAGATGCTCAGTGGGACACAGAGCAGATAATATAGACATTTCACAGCAGGGCAGTATCACTAATGCAACATCTCTCCCTCCCCTCTCTGAGTGGATTAAGATTTGAATCCAAGCGCAAGAGCCCTAATGCATTAACCTATTGTGTTGTCTTGAAATTCTCATGCATTACTGAGCTGGGAGCTAAGGGAGCTCAGCACCTTGCAGGATTAGCTCCATAACGAAGCTCTGGGGAGAATCCAGTTGTATTCACCTCTGGCCAAGCTGTGCTGATGGAGAGCAAGGGGAATTGTCTCACTACCTTCGTCTCCTGGCTGGTTCCCACCTCTCTCTCTTCCACAGCTGTGTAACATGGTGATGATCTTTTTCTACGGCCACTGACTCATGGTGTCAACAAAATGCACTAATCCAGACATTTGTTCTTCTCTGGATTTCCCCTCCTTCTGTTCCTCACTCAGACTTGAGAATTTCTGACGAAGATTCATGATTAATAAAGCAACAAGAGGATTTGTGATTCTAGCTATGCCAAAACAAAGCAACAAACAAAGTGAGCCAACCATTGGAAACAAAAAGAAAGCAAAGCAGCAAGTCATGGCCTCATTAAGGCTTCCAGCTGTATGACTATTAAAGACCTCACGTTACAAATCAGATGAACCCCTATGTCTTATTTGTAAATGCCAGACTTCATTGCAAAGGGCTTGTAAAGAGCAAGGAGGCAGCTTTTGCTTCTCTCAAGATCCAGGAAGATGGATTTTTAAATTAGAGAACAGAAGTATGTTTCTCCAGACAAGTTTGTTCTCCAAGGATAGCTTTGGTTTCACTGCTCAGCTTTGTAATCTAAATTAGGCTCTTGTCCTTCCTCACCAGAGGGCAAATGCTGCCCAATTTATTTGTTAAAGAAATCTGGAGTTGACTGATTGACGAATCCTTTCCCTTTTCTCTCCATAATAAGGGACATCTACAGATCACATCTTCCCAACCAGCACAAACCTGTCCGAGGGCACTGCACGCTACATGCAAAGCAGGGCTTGACAAGAGACACAGTGTAATTAGCCAGATGAGGTGGCTGAATAAGTTACAGCCTCCCCCCAGCTCCTGCCCTGATGTACTAACGTGAAGTGAAATAGATCTCCTGAACACCCTGGGCTATGAACATCAGGGGCTCAGTGGTGCACATACCATCTGTCCGGCTGGAGAGCAGGCAATGAGGGCTTCTCCATCCACCTCTGGTTGAATCAGTGGAGCTCAGGAGGTGCCACCCTTATTTGAAGTCCTCAATCTCAGTGCATAGACATGATCTAGAATACCTGTGATCTAGAACATGCCAGGCATCAGCGCCCTGAGCAGAGGTCATTTTAACCAGGCATGGAGAGCAGAGAAGAGCAATCCAAGCCTTCTGGTGTCTACTTCAAGTGCTCTCACCCAGGCTGCTGTGAAGGCAAGAATGAGATTTGCCAGAGATAGACCCTGCTCCAAGCTCTATCTTGATGACTTCAGGCTTCGGTTTCGTGCCCACATCAGTGTGAATGTGATCTGTGTCCTCTGTGCAAAAATCAGCATTAAAAAATGCAGTCAGTGCTAAAAATTTGGTCATAAATATTGTGCTTGGCACCAAGCTTTGGCCATAAATATTTCCTTGGTTAACCAATAGGAAATGATAGCTCTTAAATCTCAATTATAGTTGAGTAGTAACTGGCTCACGCTCATTGGCACTGGGGTCCTGCCTCACTTGCGTGAGAAATAAGGGCAGCTTTCCCACAGCTTCTGAAGCAACCCTGAAATGATGATTTCTGGTGATTCACATAATTCAACAGCATTTTGTCCCTATTGAGTTTGGAAGGACTAGTATGAAAAAGAAAGCCACACTCATCATACAGGCACCTGATCTGGCTGCATCTCTCCAACGTGCACCTAGGGAAGTGGAGAGTGGGTAGCCCAAGACCTCCAGAAAAAGATGTCATCATAGTCTGAATTAGCACCAAAATTCCTTTCTCCCTTCACAGATCCCAGCACATCTCTTTTTGAGCAACAGAAAAGGAAGTTTTTTGATAACTGGGCTGATAGCACCTGGTTTGTCTGCGTCCATCTCCCACGTTACTGGTACCTTCAGGCTCACATCTTCTTTCTGCTCATTAAGACTCACACTTCTATTATTTTCCTGCTGACTGGCCTACATGAAAAGAAACATCAGCCATCTGTTACTCCCACAGTTTTCTGGATCACAAGGGTTTCGTTGATTAAGGAGGAAGTTTTTTCAAAAAAGCACACATTTCCCACTAATTTCCAAAAACTATACTATCTTCCTCTAAAATTACAGCTTCTTTGCCTGCTTTCAAAGTAGAGTCCTGCATATTAATAACACACCGGCCTCTACTTGGGTCCAGATTCATGTATAGTGTGTGGTTTTGTACAGCAGTTATTTACAGCAGTCTGAGCAGCAGAACACAAGCACTCGATTTCAAGCGCCTGAACATCGTTGGAGATCTAGACCATGCCCGTCAAAGCATTGTCTGTAAACCACAGCAGTCTCTTCCTAGTTAAGAACGCAGTTAGTTTTTGCAAAAATATTTCATCATGATGTCTTTAGGCCTCATCCTGCCACTCTAAATATCCAAAAGCGTAGGGATATTTATACCTGTGATGCTTCTCATTTTGGCAGTGGGGCTGGCATGACTACAATAAGTCCCCTCCCATCACGATGACTGTAGAGCTTGGAATTAGCATGAACGTACTTTGACGTATTTTATTCCTGATTCAATTCTTCTTCATTTGGCATAGACTAACATCCCATATGGCCTATTGTTGGACTCTGCACCAGCTGAAGAGAAAGCATCTTTGATTGACACTTGAAAATACCAAGTTGTGCCTTTGGGCTGGCTCAGGCTGAAAATGCTCTTGGCAAATGGAAATAGTCATGTCATTTTTATTTTGCTGTTCAACAGGAAGAAGACATTTTCTACACTGAGCAATATACATAAAAGTTTATTCTCTAAGGGGATAAAATATTCCTCTTTTGATCTCCTGTAGTATATTTCCAACTGGAAATGAGTTTCAGATCAGACATACAGCTCTGAATGGAACTTGGGTGAAGAGAAATCCATTCCCAGCTCCAGCCTCCAGGTTCAAAAATCAAACGTTCCTTCCTTTACAGAAAAAAGCCCTTGACCTGAACAATCTCCTGCTCAATGGGCTTGAAACCCTCACATGAGATACCTTCTCTCATCTGCGATGATGGAAATTCAACCAAACTCTTGAGATTGAGCTGTTGGCTAGAAATTTGAAGGAATGGGCACTAGCATATTTTTTTTTGTATGCCATCTCCAAAACCACATTTACCTCTTTCTATTTACTTTCTTTGAAGTCCTCAGGACTATCCAGACCATCAGGAGTAAAAGTTCATCCATTCTTTCAAATTTTGGCATTGTGGACTAAAAGAGAAATGAAAAAGGTCTCCCCAGACAATTTCACACAAAAGTACGTATGGTAAAATGAACAGCAAATAACAAAAAAAGAACCCCTACCCTTGTTAGTAGCAAGCCTTGTGCTAACATTTTTCTTGTAATCCTGATGAAAGCGTTTTGGTGCAGTCAGAGAGGAGGTGACTAATTTGTGGGCTGCAGCAAGAAATAAAATTTATATAAAAGAAGAAAAGATGGGCATGGGCAAATTATCCACCCTGCCTGTCCAGAAAGTGCTCACAATAGAATATTTGGATTCCTCAAATATTCTCAGTCGTGATCTTATTACTGGCAGGGAAACTAAATCAGGCTCTTGGAAGAGGAGAACATTGAAATCACAGATTACGTCCATTTTGTGGGAAGAAAATTTTAGTGGATGCGGAGCTGTTCCCATGTGGGAGCAGTTGAGTGTGATCCCATGAATTACGTATATATAACATACAAGATACATATAAACTCCTTGAGCAACCACATGGAAATCAGACAGACAGCTCCACACAGCACAGTGTGAAAAAAAAAAAATCAATCAACTATAATAGCAAATATAAAGGGCTGTGCTGCAGGACCTAAGAGCCATTTTGCTCACTGAAGTCAAACATCTCCAGCAGAAGGGGTTCCTGTGGTGCCTCCTTTCTGCTGGAGAGAGATTTCTCATCTTTGTCTTTAATGAAGACTCAAATCATTGAGCTGAGCTTTGAATTGTGCAAGGAAAAAAGTGCTGACCGCTTAACATAGAAACAAAAGAGCCCACAAACATGAGTCATACTCCAAAAAGCAGGTTCTTTTTTTTAAAAAAAAATCATAGGATTAAAACATGTATTTGAGGTTTTTCTCAATCCTCTTCTGTTCCATTTTACAGAGAGCATATTTCTTGACCAAGACTTTATAAGAAAGAAAAATGCTCCAGAGGTTATTAGATGTTTATTTAACTTCAGTGCCTGAGGCTGTTGATGGGACGTGGTGAATCCTGCAACGTTACCCTGAGACATGGTGATCCCAGCTCACAGCCCTTTACCCAGCATCAGTCTCCAGCACCCTGCATCGTGTCAGGAGAGAAGAAGGTTAGACAACTAAACCTCTGGCCACATTTCAGCACAGCTTGCTCTAATCCTGAAAATGTTGGTTGCTGGAACTGTGGAAAACTTTCTAGATTTGAAAACCCACATAACTAACTACTTTTTGTTGTTGCTAGCATTTGCTGCTTTTTATTTTCTTCTCCCACGAGTGAAGGAGCTTTGGAATTCATGAGTGTGTTTCAGTGAGGGATATTTACTTCAAAGGACTGCCTCTGTAAGCAGACCCAGCCATTGTTTGCTCCTTTATTCACAGAAGGCAAACACAAATGTATAAATTATACAGGGGAAAAAAATCAATGAGGCTTCTGAGGGGGGATTCACTGCAACTGGTTTTGAAGGCAGCGAGCGGCTCAGCTCTGCTCCAGCCCGTGACTCATAAGTACCAATCACACCAGCCCTGCAGTTTATTAAAAATCAAGTCAGGTCCCATGCAGAAGTGATGTTATTCTAATATCACAATCATTTCGGCAAGGTGCAAATTGCGAGGTTGCACGGAATGACGTTGCCCGAGGCAAGTTATCAGCCCTGTGGAGGGGGATGGGAGATAATTTGTGGAAGAGACGGCACAAGAGCAGGCAAGGGGCTGGCAGTCTGATCATCTCCATCAGGATCCCAACTGTAGCAACCACAGCTTCACTCAAAGACAATCATTGCTAGGATACAAGAAAAACGGTCCAGAGCCATAGCAACAACTTATTACAAGCAATTCCCCAAACATTCGAGGGGACGGTTCACCCTAGATCAGCACCTCAACTTCCTGGTGTTTATCCAAGATATAAACATCCTTACCCAAATAATCTATCTGGCAGCTGTGAAAAACAATTAAATGGGAAAGCAGATGCCTATAAAAACGGTGCCTGCAAAGATCTCTGTTTAGGTGAGATCCCAAGGACGTCAGCAATGTTGGTCCCAAGGCTGGAGCTCAGAGCCATGCACATCCTTTCCGACTATGCACGTCAAGTTGTGCAGCCTTGGCGAGGCTCTCCTTGCCCCTCAGATGCCATCACTGTCTTTGGTGGAGACTTTAGCCACATTTAGGGAAGCACTGCACCAAAAATTTAAATTTAGACCCCATCTCCAGTGAAACTGTTGGGGATTTAATGCAGCCAAGGCTAGAGATGGCCCTTGGCTGGCTAGGGGCATCCCTTGCAGGGTAGATGAGGACAGGACCTGTCCCACCACAGCACGGTATCTGTACCACAGTAAAGATTCCCATGTGGCTGGCAGGATCAGCAGCTCATAAATGCCAAGGCCCTAGTGCAGTGAAAGCACATCAGAGGCAGAGTCTGAAGAAATCAGTTGGAGAAAAAGACATTTCTGTAGAAAACCTCCCCCTTTACCATCTTGAGAGAGTCAGACAAACCTTCCAATGCCATTTTTACCTGCCTTTTCGAGTTATGCCATTTTCTGCCTCCTTCCTTTGTTTGCTGCAGCTAAATTTCCCATCAGACCAGCACTGAGCAGCCCCTGACAAGGGGACACAGAGCACTGTGTCCACTGTGGGACAATATCTGTGTGTCAGGGGGTTCAGCTGCCACTGAAAACGTGTTTACACTCAACAAGGATGATCTTTATGACCAGGGCTAACCATGCCAGAGCAACCTTGTGCTTTGGGCAGCAGCTGCCAGCAGGGATGAATGTCAGGATTTGTGGCAACCCTGAGCTCTGCTGCCCCTTGTCTCATGGTCCAGGGTGCAGCCACGTGTTGTGCTCAGACTGACTTGGCCAGATGCTGCCTTCCACCAGAGTGGCTTAAAGACCTCTGTACCAGCCAGAACAGGACAACATGTGCCAGAACATTTACCTGCCTCCACATCTGAATAGTCAGCCCTGACCGAAGGTGAACCTGGGAGGAAGCCAGGCACATTTGTTTTGAGCCAAGGTGAGGGAAATGCACACTCCTGAAGATCTTCATCCAAAGGTTTTGGGACTGGAGGCGCAGAAGTACACAGGGTTGGGAACAGAGATTGTGGGAATAGGAAAAGGGTTACAAACACTTGCTCAAAGCTGCTTGCTGAGATTTATTTCATTTTTAAAAGGTTTACTTGCCAGGGAAGGCTCCACACAACTGGTGTGCTGTCCACAGAACTCTCTCTAGCTCTTTTGTAAGCTCCCAGCCCAAGCCCTTTTAAAAACAGCTTTTAGAGTAAAATTCCATGATGTAAAGGATAGGGTAATTCAGGGAGAAAGATGACTACTGTAGAAATCGGCTTTAACTCAGAAAGGCTGCAAAGGCTGAGACACAGAGATCCCATCCCTACTGTGCCCAGCAGCCACCCTGGCCCTTTGGAGCAAGGTGCGTGACTGGACCCTGGGACAGTGGGAGCTTCGCTGAGCACCTCCCACCTGGCTCCAGGCACTGGTTCCATTATCAGACCATACAAGGGTTTTTCAGTTGCTTTCCCCTCACCCTCCCACCCCCAGGCTGTCAGGCACTCATTAATCACAGAGTGACAGGTAACACTGCCATTGCCATTGTTTGAGCTTGACTAATTGCAGCACATTGAAGCCAAGGAGGGACTAATTGCCCTGTGTGAAAGCCAAATGAAGGAACAGGGAAATACCCCATGTTTGGTGGTGGTGGATATAGTGAGAAAGCATTGCCAAGGACTGGTGCCCAGAAAAGCTGGGATGTTGGTTCGGGCCATAACGTTCGAGGAATAGTGCTCCCTGTGGAACATTTCCAGCGTCACTCTGTAAAGGGAAGGGGCATTTCTGGATCAGATGCTGCCTGGAGGCTGCTTGAAGTTGGGAGCAAGGGAACTACCCACGGGGTCTGTGTTCGGGGTCACACAGCCACCCATGGGCTTTCTTTTGAAGGTTCAACTCAATGCTTGACTCTGACTTTAGCCTTTCCTTGGATAGGGAAGAGCCAGGGAACTGTTCACATCTAAAAAGGCTGAATTGCCATACGGAGCAACACTTCCCAGTGCAAAGACTTCCAAGTGCTGAATAAATAAGAAAAAAGAACGATGGGCTGAGCACAGTCCCCAAGACATGTCCTTCAAGGCATCAGGGCTTACTGAGAGCCTACACTTGGGAAAGCCAGAGTTGACAGCATCTCCTGGGGAAGCTGGGGTACTGCTGGTACCAAATCACCATCCAAAAATCAGGAAGTGGCCAGCATCAATCCTGGGGCACTTCATTCCTGGCAAAACAAGACCCCATGCGAAGCAGGGCAATGACTTCATAGAATCATAGAATGGTTTGGATTGGAAGTGACCTTAAAGATCATCAGGTTCCAACCCCCCTGCCCTGGGCAGGGACACTTCCCACTAGAGAAGGTTGCTCAAAGCCCCATCCAGCCTGGCCTTGAACCCCTCCAGGGATGGGGAATCCACGACTTCCCTGGGCAACCT
>JAOXNO010000005.1:3532003-3546538 GCA_028565335.1 Limnodromus scolopaceus
TCTCTTCTCCAGGCTGAACAACCCCAGCTCTCTCAGCCTGTCCTCATAGGAGAGGTGCTCCATCCCTCTGATCATCTGATCATCTTCGTGGCCCTCCACTGGATCCGTTCCAACAGATCCATGTCCTTCCTGTGCTGAGGACTTCCATGAGGATGCATGTTTTTAGGCTGTGGTCTGCACCCAGATGGTGCCAGCCACACTCTCCTCCCAGCTCACACTTCTGGGAAGCAGCTGAAATCCCCTGCATTTCTCAGATTTGGCATTTGCCCCCCACCTCTGGCAGGGCAGCTCCTTTCCTTTGGGTCCCCATTTTAATTTCCCACCTCCCTTCCCCAGATTTGTTCTCCTGACGGAGGATGGATGATGCTGCAAATGAACAATGCCACGTGTGAAGGGAGCTGGGAGCTGGCTTTTAGGGGAAGGAAAAAATGTCAACCAGAAAAGTTTGAATTGGTTAAGTGTGCACAAGGGAGGCTTTGTAAGCCTAATTAGAGGTAATCTAAGAGGTCCTCCAAAGCCATCCACCAAAGCCCCATTGAATATTTATTGCCCTATTAGGGACTGTTCACAGGTATTCTCCAAGAGGACTCATATTTTTGGGGGGAAGGCAGTGATATATGCAATTTTAAAGCAATTCTTTTTCAGAATTACAGTGTGCTGTGGCACTTATATGATTTTTATAGGGGTCTTCTTAATTTTATAGGGAAGGACAATGACTTTTCTCAGGATACATAGGAGAGGTGAAGAAATAGTGGTTCACCTGCAATTTCTACAGTAGCTTGGAGGTGCACTGAGGAATCAAAATGTTATTTGTACCCCGGGCTCCGTGTAGCATTCTCTGCAGTCTCAGGGAAGCCACCGGTTATATCAATCTCTCAGCAGGAGGGAGAAGTTTCTGGAGCCAGAGCATGCAAGTCAAGCAGTGATCTGCGTTGCACAGTCACAGCAGCTGCAGATTTAATGATGCTCGTATGTTTGGGATATGGGGCCTGAAACCATTAGAAGAGAGAAGGTAAGGCTGAGTTGCTGGGTTTTGTCTCTGCCACAAGGGTGGGGTTTTGTAAGTCTTTAGTGATACCTGCCTGCGAAAATGCTACGCATGCATAAAACTTTGAGTGCAACTCTCATGAGGCTTGCTTGTGAAATGCCCTTGCTTTCATATTACACACTGGGGAGCCAGAAAAAGCATCCTATTTTTTTTTATATTAATTCTAATGTAAATTTGTAAGTCTGGTATTTGCAGGTAAAGTCAAAAAAGGGGTTAAGAAACAGCAAGGAAATCAAACATGAAAATAAATATCAGCATCATCTTTAAAACCTCACGGTGTAAGATCTTCTCAGGATCTTTGGGGCACTGACACATGTTTGCAGAAAAGGCGCTATGCACAAGTCATTCGTTCCTTTCCCACCCACCCAGCATCACGTGTTGCCCCCAGTAAAGGCAGTACCTGTCCCATCTGCAGTGGAAACCAGTGCCCACATTCCCACATGAGAAAGCCTGAACAACCAACACAGGCTGGGAGAGAGGGAGGGAAGGAAAAGTTTAACATCTACAAAAATCCAGGCAAGAAAGAAAGTTGCTGCAGGGCATGTGCTGCACAGAGCGATGGGGTGGGATTTCAGTGGCTTTTGTACTTTGTTTTAAGCACAGTGGATGGGCTTTGGAAGTCAAGATCATTTACCAAAGTGGGTTTTCGTGCTCCTGATCCAGAGACCAGCAGAGGCGGTACAGGAGGCTCTGCACACACAACCGCTCTCCTTCGGCAATTTCAGCACTGAAAGTGTTTGACACGTCTCACCATGTAACTCTGGTCGAAAGGATGGGACTCATGTCTCTGAAAACATATAGGTACCTTGAATATTCAGGCTCCATGTTAAACAAAACCCAACAAACAAACCCAAGAGCTTAGCCATTGAGCCCTACGCAGTGTCTATCCTTCAAGGGAGAAGAGCAGAAAACCTTATGCACACTCCTGGTTACACAACCCACAAATCAAACTTCCTTTTGACATGTATCTCTGGAAGACACACAAGATAAATATAGAGAAGGCAGTATCTCAGCTAATTAAGCTCTCGCAAAGGTGAACTGCTGAAAGTTTAATTAGCTGGAGCACAGCTCACCAATGTTCCTGCTGCAAGGGTGTTTAAATCAAAGTCAGGCTTCATCTGGATCTAATTTGTAATGTACAGGAACCCAGAGGGGTGACTAGTCTTTCACCTTTTGTTGGAAACAGCACACCATCACAAGCTTAGAGAAAATAAGCCCTAGTGACATCATCAGGGCTCCTCTAGGCGATGTGTTTCATTTTTCTGTTAAAATTATTCATCTGTTATTTAGCTTAACATTGCACTTGTTTTAATGGAATATGCTCAGCTCAAAAATCCTATTGCTCAATTCATTTTGAGTTTTCATCCTGGTTTAGTAGACAAATGCTTACAGAGGGGCAGCAGAGGGTCATGGGACATTGGGTGACTCTTTGCTAGTGAATCCCACCATAGGGGATCCAACTGGAGGTTACCCAAGCCACTGGCTTGCTTCCTTAAAGCTTGAGCTTCTCTTAATGGTGTTTTAAACAGAAGATAGACTGGAGTTTTCCAAGAAACATAGAAGTCTGAGGCAGGGGAAAAGGGCTGTAAGCAATCCCTCTTGATGACACATTTTGCCTCGTAACCACAGTCAGAGCTGCTGATCCCAGCCAAGGCTCTCCCCAAAGCCTGGTGCAGGTGCTGCCACGTGCAACAGCGAAACTTCATAAATCAACATGAGTGTTACTTTTAATTAAATCTCAAAGCCATCATCTTTTCTGAGCTAAAGCGAAAATACTAGACATCAGTTGAAGACTCTCCAAAGCTTGAGAGCAGAATTGATCAAATGCACATGGAAAAGAAATAAATACATGGCAACTATTAAAATTTGCAAATTAGGTTCTTTACTCGCTGTGTCAAAGCTTTCTTCTCTCGAAAGCGTAAATCTTCCTTTGAGAGTGAAGCATAGGCTGGGATGAAAATTTCTGGAAGCTCCCCAGGTTCCGCCCCCCCCCTTAAAGAGGGAATTTCACTGAATTTCACTGAATTTTTTGGAGTTGGAAGGGACCATAGAAATCATCTAGTCCAACTCCCCTGCCAAGGCAGGACTAGTCCACTGCTGGTTACCAGCAGCCCTGCTTTACTCCTGGGTACCCCTGCTGCAAAAGCATTGCCTCCACAAGAGACTACTCCACTGCCCACACATTTACAAGGAAATAAGATCATGGAAAGTTTCAGACAGGTTTCTAAACATTTCTCTAAATTTGGCCTCTTTCTGCCTCTCCGATACAACCCACTGTGCTGCTTCCCTTCGGCACGTTGGTGCCTCTTTCTCTGTCACTACTCATCCCACAGGGCTCTGAGCCAGACGATGGGGAGCTCAACAGGAGCATCCAAGGAGAAGGGAAGGTCAGAGACAACCATCACACTTCTTGGGTGAAAAAATGGTAAACAGGAGGTCCCCTGGTTCAACATTAACAGTCATTTTCCATGGATAGAAAACCTGCCTCTATGAACAAATAGACTCCTCAGCTGGACTGACAGTGGCTGTATAAATGGATCGATTTAAATATACTTCAGTAAAAAAATATCTTCCCTCCCTTCTTCCTTCCTTAGATTTAAAAATCATAAGGCTATCTTAATTTTGTCTGTCTCTGTCTGAACACGTCAGCTGTTTTGGTCTGCCCATATGCAAGCTCTTACCCCACAGTTAAGTGAGCGCTAATTGGAAATGGTTTGCCATGGATGATTTAAAAATATTTTGTCCAAAAGCAAACCTTGTGAGCCTGAGGCTGTCCTAGGCTCGAGTAATTATAATATTTCTCCCCTCTAATTTAATCTTATCCACAGTCCTTTGATTCCACAGTAGCATCTTCGCACCAGTATCAACAAGCAATTAGTATTTTTGCTGAAACTTGTTTATGCTCACTCTACTTTAAAATGAACAGAAGGTATGGCTTCTTAAAAAAAAAAAATAATAGAGACAAACAGAATATGCTAGTAGGAAGGAATTACATAGTGCCTGGAAGAGAACAATTAGTATCCTCTGTGAAGTTGAGTAAGAGCCACAAAATTCATTTGTATCCTAACAGGATTTTCCTTTATAAAAAGGAAAACATGAAATATAAATCAGCGATTGACATTTCTCCTTGGGGAATAACAGAGAAAGAGTGACATATGACAGATGGCAGAGAAGTGACAGTACGCTTTGCAGAGATGCTCAAATCATTTGTTGACAAGGAGAGTTTAAAAGCTTGAACAAAATGAGATATTTCTGCTCACGCATTTAGTCAGCTAGTGCTTAACTGGTTTTGTGATGAAGGCAGAAAAATACTATTTAAAGTTTCTGAAGATCTGAAAAAAACAGCTCATGGATGATCATTTTCTTTAAAGTCCAAGTTGTGAAAAAATGGTAACGCATTGGCATAACATTTTCTCCAGGATAAGACTTGAAAGCCGGCACAGGAAACAGGTTAAATAAACATAACTTTACTGTCATAAGAAATTATAGGTTTGCATTTTCTCTAAAGATTTTTTATTTTTAAGCAGGCAGTAGAAACTCTTTCAAGCCTCACTTTATAAATAATAAACCCATATATTTATATATATACACCATACATACCTGTGTGTATATATATGCAAAATATATTTTACATGTAAATATAGAGATAAATACATATAAACCCCACATATATACTTTATTTTCACTCACTAAGAGAGACACAAGCAATGAGTAACACTGAGAGGAAACTTCAAAAGGTGCCAAATGGGATGGGGACAAATGAAGTGGAACCAAAACTCAAAGTTCAGTCCACCTGTTTCAGAGAGGTTTCTGAGGAGCTCAAGAAGACAACACAACTCATGCATTTGTGTCAATCAGCTTTGCAGATGCTTGCAAAACCTGATCTGACAGGAAAAGGTTTGGATTATCCCAAACTAGTTCCCCATTAGAAGTCAATGATGTGAGGTCTTCAAGAGCTGTGTAAATTTATTTCTTGTAGGCAAGGTGAAGGATTCCTTTTTAGTGCTGGTTACAGATCCTTACAACAGCCATGGTAAAGCTGAACTGACCAAGAGAACATTTGATGTCCAGAAACTATCTTAGGAGATAACAAATATGATCAGGCAATTACAGTTTGTAACAGTTTGAGTCTCTACTAGTGAAACCCACCAAATAGCTACGTGTGTCTCCAGCTGATGGCAAAATATGTTGACCCATATAATTAGCTTGTCTGTGGACTTCAGAGCATGAATCTGGTCAGATAAGACCAGTTTAATCTCATTTTAATCCAGTGCCACCATTTGCAGTCATTTTACAGATGATCTACATATCTTAGGGATGAGTCTTCTGCTGCACCAACAGTTTGCTCCAAGGATTGCTCAAACTTTCAAGCCAGCCCTCTTCTACAGCATTTGCAGGCAATGACCTGCTATGACCATGTGTAAGAGCACCATCTGGTGACTCTTCCCACAACAAGAGCATCTCCTTGCAACCTGTGTGCAGTAAATGGAAATGGAGCCTCCAGAACATAGTTCTGCTTGCAGTTATGCACCAACCGTCTGGCCAGGCAGGAACAGGGGATTCCCTGACTGATTTCTCTTGATGCAGCTGAGAAAAGAGCTTGCTTCTCTTTATTTTAAAACGTGGGAAGTCCTGTATGTATAGAACTAACCAAGCCACTGCTACTACCTGCTTCAAGTTGTATCAAGTGAGCCTTACCGCATCCACCACCCCATTTAGATTCATCTCCTAGCGCCAATGGTTTTCCACAGCCATTAGTATCCAGGACAAAGTTCCTTTTCTTTAATTGTGCCATCAATAGATGGTCCTTGCTGCATGAACTCTAGCTCTTTTTTTTCCTCACCTTTCTCCTTTCAGGAGTTTGCTGCATTATTTACTGGGTTTGTCATTTCCCTTCTGCTCTATTCTCTTGGAGTTTGAAAATGCATTTTGATTATTTTGCCTGTTCTGAAAATATGAGCATCTTTTGGTTCTGTCCATGAAGACCCTTTCAGGCTCTGTTTTTGTGTCCAAAGAAAAATAAAGCAAGTTGTTTTTGAGAAGGACTCTGGGGTATTTTTAGATGCCTGTTCAGGAGCTTTGACCTAGCAGCTCTCCATGAGCAGGACTCTAAGCAGATGGTTTCAACAGAGCTGAACTTGCCTTAGGGTAGGTGAATGGATGAAGCATTCTTCCAAGACCTGCAAGTTCATGTCTTCCTCTCTCTTCCAGGGACACAGCCCACATGGCAGGTGCTTCCCAGGGGTTTTCTTTCAAGTGTAGACAGTGTAAGCCCCCGCCTCCCCGAGCATCTTCCCACCCAACCACTCAAACTGTTTTCACAGCCTCCTCTCCCCAGCAGGGAGGCTCTGCTGTCCCTTTCAGCCACCTTTCCATCCCATTGGATATACGGCAGCAACATCTCAGCCTGATCACAGGGAAAAGGGCTTCTAACAAAACCTGTCAGCTAGAGAATAACCCCTGCTGTCATCCCTAGCCTTTCCCTAGGGTGAATACACACCATCACACACCGACTGGGCCCGAGAGATAAAAAACAGGCTTAACACTCAACAGGAAAGCACAAACTTGCCAGCAAATCATGACATTGAAGTGGAGCAATTGCCTACTCCCTTATGAGCCATTGAGCCAAGTGAAACCTTTTCCCCAAAACTGTGCAGACCAAAAGGGCAAAGTCAGGACAAAACACCGGGAATTCTTGATTTCTGGCCACGTTGAGACAGGCTTTGGAGAGCACCCCCGTATGACACATATTTTGTGGGAAACAAGACAAGGAGAAAAGTGACCTGTGCTGTGTTATGCTAATTTTCAGCTCTTTCCAGAAGCCTGGAATGCTCTGATAGCTTCAAGGAGACTTTATTTCTTGAAAATTGTTAAATCTGTCTGAGATCTGTCAGAGTAGCTTTTTTTTGGCACTCGAATCCTATTTTACCCAACCAGTTTATTTGGTATGGATGCAAAATAGAGATCCACTCATTGCTTTGTTCTTTTCTTCCCTAATAGAAGTCTCAACAATTTCTTTAGATAGATTCGGATGAGGTAACCCATGCCAGCTCTCACTTAAGGAAGGGTATTGACCAAACCAATAGAAGTATAAGGTGTCATTCATCAGTCTCATGCTTGCTATGAGGCATTAGATTTTATTTTTGCTGGAGTCTTAGCTTTAAATCATTCTTTCATTATCTGTTTGCTGTGATTTAGGAAGGAAAAAACCCCAACAACTTCAAAGCCCAGCCCGAATATTGAAGAGGACTTGGGCAGCAATAGCTGAAAGTAGGTCCTAAAACCAGCTAACCACATTTGTGGCTAATCTCCTTTGACATTCCAGCACAAACAGTATTTGCAAAACATCTAAAAATTTAACCCACACTTTGTCAGAGCCCAGGCCTTAAATTTCAATCAGGTGCCAGCAATAGCTTAAGGCTGGATCTGATGGATTGGTTGATCTGTTCCACAAAACGAGCACCAAAATGAGAAGATGATGGATGGAAACTGGTTCATCTGTTCCCTTCCTCATTAAATTTAAAATTGCAAGTGACCAAGAACCAACTCCAAAAAGAACATTTCTCAGCTTTCGTCAGAGGTCATCTGCTCTCTCCAGATAGAAGAGAAAAATCTTTTATCTAGGTACTTTTAAATACAATGTGCAGTGAGCTAGAAGTACTCAGGCAGGACAGAGACAGTGGGATGTCCCCATGGAGACCAGCAATTGGTGGGTTCTCACTTGACAGTTGTATGACCAACCTACTCGACTTCGGCAGCATGATGCAAATTTCAAATCTAACACTTTAATAAATAATAAGGAAAATAATTATCAAAAATACTTGGCAACCTCTGCTTCAACAAACCCATATCCACACCGAGTCTGGAGTGGATTTAAATTCTTGAGAAATGTGGGACCTTCCTCATAAGAGAATCATCTCCTCACAGGATCTATTGCAGAGCAGAGTTTGAAGTTAATGCTCCACCTCTTTAAGGAACAAACAGGAGGCTGGAAAGGTTTTAGCAGGAAGGAATTCATTGAAAGTGTGCAAACTGTGAGGTCTGTGTTAATAGGGTTAAAAAAGCTTTGTATACTTCAGAGATACGCGAGGGGAGAATGAGGTTTTTTAGGGTCATTAACCCGAACACCTGGTTGGTTGGGATTATTGCAGAGAACTGTGATTTCTGTACATTGTGAGTACTTGCTTGGAAAGCCTGGAGCATTGCAGAGAGAGGACCACACTCAGGTTTGAGCTGCTCGTTCAGGCTGAGCCAAAGAGGATTCCTAATTCCTCCTCCTGTTGTGTCCCAGTTAAGCGGTGCATTGGCTCAGTCTTTAGCAGATGAGTTTGCTGTGGCTGGAGGGTCAGCGAGGCAGGGAGATAGCCTTGCCCTGCAGGAACGGGCCATTTTACATAGTTCATCAGCCGTTCCTTCACACGCAACAACAGCATAGCAATGAGTTGCTTCCACCCTTTCCTCTCCTTTAAAATACTGCACTTTTATTCCAGGGACTGCCTCACTTCTAACCTCATAAAAAAAGTTTCTCTCCATCTGTGAGATGAAGCATCTTCCCAGAAAGCACTGGGAAAAATCACCCTGGGAGGAAACCCCATATCCTTTACACTGACAGACTGGAGCACCTACTACTTACTATCCATGTGACAATCTTTTAGGATGACTCTCAATACTAAGACATGGCTTTTTATGTAAGCACTGAAGTCTGGACTCAAATCTTCTTGTGTGTGTTTGACAGGATGCTTGAAATTTAACTGGAAACTTGGTTTGCTTGGTGTAAGACTTCTGTACAAAATGTATTGCTCTGATTAGACCTACTCACATCCACAGAGCAGTCAGGAGCGGAGATGCTGAGACCTCCAGGGTGCTCCTGCCTTGCCCCAGGAGCTGCTGGGGGTTGCAGTGGGGTTTTACTATCTCTCTGTTCAGCAATGCTGAGCACAGGACACAAAAGAACAAAGACAAATAAACTGCAATAATACACAACCTACAGGTGAGGAGAAAGCCTTGCCTACAGCAGGGAGAGGTTTCCCCAACACCAATACAGTTTCAGAGAACATCCATGAAACATCTAGGCTACTAATTCCTCAATAGCAGAGGTAAGAAAGAAACAATCCAATTACTTAATTCGCTTTGTCAATCAGGAAGAAAAGCTACAATTGAAGTGTTGTTCACTCACCAAGTAGGAAAAGCCAGGAAAACAACAGCTCCAGGACCAGATGAACTTCTCCTGGATGATGCAAAAGGGCAGATGCATGCTGGGCACTGAGCTCCTATAGGAAGGCACCTAACGAGCATGAGTTAATATAAACGAGGTAACTGTGGAAGGGAATGATTGGTGCTAGAGAAAAACTGCTGTTATAAGCAAGGGTAAATGTTGGCTGAAAGCTCAAATGTATTTTCTTAACATAGATTCATTTTCTTTTACTCAATACATTAGGAGTCAGGCAGAAGATTGAGCTGATCTTTTTAGACCTAGTTCTACTCTGTTTCTCTTAATTTTTCAGTTTAAGAAAAGAGGAGGAAGGGCAAGACTGAAGAATAGAAATTTCATGGGGAACAACAGCTTTGAGGGCATGAAATGAAGACATGAAAAGATGGAATATAACAACACAGGTTTTCTGTCTTCTAAGTCCCTACTTGATAGTGCCTAGCCAGAGGATTCTGCATTTTCATTTCTCCCTAAAACCTGTCTTCCCAAATATTTTCTGTTTGTTGCAAGTGAAACAAGGAGGAAGCTGATTCCCAGAGCTGCAGGTGTCTCTTTCCTGGTGGGGCCAGTACAACCTGAAGCCACAGAGGAGGCACAGGCACCAAGGAGAAAGCACTTAAGTTTCTAGGGATGGACTGTATGAAAGAAAATAGGTCATACTTCAAAGAAATGGGTGAATTTAGAGCAGGAAAGAACAGACTCTGCTGAACCCCTGTGCTTGCGGCTCAGCATGAAGTTACGATTGGGGGGTTGCTAGCACAAATGGAAAATTACCATTGCTTTCGCTGCATCTCAGCAAGGTGACAAGTGCCAGCCTGCTTTTCAGCAGCACCATCAAAGGAATAAAGTTGGGAGCATCTCTCGGCCGCGACAGCCTGCTGCACGCTCTGCCTGTGTTTACTGCGGGGATAATGACTCCTTGTCAGGACTAATTCTGTAACGGGAGTGACAACCATTTAAGGGCTGAGTGGTGTCATTAGATGTGGCTTGCACGCTCTCCAAGCTACTTTTGCTTGCAATTTATGCCATGTTGCCTTTCAAGATGTGCGAGAGTGGATGAGGGGAGGTGGGAGGGCAGTGGGTTCTCTGTTTTCAAACCTTTCTAACAGTGTTTGGGCAGTGGCAAGTTATTGCAGGCTTAAGGTTTCGCTTGAGGAGCACGGAGAAGAGAAGTATGTACATGAGGAGTGAGGAAAGATCCCCAAATCTGCTCTTCATTACAACATGCAGATCCCTGATCTCCCCCATATTCCTCGGAGGATTTGCACATGTCAATGAACAGTCTCTCAGTGGGAAATGAGCTCTTTTTCTGCACAGCAACATTTACGGTTTCTCACACACCCAGAGGACTGCTGGATCCCTATTTTCATAACACTCTTGCATTACATTTTTAGACCTAGCAGTACAAATTTGCCCAGGGCTTCCCTCCTGGAATTGCAGAGGAGGGCACTGTTAAGCCCGTTGTAAATATACTTTTTGACTGATAGCTTAAAAACGTTGGTATTCTGAAATAAATTGTGCCTGGTCAAATGTTCATCATTTATCATTGTTCACCTTGGAAAATGCAGGCGGTGGTAGCTCTCAGATACTCATGTCTTAGCAGTTGGCAGGATTTTTTCTTAACAAGAGCTTGACTTTGATCAAGGGCAAACAAATTAGGGAAGCAGAGCAAGCTGCTGTTCTAGCTGGAAAGGCAATTACGGTTTTCATTTTTTTGGGTCCAGTCTCTGGCTCTCACCCTGAAGCATCAAAGCAGCATGGGGTTTGCTGGAACAAGAGTCTTCCCATGTCATCTGGACTGGCACAAGCTTTGCACTTGTCATCTTGTCAGTGGGATAACAAGGTTTGCTCTTCCTTTGGGCAGAAAGAAACAAGCTTAATGGGAGAAGTGGAAAGGGTAAAACCCAACCAACCCCTGAAGCAGCCTGAACACGACCCCCTTGGCTTTGTCTTAAGTAATACTCACTGTGGGTCAGCACCACCTTCTCTAATGCTGCTTCGTGACCAGCAAAAATACACTTGGTCACAGCAGCCAGAGAGTTGGCCGTGTCCTGACTGCAGGTGTCAGACGGCATCAATGCCCAGTTGAGCCTTTGCCATCTATTGGGCAGCTAATTTGTTCTGACAACAAATGAAGACGTTTCCTTCTCTCTTCCCATGGTTAGCTGTTCCTTAAAGTAACATTTTTTTCAACAGTCACTCTGAAAAATGGCTAAAATGAGTTGAAATGACTGAATTGATTTGGGGAAGATGGTTAATCTCATTTAATTGTATGACACGTTTGAGCTTTGGTGCAGTGATATGCTCTTATGAATCATATTCCCACAGGATATGAAGGAGTTGCGCCAGTTTTATATAACAACGTGCATTTGGACAATAAATCCCCCACGTACTTTATTTGGCGGGCTCTACTGATTCCTGCAAACACTGTACCTGCTCATTTTTGCATATTTTGGGGGGATTTTTGGATTCATTTACACATACAATTAGTGTGGCTGATGTCAATGGGAGCTATTCTTAACAGGGGGCGGGCAGGCTGGGATTTAAAATAAATACACATATGTTATAATTCATGTCAGTCAAATATTTCAGCTCTAGTCTTAGCAAAAATCAAAAGGCAGCAGCGAATTATTTTCTTAGTTGTCAGACGAAAAGTTAGTGCTGTACAGTGCTGAAGGAAAAGGGTGGAAGAGAGAGCTGCTGGGCTATCTCAGCAGGCCCAGTTTGTGCTCAGTGATGATAATTGATGGTGCTGACACGTCGTGGAGAGACACCTGAGGGCAAGTCAGCCCTGTGAGGGGAAGGACGCGTCTGAGGGATGTGAAGTGTGAGGTCCACGTTACTGCGAGTGCTGACATGTGTGATGGATGGGCAAGAAGTTCAAGTAAGTGTAATGATGGATTATGAAAGCTGTCTCAGCTGTGGGAAGAAGAATTGCCCAGGTGCTGAAAGGAGAAACATCCAGGGTGCCGCAGGGAACGAAACCCTTTATTTGTGTCACTGGAGCCACGCCAACAGACTGTGTTTAGGATCTGCATGTCAGAAAGCCTCCGCATTGTCCAATTTCCTTTCTGTCTCCTGGATGGTGATTGATTTACTGCCCTTGAGTCTAACACCTCGCCCTGTGAGCCACGTACAGCCTTCCTTGTTCCCCAACTCTTCTTACCTTTTAAGATAGCTTTTCATACATAATCCAGGAATTTTATTTTAATTCAGTACAAAATAACAGTTTTATGATACTGCATAATGTAACAGGGGCTGAGGCAGGTGGTAAGTCTATTGCAGGGTACTTAGGAATAGTGCAGGTGAGGGAGAAACTCCTCTATTCATTTATTTATATCTCAAGAGGTAAAAGACAGGGCTTTGCTGTCCCAGCCACTGTGAAAACACGTAAGGAAAAAGTCTCCCATCTGAAATAAACCTTCTATCACTTCTGAGGGGATTCATTGACCCCAAAGAGTTTTCTTCCAGCCCTGCTGTGAGCCCCAGGGAGAGAGGACATCTTGCTGTACCCCTGCTTTGGGCAGAAAAGGTGTTTTAGATGGCAAGAGGGCTGTGGATTTTCCTAGGGAAAAAGGGAAGCAGGTAGGAATAAAACTCTGGTCTCTGCATGTCGGTGCAGAGCCCTGAAACAGCAGGTCATTGAAAATAGCTGTTGCCCTGGTTCTACCTACGGACCAGGCTGGGCTGAGCATCAAAGGAAGGTCAGCCCCATCCAGATGTACCCGTTGGGCTCTCTATGCTGAAAACGCTGGGTCGGCTCACCCCCCACAACACAGCCTTTTGCCTGTTTGGTCTTAATCACTTTGCAATCTCATTGTGTCTCACCCAGCTGTCCTCCCCACTCTTCCCTTCCTTTCCATTCCTTTTTTTCCCATCTTCCCCCAAATTTGCCCCCTTTCTCGTCTCCTCTCCCCTCTCCCCATCTCAAATTGTCCTTCCTTTCATTTCCTGATCACTCTAAATCCTTTCTGACGTCTGAGCTTTTGTTCTGCTCCCTCCTCACCCCTGCTGGGACCTACGCTGCCTTTTCTGTTTACACGCATGTCTATACAAATTCTGTGTCTGACAAAGCGTAGAAAAATGCCCCTCTGAGACCTGTTTTCCTTTTGCAGAACAGACTGTCCTTTATGGCAAAATAATGACTCAGCACTGCCGGGGGAGAAGGGCTGTATTTACTCCTCAAGTGAAAGAGGGATGGAGACAAGCCGCCCAGGCTTTGGGCTGAATCTGTGCTTAGAAGACGATCTGATGCTAGCAAACAAAACCAGCAGCGAGGCAGGGAGATGAGAAGGAGGAGACATGATCCAACAACAGAAAGCGAACTTTTTGCTTTCTTTCCCTCTGCCTGGACGGACCAGGGGCTGGATGACCAGCAGCCCCTCTGTTGGTCTTGCCCACAATGTGCATGCCAAAAAGTTCCTGGTGGTTGGCCCGTTTCCTTTGTGTAACTTGAAGCATAATCCCATAATAAAAAGAAGTTGGAGTATTTTGAGCTTTCATCCAAGTATTCTTGAATGGCTGGTTGTCCCCTTGACTCCAACATCATTTATCAGTCACTTTATGCCCTGGCATTTTGCCCTGGAGACAACCAGCTACAACTTTCAGCACTGCCCACTGAACTGGCTGTCAGTTTCTCTCTGACTCACAGCAGAGTTTTATTTTAAGCAAAAGGAGTCATGAAATATTTATCTTTTTTTTTTTTTTTTGGAAACTAGAAATTGGAGGCAAAATGTAACATTTCTGCGTTTCTCTTCCACCCCCAAGTCTCTGAACAGCTCATCATTGGGATGAGAGAGGTGCTCAGGAGTGACCAGCAGTCTCACTTCACAGATACTGAGATTTTTTTGTGGGACAAGGGTGTGGGATTCTTCCCTGATGGTGCTTCTAGTGACAAAAAAAGCCCTCTCACCTTCTGCCTGTCCCCATGAATTCACCCTGCCCATCTCTGTGTCCCCACATGCCTTGTTGGCTCTGCAGATGTTCCCCAGCATCAGTTCTGGAGACATAATTCACAGAATCACAGAATCACCTAGGTTGGAAGGAACCCTTTAAGATCATCTAGTCCAACCAATGAAAAAAAAAACAAAACAAAACAACAACAACAAAAAAAAAAAACCCAAAAAAAACCCCAACCACACCCCCACACACCACACCACACCCAAAACAACACCAACCCAACACTAATCCATATCCCCGACCACCATGTCGACTCGTCTCTTGAATACCTCCAGGGATGGTGCCTCAACCACCTCCCTGGGCAGCCCATTCCAATGCT
>JAOXNO010000005.1:3546638-3560779 GCA_028565335.1 Limnodromus scolopaceus
TAATATCTAACCTGAACCTCCCCTGGCGCAACTTGAAGCCATTACCCCTTGTCCTGTCATCTGTGACTTGGGAGAAGGGATAAGTAATTGTACACTTTCTCTATGGATTTCTTCTCCCATGCTATAAGAAGTAGCAGAACCCCCTGTTGTGAATTTGAAAATCGGGAAACCATCTACTCATTTTCTTCTGTGCAACTTCTATGCTCTTGGCATCCTTTAAAGACGGGTTGCCCTAATCTATCACCAGTGGGAAAAGGAGAAAAGCCCTACTAGAGTTTCTTGGTAGCCCTGTATGGGGATATACTGGGAACAAGCTGATTTTGCCCACACAAGATAATAATAAGCCCGTGGGAGGAGGCGATTAGTGGAACAGATTCAAAAGGCGCCCTGCTGAGTCTAATCTGTCTGTTGTCATTCTGCTGCTGCTGTTAGGTCTAAACAGCCAGGGAGTGAGCTAGCCGCGAATTTCCGTGGGGTTTATGTCAATCTTCTGACTTTTCATTTTAATAGTGGGGTTTTTTTGTTTATTTAATGTATAGCGTTGGGCCTGGCTTGGGTTGTGGATAATCTCCGCTTAGAGCTTTTTGATCCATTTTCCAAAAAGATTATTTTAATCTCTTCCTCCCTTCCCCCAGCCTGTCTCGCCACACCAAAGGATAATTATTTATCCTCTTGGCTCACCTCGCTTCCACGAGGCCATCGTTTAATACTGGCCAGATGCTTGGGGCAGAGGAGACGGGGTCAGTTTTTGTACAAGGGATGCAATATGGCACAGCAGCAATGATTTGAAACGGCGGGACAACAGGACCAAATCCCTATTTAAGTAAACTCTTGCAAAACATGGTTTTCTTGCTTATCTGTACCCGGGGCCAGGCAAAGGCCAGGCTGACCCTGGCACGGTTTTGAGCGGTCCCTGGGATGCTCTGGTTTGCTGTGACAAGTTGTTCTGCTGAGCAAACAGGGAACAAGAAAACAGGTAAAACCTTCAGCCACAGCCAGGAAGGTCCACAGCACCCAACTTTGCCTCTGCTCCTCAAATTTTACCTGCCAAAAAAAGCAACAGCAAAGACCTTCTGCCTCTCCAGCTGCTCTGTTTTAACAGCGCTGAGTTTGTTGCGGAAGAAATGATCGTGTTCATATTCAAAAGCCCTAAAATGTCCCAAAATGACAGTCAGTGTTATTTCCTTCAAAGGCAGCTCTAAAGCCACGCACTGGAAGTGGCTGGGCTTGGTGTTCAAGATGATGATTAGGGTGAACGTCACCATGTTCAAGATGATGATTAGGGTGAACATCACCAATCTCAGGCCACACAGAGCCGGAAAGTATGTACAGGCTGATAAAGGGAATTGGAAATCCCATCAAAAATATGATTCAGAATATTTTCTTTTCCCTTTCTCCTCTTCCTGCTTTTGGCTTCAGAAATCCTCCTCTTCCTACCCGCCGGTCCCAGAGGGTAATTTGTCTCTTCATGGCATGTGGAGGCTACTTGAAAAGCTTCAATTAGTGAAGAAAGGTTCTGGCCCTGTATTTGCAACTCTTCCATTTCTTGATTTTGCTGAACCTCTGTCTTCATGGAGATTACACACTAATCTTAATTAGGAAGTGGAAGAGGAAAAGAGGGGCATTTTGGCCTGCATTATTCAACTTTGATCTGACTCTCTCCCTTTCATTCTGGCAGAAAAACATTTCAAAGACTTCCAGGAGCCTTAGTCTAATGGCATTGACCAGAGGCACTGTCAGTCTTGCTGGAGAAGAGAAAAATGCGCCAATATTGGCAGTTTCTTATAGAGTGCAATAATGCCCTTCTTAGCAGCTAGCTCTGATTAGACATATTTTTAAATTTGAGGTCATATACTTTTCCTTGGGTGGTTCACATTTAAGAGTCTATAATGCATCTCATATTTTGGTTAGCTTTTTAGTCAGTGAAAGAGAAAGATTCATGATCTCTTAGTTTAGGTTTCACAGACAGTTATTAAACACACTTAAATACACCAAATATTTTTAAGAAACCTCAGGCACTTTATCCTCAAGAAGGAGTAGAGACCCTACATCCAACCTTCCTTCCTTCTGGTGCAGCATTGACACGTTGAGTGGATTTATTTACAAGGTGGGCTGGGATAGATTGTCTCATCCTGCTCGTTAATATTTCTTTAGCAAGTATTAGAACCACAACCAGCTTAATAGAAGAGGGTTGTGGTTTTTTGCCATCTTTTCTGGAAGGTGATGTTTGAATTAGACATGTAAAAGTAGTTATGGGGGATAGCAGAGCACTGATTGCAACCCTTGGAGATGTCACTTTCTGTAAAGGAAATCCACATGATAGAAGAGGTCATCACATCTACGTTGAGTTAAGTTGTGCTACAAATCTTACTAGTCTCTGTCATTATTTTGGTTTTAAGAGTGAATAGTACAATGGTACTGGTGGATGCCTCCGGTTTTTGTGCTCTTGCTTGTGCCTCACTGCTTTAGCTGTCATACTGATGTCCTCCTCTCCAGGCTGTGTAGAGCCCTCAGCAATAATACATTATTAATATCCTCTTTCTGGGCACCAGCAATCAAACATTAATAGACTCGTATAAAGTGCTTCAGTTCAGATTACTCCGTTCTTCCCCCTGTTTTGCTAAAGGGAGTTGTCAATGCAGGACGCACGCTGAGCTGGGAATTGGGCTCAGCATGGAATTTCACCACAAAGTCACTGTCGGAGAAGGGGGAGTTTTGGTGAAGTTTCATTTCACTTAATCAAAACTAAATACTTGTTTACTGCAAGATGGAAAATCCAGGTTTTGCTAATATGGGAAACGTGGGCCTTCATCTGAGGTTTACTAATTAAAACAAACAAAACAATCACCCCAGACAGGATACACTCTTCCTTGTTGTGTTCTTTGTGTTAAGCAGCCTAGATAGTTTCTCACCGGAATGTCCCACTACCTTTATTTAAAATAATAATTTAAAAAAAAAGAAAGTATGAGATTTTCAAAAGCCGGCAATTCTCCCCAGCAAAAACTCCTATTCAGTGCTAACAACCCCTCTGGTTGTTGGTAAATAACCCAAGGCATAGTGGCAATGACCTCTGTCTGCCTATTTTGATGTTGTCCTTTCAAGAGCCATGAGAAACGGGGCAGGGGAAGGGAAGGCACTTTGCTGCCTCGCTGCCTTTTTTCTTAATTACAAGTAATTCAGTGTTACAAATATAATCACATGTAATAAGCAGGCTAGAGTGAGGAAACCAGCTTCCCAGGCTTTCCAAAAGGTGGAATATCTCATCACTCTAACCCTAAATTTTCTATTCTAGCAAAAATGGCCCAAGAACATCCTTCAGGGGCAAGCTAGTACCAATTTCTGATCTAGAGATGCTTGGGCAGTTACAGAGGCTGGGAAAGAGGCCAGGATCAGCCATGGGTTGATGAAGGGTTAGCCGAGGATCCTATTTATAGCACTGTTGTGGTAGCAAATGAAATGTGAACCCTGCCTGGTCGGGGCTGAGGGCAGCGCCTGCCCAGGAGGGGCTGTGCAAAAGTCTGACCCCCCCAGGACGTTGTCAGAGACATAAACTGAGCAGTGTCATCTCCCACGCCTTCAGCAAGTGGTGCCGTATTATCAGTGCTGTGATGTATGAATAAAACATCGCACGAATACATCCATTCTACCTGTAGAGCTTGATCTGATTTGTCTGACATCCCGAGAAACCGGTCAGCTATGTATAATAAAGAGCTATTGGTGCTTCAAAGGACGTAGGTTACATGAATCAATTGTCTCCTTCAAAAGTAGCCTAAGATTTTACTTCCTTTCTTTTTTTATTTCACCAAGTACCAACAAGAGGAGAGATAGGGAGAGTCCTCAGATTGTACTGAATTTTAGATTAGTTCCTGTAATATAGGAAAATTTAATACGTTTCTAACTATAGCAGGAGAGATTTTGTATTTTGGAAAGGGCAGCAGTGAGTGATTCTAAATGTAGCCTGGCTGAAGATGGACAATTTGGAAATAAATAGATTTCCAAGTAGTAATGAGGAGGAAATTGTAATGAGGAAGAAATAATTGGTAAGGGGAAGTGTTTATCCTTGCAGAGTTGCCTCAAGAAAGGAGAACCTGCTTGTTCAGCTCGGTCGCGTTGGCACAGACAGCACTGTCACGCTGGAGTGGAGGAGAAGAGACAAACCAATCATGAAAAAGAGCAATAAGGGACAAACCCATCATGAGAAAGAGCAACATTTTCTCCATTTCACCTCCTGAATTTGACTTCAGCGCAACATCTGGGGGAAGGAGCCCTGACCACCCTAACAGTGACAGATGCCGTGTGCTCAGTGGTGCTCCTTGCTCCAAGCATTCAAGCATCGAGAAGGTTTCTGTGTTTTATTTTAATGGGATGGGTTTTCCCCCTACTGAATGAGGCACAACAAAACCAGCTTTATTTATGCCTCTGTAATTCAGCTCCTTCCTTCGTATTCCTTCAGGACAGGATGCTTTCTCTCTCTCCTCTGCCTCCCTAAATGCCTCATTAACTTCTCATTGTATTTTGCTGTCTTTGCTGGCTTCCAATTTTCTTGAAGTATCATTTCGATCACCTCAACGGCTCCAATCCCTCTCTGTGTCACGCCGAGCATAGGTAGGGCCAGATCATCAGGGATACAAATCAGCATCATTCCTGTGAAAATGATGGAATTCAGCTGCTTTTTGACAATGTGTGGATGTGACGGAGAGATCTTGCTGGAGCCAAGTGAGGTTTAGATACACCTTAGATTGTGCATGTGAAAGTGACTCAGAGCCTGTGGAGGTGGGAACAGCAGTTGGGCACAAATAAATTTTTACTTTGTTTTTGTTTTTTTTGCTTAAGAAGAAAGAATAAACCCAAATCCTTTCCAATGTTTTTTCCCCTCACTTTATAACTCCCCTTCCTATAATGATTTTTCCTCCAAGGTGTCAATGGGGGCATCCTTCACAACAGAATACCAATCAAGAGGATTCCAGTTAATTGTTTCATGCTAATCTGTATAAGCTGAATGAGTCAGTCCACTGAATGTTTTTTTTTTTTTCCCCTTTTGCTTTTTCTTATTATGGGTTGGTCAGTACTTAGGGATGGTGTTGGTAAGTTAATAGCCGATTAGGACTCTAATCACGTGCCAACTGGAATGAAAAGAAAATGCCAGGGAGAAATGAAATGTAGATTTAGTATTTCCAAAGGAGAAAAACCACCGCAGTGTTTGAGTGTGCCTGGTGGGAATGACTGAGTCTGCAGGGACTGCCAGGTGGGGCTGTCCCAGGGACAGGGATGAGGACAGGGATGGGGACAGTCCCTTTGCTGCCATCGGTTGAGGCAGATCTTGCTTCCCTCCCGATGGGCTCTGGCTGCACACGCCGGGGAGGCAGAGCTGGCTTTGCAGCATGAAACTGTTGCCACTTCTCTTTGAAGTGTTCAGTGAATATAATCTTGTTTTTCCAGACCCTTATCTACCTTGAATAAACTAAGGATTGGACAACATTTCAACCCTGCCTGGGAAGGTGTGAGAAGGAGATTAATACATCTGGTTTTCAGCGCTAAGATGGGTCCTGCCTCACTTTTCTGAGACAGAGTTTGGGTCGTTGTGCTCCAAAACGCTTCCTGACTCAGTGAGGGACTATAAACCATAAACATCTGAAAGTCTGAGCTCCACCAGTTCATCACAGGCTTCCTTTGGGCCAACTTAAATGGTCAAGACCCAAGTGCCATGCCTTGAATGCAGTAAGCACACCCGATCCTCTTTCCCGTTGCTTGCAGTGACTGTGGTGGCATCTCAGAAGCAAAGCCCAAATCCACAAAGTAACTTCTCCCCAGCAAGGCTCTGCTCTCTGAATCCAGGGTTCAACAGAAAATCTCTCCTATTACAGTGTGTAACCTCAGATTGCAAAGAGGGCATGCCAAAAAAAAAAAAAAAGACATTGTCTGGACAAAGTCCTGTGAGCTATTTTCTCAGGGCACAGAGCAAACCACAGCTCAGGAATTTGGCTCTTTTGGGAGAGAAGCTTCAGCCTCCACCTTTCCCAGAGGGATGTGTCCAGCTATAGCACTGGGATCAGGTGGTCCCTATCTCCGAGAGAAGGCTGCCGTGGGGTCAGGACAGAGTCCAACCAGGCAGGTACCTTGCCCTTGCACCTGTTTAAAAGAGATGGAGGTGGTCTTCACTCTTTCACAGCCCATGACTCTGCAAAAATGGCTGTGAAAGAAGAAATCTGACTTTTTGTGGTTTTCACCAGGTATTTAAGGAAAGACCTACAAGGCAGCAGCCACCTGAGGTGGGGCGCTGTAAGAGGGAGGGATGGAGGGACATGGGCTGCAGTTGGAGCCCAGAGACAGTGGACCCACACTTGGGGACCTGCTGTTGATGGGAACTGTCGGTCGCCAGCAGCTTGATGAGGGAGATCAGCATCGTTCCTCCAAAGAGAAGGAGGAGCAGGCACAAAGACCGGGGAGCTGCCGTGAGCTGCCTGCCTGCAACAGATAACTGTTCTGCTGGATCGCTCTGCGTGACCAGACAAGGCTTAAAGGATAAACGTAGAGGCTTTGTGTTCAGGTAACTTAATGCACATTCAGAAACAGAGGAAGCGGTGATCTCAGCTGGTGGTTTTCTCCAAGGTCTCAATGAAGGCAGGTTTTCTCTTCCATAAACTTGCATCTTAACGGGTGAAGGAGGGAATCTGTGCTTTTTTCTTTTTCTTTTTTCTCTTTTTTCTTTTTTCTCTTTTTTCTTTTTTCTCTTTTTTCTTTTTTCTCTTTTTTATTTTCTCTGATTTCTTTCTTTTTTTTTTTTTTTATTGTGATGGGATCTTTGTATTTCCACTTCTAATAAGTATTTGGTATTTGGACAGCTTATCTGTAATAGGCAACTCTGCTGCCTACTTCCTCTGCCCTCTCCCACCCAGAAGATCTCAGCATCTCACAGCCTGAAAGGTGGATGGAGGAAAAACTGCCATTTTCACTTTACAGGGAGCTGACAGATGGAGAAACAAAGTGATTGATCAAGATTAATCTGTGGCAGAGCAGAGTCCCCAGCCCTGAATCCTACCTTGTGGGTTATTCTTGCTCTGTAGGCCTTTAATAAGAACAGATTTGGACCTAGAAATCGGGCTACATTCATGCTCGATGTAGCATGAAATCCTCCAGTCTATACACTGGAGATTTGGGTTGCTCGTATGCAAGATCTGGCTTTCAGTTCTGGCTCCTGATTTTAATTTCCTATCGTATACAGGTGCTTGGCTCGGGAGCCTGCATTGCTGCTGGTCCTGAATGTTAATTCCAACCAAGCCATATGAAAGAGCTATTGTAAATGTGATAAGGAAGCACTGAGAGCTAGTGTCAGAGTCTCAGCTGATTGTAAACTGATACTGCTCCCTTGTTTAAGTGGAAAATTAGCTGGAAAAAAATCATTAAAATATGGTAGACATTTTCTTCAGGCTCTTCTGAGAGCTGCTATTTCTTGATGAATTCAAATAAGGTCTGTATTCCCTATGCCCTTGTAATACAGAGCAACTGTCTGTCAAGAAGTACATGACTATCTGCTATCTATTCTCTGTTCTATTGTAATTAAGGCACCAGGAATGTTTATGGGATTTGGGCCCTTGCATTTAATGAGTGTTGGACTTGTGCCTCCATTTTAATCAAGTGTGGGGCCAGTTATTATTAACGTAGGACTTTGGATGCACACGGCTGCTTACAGAGTTAATGAAGACAGATTCCTTTCTCGGAATAGATTACAAGCCCAGGTCCTGCAACTACTGACTCTGAGGTGTTGATGGGGAGTAAATCATTGCAGAAAATCATGAACTGCTGCAAGATGGCATAACTCTGAACAACAGCAAGAACTACCTCTGCTGAGGATGCTCTTGTGGTGGGAAATGAGTAGGAGACCAGTGGGAATTTCTTATTTTGGATTAACGTTGGGCTGGACTCTAGGGAAAAAAAGATAGCAAGAGATGAGTTTTGAGCAGCACCAATAATTTTGAACTCTGATGAGCCAATTTATTCCAGGCATCAAGGTATTGAAGTCTTGACGATTTGCCGTGCGCACTCTTCATCCATCACACCCACCAGCGTGTCTGTGTCCTGAGACACGGGCTCAGTCCCTTGTTTGTCACAGTCTTCCTTCTTCTTGTGTCCCTTCTGCCCTTCACCTCCTCTAAGGCACATAATGTATGGATCTGTACCTCCACGTATCTCAGACTGCAAAGTAAAGATAGTGCTAGTTCTTGCTTGCTTAGAGAGTTTTCAGGCAATTCATATCTATTATGTGTCTGTGCATCATTTTGCGCAGTGGTGCATGATGTTAGGGGTTCTTGGATGCAGAATAACACAAATATTAGCTGAGGGGAAAAATATGGGAAAATAGGACAATGTGAAGGGCAGGGATAAAACCCCTGAGGTCAGGGATTTCAGGCCATGGCTGGCATGATCAAGTGTTGGCAACAGTTCTGCTTCAAGCTGGAGGTTGGATTAGAGTCTTCCAGAAGCCAACACTGCTATAATTTGGTGATTACTAATATAGTTAGCACACTCTGAATTTTGTTATTTTTAAAACAGAGCAGTTAGGCGAATAAACCTATGTCTCCTGAGATTCATGTCTGAATTGCTTTGGAAGAAATATCCTTGGTGTTTAATCTGTTTTAAGTTAGCTCTGCAGCTCGACACCTGAAGGTACTGTTTAAATGGTCTGAAAAGACTGAATGGATGGGTGGAGGGAGGGAGAGAGGGAGGGAGGGAGGGATGGATGGATGGATGGATGGATGGATGGACGGATGGATGGATGGATGGATGGATGCTCCAGAAAGCTTATAAGGGACAAGCTCATAGATGGAGCCAGACATGACAGCCTCCTCTTTTAATTTAAAAATTAAGTCTAGGATTCTGAGTTAACAGAAGGTGTCACAACATTGCATTCTAGGCTGAGAAACCAGGATTTAAGACACCTGAGACCTTTTTGGACTCTTTTGGTCAGCTCTGTAAAGCTGTGGATGCTGTGTCGATCCCAGCACCCAGTATGTGCGGACAGAAAATTTCAGCGCATTGGTGACATCTGAAGAATTTGGGGCTAGATATTATCTAGGTAGTTTTTTGTCTGTCAAAAGTTTTTTTTTCTCTTCTACCCACAACGGGATGAATTTTGGCTTTTGACTGAGTTCCTTGGGATTCCTACTGAGGCCAGATCTGTCAGCTGTAACGCTGCAACAGGACTTGAATGCAATCGCTCTTGGTGTGACAAAATAATGGTATGCTCATTATCATAGTCTGAAATCACACCATATTGTGGTTCTCAGGATAGCAAAATATCTCCTTCCTCTAGCTGTCTGGCTGAATTATATTATTTGTGTCCAGATGCTATCATACTGGATTGGATTGTGCTGTCTCAAAAAGCACTAAATTAAAGCTCCCAAACCACTGTTTACTGCCCAAAGACTGTCTCCTACTGCCATATTCGGTGCTTATCACCCTGTGGAAGGGAATACCATCTTCTCCCATGGTCCTGACATCTAACAAAACTGCATTCTTTTTTTTTGCATTATTTGCCTTGTCTTAATGTTGTGTAGAGAGGAAAAGGGAAGGGCTGAGGGGAGAGTGCTGATTTGTTTCCATAATCCTACCCTCTACATCAGCATGATCAGGTCCAGGGTGCTGGTTAAAATGATCACCTTAAATTGACTTAATGAGGGAAGCTTAAGCCAATATATTTCACCGTCCAAAGGGATGAAAGTGTACATAAAGTTTTCTACTCTGCTCATCGGGTGAGCTTAAACTTGTCATGCCATAACTTGATTTCATTTGACTATGTGCTTACGTGATTTGGCAGAAAAACTGAAAAGGGCGAGTATAGCACTTGCATATGGGTCTATGCAGTTTAGATAACCAAGTGCTGTCTCTATTTTGATAAGAACAGCCACCTCTGGGTCATCAGCGGAGTCGACTTTGTGTCTTCCCTTCTGCCATTCAGCTGCAGGTTTCCTCTGCAGAGCTCTCAGGCTGCCCAGGGAGGCTGTGAAGTCTCCATCCTTGGAGACATTCAAAAATCGGTTGCAAAAGGGCCCGAGCAACCTGGTTTGACATCAAAGCCAAGTCTAACATTGTCCTCCCTGCTTGGGGAGGGGACCTGGAGCAGGAGGCACCCAGAGGTTTCTTCCAGCTTCAGCAACTCAGCAAGGAGTCACACGGGGGAAATGAGCTGTGTTTTCCTCGGGAAAAACACTCCTTTCAGCACTTCAGCAGTTACACAGACAGGACCCGTATAAATTACAATGTCAGGAAAAGTTACCAAAGCATGAAATTCCTTCTTCACCCTGAGTATATTGGAATTGATTCATTTTCATGAGAAATGTGCTCGCGCTTGGAACTAAATCCTTTCACTTCTCTTTCAATCCACACTGAACACCCACATGCAAAAGCTGATTTTTTTTTCCAATATTTTTTATTTTTTACATGAGTTTCTGTGTGGTTTTGTAGTAACAGAGGGACCTGGTAGCTACAGTGAGTTATTGCAGTAAACACCCTTACAAAAGAGAGCGATGAAATACCCTTTAACTTTCCATCTTGCAAATCTGTCATCATACTATGAGCAAACATGGTAGGCTGTGTGCCCATCCTTGTTTTCACATATAAACTGAATTCTGCTTTCAGGCAAACCCTGGTGCATATAAAGCTGGAGATAGGCTGTCCCTTTGACAACTTCACACTCCGGGATATTCCCACACTGAACTGTGTGACTCCATATTTTTCTGGCTTTAACCTAAACTTCCAAAACTGAAGAGAATTTTCTGCATAAATACATTTATATGGGCTGGTAGTAGTCACAGTAGTAACCCCCACCCTCCCTAACACATCACTAATTGCAGTTTTTAAGGAATGTTGGAAGAACCCGTTCTGAAGAAGGCCCAGTATATCATCTTTCATTTCCATTATATTCTCGTGGTGTTCTGTTTTCAAGCAAAAGAGAGTAAGTCTGTTTGATCATCTACAATATACCTTATTCTTACTGCAGGATACAATGCTTGGTAGAAGCGAATTCGCGCTGAACGACCAGCTGTTCTTCCATGCCTTTGAGAAAACAAAGTGGTTTGATTACAGCTCCCAGGCCACAAAACCAGGAAGAAAAAAAAAGGGATTAGGAAAACGAGCCTGCCAGAAATGGTCCTTTCCCCAGCCACTGGTTTATGAGAACTGGGCTTTTCTTGGTGGCATGAACCTTGGCAGTGCCGAGGAGGGCAGCATCATCCTTTTATGAGGTTTTTCAAGACCTTCACATCCTGGGGACACGGGCAAAGCTCCCAGGGATGACCTGGTGTCTCCAATGCTCCTGTAGAACTGCAGAGTCTATATATCTGCAGAGGGGGCGACAACAGAGTTGAGGAAATGCAAACTCATTCCCAATGCAAATACCAAGGCAACAGTTTGCATTAAAAATTAGCAGCTCGGAATGTCAGGGAAAGAGCTTTACAGGCTTCATCTGCCTCATTTCAGGCAAGGTGTCCAAATGTAGGCAGGCTGCTATTTCCAGAAATCTGGGCTGGAAAGGGAAAAGTCATCTGCGAAGGGGTCTGTAATCATTTCCGTGGGAGCAGTGGCCTGGGTAGCTTTGATGTCCTGTGAGAGACCTCTGCAGGGAGCCTGGGAGGACCAGGAGGGTCCCAAAGGAGGACTGCAGGGGCAGAAGTGGACATAGGATTGTCCAAGCTTATGGAGACAGTAAAGATTGAGACCGTATGATTTGAGAACTTGCTACAGACTTGCTGTAAAGCAGCAGCAGAAGAGGAGATGTCTGGCAATGCCGGAAGGCTGCAGTTTGAAAGACAGGAGGATAAGCACCAGGGATGGGCCAAGATTCACGTTGCCTTGGAAGAGAAAGGTTCAAGGATTTGGTTCAGCCTGTGACCTCATCCTTCTCCCTTATGTGCTGTAAAATCTCTTCTGTTCTCATTTTTTTTCTGCAACAGGATTTCAGGTTAAAAAGAAAAATAAACACAGCTTTCAAATGAAACAGAAGCTGATGTTATCTCAACAGTTTCAGCCATCACTTGCCAAGTTCTACTCTGGCACAAACGGGTCTCTTCCATCTGGTGTGTATTTCCAGCTCTCTAAATTGAAGTTCTGTCCGTGTGATCCATTTTCTGTAACAGAAAACTTTGTGGGCCATTTCTAGCATCTCCCTCTGCCTCCCTGTCCCTCTGTTTCTTGGCTGCACAGGCAATAACAGGATTTCTTCTGCCAGCACAGGCCATCAGCATAGCCTGCTGCATAGTGTCTGCACTGAGCACATGGGCTCAGACCCCACTGCAGGTCCTTGGGTGCCCCTTTAAATAATACAAGCCCAAGTGGAACAGCATCTCCAGCACAGAAAGAAGATACGAGATGCAAAATACTATCCTGGGGGATAAGATTTATACCTTTCAAAAATGCTACCTGATTTCAGTTTCTTATCATTTTGTACGTTGGCCACCATTACAGTTAATAATAACTGGGTTGTTATTGCATGCATTTTCTTTAAAACAAACTTTTCTATTGAAGAACAACTGGAGGCACTGGATAACATTTTCTTTAAACTGTGCAATTAAAACCAAAGTGGCCAAGAGCTAATAACCAAAGCAGATGTTAGCTCAAAATCTAAACCAATTATTTTTAAAATCTGCTCTTGATTGACTTATGCTAATGTACTATTTTATTATCATGAGAAATTGTAGCTTGCCCTGTGGTTTAACATTCTAATTACAGAGATAACACTTGTTTTGTGTGCCCACGATAAGCACACTTTTAATTCACTCAGCAAATAGTAGCATGACAGAGATTGGCCAGGGCTCTGCATCTGCAGCTCTACAGAGGGCAAAAATCAGGAGCTCTCAACATCTGAAGAAGCGATCAGAGTTTCTCTATGCCTTGTCTACATGGGGAATTAATGAGAGTGGCTCCAGCGAAGTATTTCTCTCAGCAGTTGTCCCCAGGGAAAGCTGGATTGACAGTGCATACAGCTAGTGGCTGGAAGTACCAGGACTAACAGATATTTAGGATATTTATTGGTTTTTCTATGTCCCCCTTTACTGCTCCAGAGAGGGAGGTGCGCTGGAGGTGGTATCCTTCAGAGGTGAAGAGCAGGATGTGATGCTTTTCTGTTGGCTTTTGATTTTTGAACAGGGAACTCATTAAACGTTTTTTAAAATCCTTGCAAAGAAAGCAGCTTCTTGTAACAAGCCCCAGTCACGGGAAAGGTCTCTGTGCCTAGGAGGGAGAGGTCACGAGTCCGTTTGGAGCTTTCTTCACAAGCCCTCCATCTGCCTGCCCACCTTTCAGTGAAAAACAAAGTTTGGGTTTTTCCTTCTACTTTGCCAACATTACTAAAGTTACTTTAGCCAAAAGCATGAGAACAAAACCTCTTTTTTCCTCTGTAGAAATTGCTTTTTTTTTTTCTTGCTTAGCAAAAATAATGTTTTGCACAGAATTGAAAACTGGATTGCAAGGAGTGACAAGAACAAGAATTTCCAGAAATCAGATACCCAGGCTCCTGAGAAGGATGTTGGGTGTTACATGTGATGTGAATTAGAGGAATGGATCTGGGCAGGGGATCCCATGAGGGACCTCATAGCTCTTGTAAACACAAGCAGCTCCAATGGAGACGCACCCATTGGCCATCAGACAATTGAGAACCATGTTCAAACAAAAACAGTGGTCTCAACTCTTTGTCCAAAGGGCTGAATAGGACAAAGAAATTGTTGCATATCCTCTGGAATAAGTCTTCAGATTACAGAGGCAAGTTCTGCTGCTTGTGTTGCCTCCTGCCTACATCAGCTGCCCTGCCTTTCTGCTCCAGAGCAGCTGGAGAAAATTGCCAGGCTATAATCAAGATATTTTTCAAGTGACTCCGACTGTTAAATAAATGTGAAGGTCATGGGGCTGCTTTCTCCCCTCCTTTTTCTAAAATCCATTTTTATACAGATCAATATCTGTGAAGATTGAAGTAGAAAACAGACTTTGGGAAACAAACCTTATCTGCTTGGAAGCAGGGCAAGAACATGATGCTCCCCAGCAGTGTTTTATTAAGGAGCAGGATTTATCATCGCAGGCTTCTCTTTCATTCTTCATCCTCCTCCTTCCTTTCAGTGTCTCTCATGTCTTCCCAGCACAGCAAGAGAGTGAGT